>JAKZAO010000009.1:24202881-24685804 GCA_023053555.1 Branchinecta lindahli | reverse complement strand
CAGAGTCTCAGGCTAGAAAAATCCGTCGAGTCCGTCAAGTCCTTTATGTCTCACCAAAACAACCCGTTCAGTTGCCCTATATTATCACAGCCATGAATTTCTCGCCAGGAAGGCATGCTATCCGGGAATAGTCGTTCCAGATGCCAGACGAGAAACAGCAAAACGTATTTCCTTAATGACATAATAAACCCAAGATTCCGTTCCCCTAAGGCGATCCAAATTGGATATTCTATGTCCTTATTGTTTCACATTTGTATGTACGAGGAAGCGAGAAGATCAAAAGTTCTCCCTGTCGCTCCCCCTTCCATTACTTAATTCCGGGGAATTTTCTCGGTCATTTCCTACAAACAAAAGTTTTACGCAGTGAGACTTCCTCTGTCGTAAATTTCATTTCCCCTCTTATCTCAATAGATGGCCAATTTGGGCCAGCCATCGCAGGGAATGCATTTTCAACAAAAACTTCTGATTGTGTTTCTAATGGACGCAGAGATTTCCGGACTGCAGCATTACTCTCTCTTTCTTGTACCAATATTCCAAACATCGTAAAAAACCATGCAGGAGCCCCAGAAAACAGTAAGCCTTGTATCAGCTGGATTTACGCAAATCGTTGTCAGCTTCTCAGAACAAATCACACATATTCTGCAAGTTCGTACCTTCTAGTGTTAGGCGATATTCGATATCGATAACGATATATCGATATATCGGACCAAATATCGATATCGGATATCGAAACGTAAATATCGATATCGTAACGATATTTATTCAGTTATAATAATTGTTAATAATTGTAAATAATTCAAAATAATTTACATTTATATGTCCGAAACTGGAGCAATATGATCTCCGCGGATCTTCGTAACTCATTTTCTGTTCATTCAAAGTTTTAGTCCATGCAAGGTAGTTTCTTGCGACAACTTTGCTCTTAAATTTTTGGCGAAACGAGACCTGTACTATAGCGAAACATGGTACCCGAAATATCGATATCGATATATCGATTATCGAATATCGAAAGTGAAAATATCGATATATCGAAAAATCCAAATATCGCCCAACACTAGTACCGTCCATTTCGTCGGGAAGTCTAGTCACACGGTCAGCCAGCGGCTAATCAGAGAGCTGCATGCGTGACGTGTGAATTAGAAGACCGGCTTCTTGGTAACTAACTCACTGCTCTACTTGGGGATGGGGGGAAATTCGATTGGAAAGCTATTTTGCTACATTAGCGATGATATTGGGGGTAAACAAAGCCTACGCAGGGAAACTATAGTAGGTTGGATGGTTTCAGGTACCCAGGTTGGTAATCTCTCACCCTCACCGTTTCTAGCGCTCAGACCATTGGATATTTCACATTATAAATCAGGTATTCTCGAAATATCGGTTTTCTGGCCTGTTGAAAACAGAACGTCCAAAAAGCTAGCCATTATTCTCAGAGCGAGATTTACATACGTAGTCTGGATGAATCAAGCCATGAAGAGCTGGTTTTAAAGAGGTTTTGGCCAGAGCAATTGCATACTTCCGATGGAATTTGCTGACGCTCATCTGTACTTTCTCGGACACTTGCCCTGCAGGAGTTAATACTTCAGAGGTACCTTACAACAGACACGTGTGTATAATTTAAATCCATTCTGGCTGAAAAGTTTTCTGTATACTCTCAGTTGATTTCGATGCTTGACAATGTACCTAGAGAACTCGAAACTGAGCTTGCTTTCGATGCTTGATAATGTACCTCGTAGAACGAGAACTGAAATCTTTTGGAAAAATTAAGCAACAAAATTATTTCTTTTTTTCACCTCATTATTCAGTCACAATCACTACACTTTCCGATGTGACTTACTTGTTCACCTGGCGTGTAAAATCTGGTCTGAACTTTTTCCAAGCAAGTTTTCATTTTCTTTTTCTTTTTGCAATGCTAGGTAGGAAGTTATTTTAGTCCTTAGTTCTGGGTGCTGCATGTTGAACGACTAATTTGAAACCTCCATGTCATAGCATAGCAGCTACCAAACTGACATTCAAACCCCTCTGTCTCTTTTTTGAAGAGCTCTTCGTCCACCAACAGAAAATTCGGGTTCTGGTCAGGTAACTTTTCTTTCGTAGCCGCACTTGAACATTCTGGTATGGGTTCTTCCTAAACTTGGAATAGGAAAGTAAAACGGAGCAGGGGAAATCGTAGAAGAAAACATCTCCCCAGTCCCCTTAGAGTGGCTCAGGACAGAGAGCAGTACAGGCACTACATCTCGCGCGCTGTTATGGAGTGGGACCCCGAGACGGCCACCGAGGTTGGATGGGATACTCTATATGACTAAGTCCAAAACACGCCAGTAATCCTCAGGAAGAAGGAGTAAACGTCTCCGTAGCGACTCAAACTCAACGACACAAACCCCGTGTCAAACAATCACGGCGATCCTTCGGAGCAGCTGTGATACCACTTCTGCCTTTCTTCCGCAAGGTACCCGGAGAGGCCGGAATATGATTCGCAGTCAGCTTGGGCTGAAGGAATGTCTATCACCGAAGTACGGAACTTCAAATTGCCCATACATGCCGCCGACAAGTATCCATCTTTGCTGGAAACAAGAAGAAGAAACAGGTGACTCCAAAATCAAAATGCAGAAGAGTCTCTACCCTTCCGAAGACCGAATCGAGCAGCAAAAACAGCAGCTGTGTCCAAAATGAAATCACAGCACCAGCTTTAACTCCAAGCAGTTTTCCGGCAAGAACTTCACAAAATCAGATATTTGAGGAAGAATCTTTAAGTGTTTTTCTACAAGTTCATTTTCCAGCTTGAGCGGCTTGAGCCATAAGAGGACCCTTGCCAAGAAGGGCCGAAATTTAGCTCCAATAAAATGTAGTTGACTTATCCGGTTTGTGTTGTCAAATATGAGGCCGGAGATTTTGCATCGGCAAGGAGAGATAGTCATCGAGAGTATTGCCAGGCCAAGTCAAGCAGAAGAAAACGGCTGGAAATATGTAGGTGTCCCTCTTCTCAGAACCAACTCAAACCATTCGTCGGCGCCACGGAACTTACATCTTCAGAAAACAATATTCGAAGGAACATTCTGAATTTACATCTGACAGGACAGTCAACGAAACTTGAGTCGTTTTATTCCAAGGCAATAAGTCGATTGAAAATTTAGCGGAAAGGGGAAATTGAAGTGTCAAAGCCTGAGCTTCTGGGGACGCGACGGGATCTTCTGAATTTTAAGTGGGTGAATATTCTCCAGGAAAAGCCAAAGAAAATCTTCCCCGGGAAGTTGTTGAGGACAACTTCAGTAAGATACTCTCCGTTTGTGAATAAACAATCCACTGGAAAAAAGGGAATAGGAGAAGGGAAGTGCAAATGCAAGACTGCACTCAAGCAAGTTAAATGACCTCAACTTGTTGTCAGGAGAGAAAATTCTTCAACCCGGTGATGCAGACCCGAAAGTGCTACTGCAAACGAGTTCGGTCACAATATACGTTAAATAACTGAATATCCAATAATCATATCGATTGACTTAGTTTAGGGGTCAACGATCGTCGGATTATTAACCCCCCCCCCCAAGATTATCCTACGACATTATAATCTCCCCTCACACCCCCCATCATCTCATAACCAAAACAAATCTCCTCCTCACGGCATTCTCCCAAGCGACGTTCGTTTCCCCACCTTAGACAAACACAAGCCAACCCACTCCACTCCCAGCGATAAGTGAAATGGAAATCAAACTCTGCTACTAAACAATTTCGACTTGCCGATCCAAGTCTATTTTCTTTTCTGAAGATAAACCCTTCCTTTTGTCTGGGAACAAACACTTGGCTAATCCGTGGCCAATCCCGTCACAAATCAGGATTCTCGGGAATATCCCAGAGTTGATGGCCATAGCGATCACTGGAAATGAATCTGGATGGAGTTTCCGGAATTCCGTAGTCCAACAAAGTGGAGCTTCCAAGGATCAGATAACAATCCGAGACGAAAGAAGAATGATGAACTAGAACTAAAGAGTAAAAATAATGGTAGTAGCCAGTAGGAATGAAGGATGAACTAGAACTAAAGAGTACTAAAAATAATGGTAGTAGCCAGTAGGAATAATGAGATTGCCAAGTCAGGCATCATTCTTTACGTTTATTTTCGTCACTAACTAGCGTGATTGAAAGTACGCGCCTCAGTACGGCTACGGCTCCCAGGATACTGAGACAGGCTACTGGTAAAGTTCCTAGCCGCTTTAAATTTTCACCCCGGATACGGTTCGGCGGCGCAAAGATTCTTCCTTTAATTGGTTTCCTTTAATTTGTATTTCTGTTCAGCAGATAATAGTTGCGTTTTTGCGGATACCATGGTATCTGTTACCACGGTAACTGGATCTTCAAATAGTCGTTTTGCAGTCACCGTGGTATCTGATATACGGTCCACTGCAGAAACGACTATTACCGAAACTGCACTTTTCGAAGTCATCCCAAAAGAAAAACTGATATCCAGTTACATCACTAAGTGCTAAGCTTCTTTCCCACTAATTTGACAAAATTTCATGAAAGTGAGATGACATTCCAGATACCACGACCAGATACCACGGTCGGACCATGATATCTGAATATCTGTTACCACGGTAACTGGCCAGATACCACGACAACTGCAAAACACCCCTTTTGACCGTGGTATCAGATACCACGATAACTGCAAAAACGACTTTAGACCGTATATCAGATATCATGGTATCAGCAAAAACGCAACTAATGTTCCATACCTGGAATTTCGGCTGTTATTCGTGGTGACCGACACTAGAGAGTACGTTTGTGACAAGCAGGGCTGAAGATTGGATTAGGACTAGTAAATCCAAGTTTTTAAGAATTTTTATATCTTTCAAGAAGTGGCGATATAGCAATACAGAATAGTTGCGTTTTTGCCGTGGTAACAGATATTCAGAAATCCCGGTCCGATCGTGGTTTCTGGTCGTGGTTATATCTGAAAAGCATCTCACTTTCATCAATCAAATTGGTGAGAAAGAGGTTCAGCACTTAGTGATGTAACTGGATTCAGTTTCTTTTGGGATGACTTCGAAAAGTGCAATTTCGGCAATAGTCGTTTTTGCAGTGGACCGTATATCAGATACCACGGTAACTGCAAAAACAACTAATTGCAGATCCAGTTACCGTGGTAACAGATACCATGGTATCCGAAAAAAGGCAACTAATGTCTGCTGATGCTACTCAGTGAAGTTTCTTTCGTTCCTCAACGGTCCATGTAAATTTCGGTGTGCCTTACATCAAAACGAGACAATTTGTGTGAAGTCAGTATCAATTTGGTTGACAAACACAACTAAGGTTGTGTGGCTGAGGAACTTTATAGCGGAAGGCTGCAAATATCCACCATTAGTACTCCAATATCATCCAACTTTTGCAACATGACCAGAGGAAACCTTCTTTCTTACCGAACAGCATCGTGATTTCCTACCAAACTCGTTCACACAGAACTATGTATGCCGATGATAGTTCTACTTTTTTTAAAGCTACTGCTGACGACTTGTTATTTATTTTATTTTATCTTCCTATCATCAGGGACCCATAAATTTCCTTTACAGGGGGCTTGTCATTTCCCATGCTTCTATGTTGCCCGACCCTTGCCTACTTTCCAAAAATCCCACTTGGGTCGAATCGGCATTCTTGTTTGCCTCATTGGACGTGCGCGCCAAAGAGGCTCCTCCCTCAAGGCGCCAGCAGCCAATCCCAAATTTTGTCTATCTGGCTTTCGACGTGATTGGACCGTGGGTATTTCTCGAACTATCTTCCGGTCGGTCAACATAGCATCAGAAATCTCTTACTGACAAGCCCCCTGAATGGCGAGTCATTACAGGAAATTTATGGGTCCCTGCTATCATATAGGAGGAGCGGCTTCCGTCCGGGAAGATTCTGTTTACCGGAATTCTGCAGGAGCCCTCCCCCGTGTTTCGGATCCGCCTAGTTGACTTTCGATCAAAGTTCGAATAACTTACAGTTAACAGACAGTGTGACGTTCGACTCCTTTCGTCCCGCGTAGTCTATTGCCTTGTTCCACACAACGCACCGGTATTGAGCACCATCATCTTCTTTCGACGGTGTAAGAGTGATGGTTGATGTGGTCGGTTTCGCTTTGTTAGCACCAGCTTTCAATTCTGCGGGCAACGGTGTGTTGATGCCGCTCTTGTACCACCTACCGGAATAAATAAGGATTAACACCAGGGGCTACAGGAAACGGCGTCCACGGAAGTTGCAGGCAGAGAGATCCACCGTCGAATAGCTTAAGAGTCAGGGGATTATGTCGCCTGAAATACTCGTTTGGCGGCGCTGCAGGTGGGAACTGTCAAGTGATTTCTCCGAAGCATCTGCATGAATAAAAGTGCTAACAATAGACTAACGAAACGACTTAGCCGAGAAATCAAGGGACTGAACTAGAGCATTCTTAGCTTCGGCTGACACGTTGTTTACAATGCGTGAAAGCGAAGACATCCTGGCATTCCATTCGTTAGAGGACAGATTATCGCTACAGTTAACTTTTCTCGGTCCTGTCTCTACCTCGGTCTCTACATAATAATAATCATTTATTTCTAACCCACAAATCGTACATGACAGAAATAGTGGAGAGCAATAAAGTTTTTGTGAGTCCTTCCTCTCTCCTTGGCAAAGAAACTCATTAGCAAGTTTTAACGGCCAGATATAAGACGCTTGCGTAATTTTTTAGTTGAGTTGAGTTGAGCACTATCCTATGGTTCAGGAGACCTGAGGGATACGACGAAGGTCATTATGCCTGGAGGTCAAATTTTCTTGATTATTTTTCCACACGTATCCGCGTACTTTCGTCGCAAATTATTCATGGACCGACGCCAAATGCTTTCTTTAAGAGGAACTTCTGGGTCTTCGGATTACAGTCCTTACAGGCACTGTAATTTTAGAAGCCCTTTAAAAAGGGAATATGTCCCTCCTTACTTCGAAAAGAGGGGATTAGAAATGGAACTAGCACTTAAGGTATCTACTCAGCATAGGCCTTAGGTCTTAAACATAACTGTGTTTTCTCGTTGAAGAGACTGGTAAGGAAATTGAAATTAGCTTTGGGCCATAGAGGATTTTTTTTTTTGCGAGTATTTCTTTAGTATAGTTTGGTTTAGTTTAGTTTCCTTATTTTGGTTGAAATGTGTCTGCCATGGCCTCAGGCTTTTTGTGCAAAATAAATTTATACCAAGGCGTGGGGCAGGTCGGACCAAAAAGTAAAAAAAGACATAGATCAGAGGTTAAAGCCTACAAAAAGCTATTAATTTTGTGGGGGTTCAAACCCCCCACCCCCCTGGATACGGCCCTGGCGTGGGGTTAAGTCGCTTAGATGATTATGTTTGAGAAACTGAAGGAATGAGACCAACATTGATTATCTACTGCGTGAAAAGTTGCCTAGGGTCACGGCAATTCTTCCGGACTATCACGGCTTAAAACTCTATCCGGTACAACTATCTGAAAACCCGGAAAACCACAACGCACGTCTATCACACGCAGTCAAATGCTCTTCAAACCTATCAAGTTTACCGAACTAGTTTCAATCCGCATGTAGAAACTCGAAGGAAAGGCTTTTCCCTCGAAATCACATCAGCACGCTGGGAAAACTGGCAAGAAAACGCCACTGTGATCGTTGGTGTCTTACGCAAACAAAACCGCTAGAAACCAAATGGAAGTCCAGACTTTCACCCCATATTATTTTTACAGAAACTGCATGCTATACGAGACAATTGGCGTTGGCTGATGTTTTCTCCTTTTCATTATTTTTATCTTAAGCAGACCCATCATCTGTCTTCCTAAATTACTCTCATCAAAAAAGTTGGCACGAACCCGGATTTGATCTCAACATGCGACTAGACAAAGAGAATAACTCTTAAAGTCTTTTTAACATATAATTTAATTTAAAAAAAATTTAAAACTAGTTTGATTTTTGATTTGTATAATGTTTCTTTTTACATGGTTCTTCTTTCGAGGGCACAAGATAGACTAACTTTTATATTTTGATCTTACTATGTTTTTTTGTTTTGTTTTTTAAACTTTGCTTCAGACTTGCTGAACAATTACCATATTGGCTGTGTCCTTTCCAGTTTTCAACCGGGAATCCTTCTAGGACTTTCTGAAGTGACCCAATTTGGTACTGATCCTTTCAGCCATGTAGGGAAGTTAACGAAGACTGTCCAACTTTCCCTTTTACTTGCGGAACCAGGCTCACTTGAAGTCTTTATTTATCCTTACCTACAATTTGTTTTTACTCTACATCCCCCCCTCCAGCCCAACACTCATCCAAACTAACAAACCGGACTCTTTTTTTCTGAATCCCGACCATCGCCGTCCATTGGCAGACAGAACGAATTTCTCCCGTTCGACGCGGAGTAAATATTTGTCCGTGAGTAGATGGCGCGGCGTGTACGGACAGAAAAGCGATGATACTGTAAAAATCACAACGCAACCCCAGTATACATGAGGTGATATTACATGACAAGTATCGTTCTGATCGGAAAATCTATTTCTTTTTCTCGGTAAATATGTCCGATAAAAGAAACGATAACAAATGCTGCCCCCATTTGGCTTTGCCATCTAGTGTCGGGACGCAAAATATTATTTCCGCAATAGATGGCATCTGAGTGCAAGGAAAGTAATATTTACTGCAGTGAGAGAAACAATTGATACACAGCTGATTAGTCAATCATCCTATGGCTTACACAAATGGCGATATTTCTTTATATTCCATTTATCCAAAAGTGGTAGCTTACGAGTTAGTCATTGTGTATCTGATATAAAATGATGATTTTTCGTTATGTTCCATAAATTAAAACTGATTCTTACGTCACCGTAGGGCTGGGGCTTCCGCCAACGCTGCTACAGGTCAACTCGTAGGGTTTTCCTTCCGTCGCAAGTGGTTCGAAAGGCGTAATTACAGGTGCCTCGGGTGGGACTAACACTGTCAGCTCAATAGTCTTGCTGAAAAGGTCACCTCGGCTTCCAGACTCTTTGACCTTGCACTCGAACTTCCCGCTATCTCTATCGTAGTAGGTTCGTAAAATCTCCAAGTCGTAGCGGCCGCTTGGAAGATCATGTCGTAATCTAAAAAAAAAAAAAATATATTCAATGGACAGAGAAAAACAATCTCTAATCAGAGGCTGGAAACTGGATTGGACTGCGAAAGGCTAGCCGCGGAGCCTCGCCAAGGAGTTTTTTCGCGTCGGAAGTAGTTCTTTCTAATCAACTTGACAATCATGATGCCACATTACCACCCCCTAGAATACAATGTTACATCAGAAATCAGCACATTCCTAGACAACCTATTTTCGCTAATATATCGTTACGGCGTTTTTTGCTGACTGCCATACTCCGATTTACTAGCTTCGACAATATAGGCGAAGTTTCTTTTTTCTTATCCATTCGTTGTTATTATATACTCCGGATTATTTGTATTATTGACAAATATTCATATTAACGGTGTTAAGTAAGAATTCCTTGTAAGCTCTGGAATCAGCTGCAAGTAAGTCGGTTATATTTGTACATTTTTGGCAGCTTTGTAACTTTACATCCAGAAAACAAAACATTTCCTCGGTACTACAAACAACAGAAGTTTAACCCCATAACACTAGAGCAATCTGACAGCTATAGAGACGCTTTATTTTAGCAACCATGGCTTCTCATCACTGAGCTCTTCAAAATGATTGATTTTCGTACAGGGCCGGGAGCTTTTGAATTTCCGCGCCTTGCAATACCATGCTCTGAAATCATCTCCGCCGAAACGCCGAAGAGGTAATGACAAGCGATAACAAGAAAACGGCTTATTTTTGAAGCGCTCTCTAATGGAAGTCAGAAATTTGTATGTGTGAAGCATTTTATAACAATTAAAGTTTAACCGAAAAGGGCTGGGATGAGACAATCTAGTTACTTATCACTTATTCACTTAAATTGGCTTGAAGACCGCTGAAAATGCGTTACTTCGTTGTTCCGCTGTTCACGAATAATCGATTTTCAAATAGTGGAATTTCCTTGTGATTTATGATACTGAATTTTTGTTGTATGCTTTACGAGAAAGATTTATGAGTTTTTTCTGTTCAGGCACTACGCAATCTTCACCAATCTTCACCAATCTCACCACTGCCCACTGAAAAGCTACGTTTGTGTTGAAATTAAAATTTCCCGCGTCATAGTAGAATTTACGTTGTGGGGACGGCCGCAGATATTCTGAACGTCACAACTAGAGCAGACAGAGGAAAATGAAAAAAAATCCCTTTGCAGAATCCAAGTAATTCAGTGTATTCGATTAGATGACACACAATTAAATCGCCTTTTCAGTTAAACTTTAGTTAGTGCCCATTGTGCTTTAATATGCTTATGACTTATCAGGCTGCTCAAATCAAATGTACCTTCCGATCCAGACTGCTTGAAATAATACAAGAAATATGTTTGTCAAACCTGCTGCTAGGAAATGGCGAGTAACTTTATTTAACAAATAGGTTAAAGGAACAGTAAACTTGACTCAAACTTGGCTCAGGGAGCTAGCTAACATATCAAGAATGTACCCTGAGTCGATATTGAGAGTCAGAAAAATTCTTGTTACGACCATTGCAGTTTCCTAGCAGTTTCCGAGAGTTCGACTTTTGAGTTAGTAGAACAAAAAAAAAAAAAAAAGCAAAAGGTTTGTGTGCCGGGAGTAGGACTCGAACCCACGATCTTTGCCTCAACTTGGCCTTTTGAAACAAAGTAATACAATGTATGTCAACAGGGTTGCCACCGGTAGTACAATTGTGCTCACAATAGAACTTTCTTTTTACTTCGGCAGCAGATTTTAAGAAAAAAGTAGTTGTCAGGTTTTATTTCCAAGGTGACTATGACCCAGCAACATGTTCTGAGTACTTTTCTTGTTTGGTATTACTTTTTTCCTTTTGCATAGTGAATTTATTTTAGTGAAGTGGCAACCCTGTATATTGATAACACAGACAATCGCAAACTTTTACAGTGCAGGAGTGCGTAACTACAGTGCATAAGGGGCAAGGCCCTGCCAGCTAGCTCTGGGAACAATAAGGAGGGGTTTCGAGATAACAAAGATGGGGGGTCCTGTCGACAATAAGTCCCTGTACATTTATCTAAGCCCCCCAGGCCGGTTTGATGGCCGAAAGTTGCCTAGTCAAGTTTACTGTTCCTTTAAACGTTTTACTGCTATTGGCGACAGGCAATCAAGAGAGCATTGCATCTGTCGGGTAAAAAGGTTACGGTATGCATGCCCTCTAGAAAATTAGCTCCGCTCCCAGACAGAGCGTGGCAATTTATATGGGTAGATGGCAAACAAAAATCCCTCGCAATTGTCCGCTGTGCTATTTAATTTCTGCCGGGTCTGAAAGATATGGCCTGTTGTCAAACTCCACTTTGTCAGTAATACAAAAATACTGCTTAGAGAGACAGGGTAAAGTTGAGTAGAATTTAATTTAAAAAACGACTTTCTCAGCAATTATGACGAATTTACAAATCTCGTCAAAATATAGATGATCATGGACAAAAGCATTGTCAATACAACATTTACAGCAGATTTAACTATATAATACAACTTCAACACAGTTAAAGTATATAAATTCAAACGGAAGAAAAATAATTCATTTTGACTGTTTATCATTAATACTATTGTTACAATACAGTGACGCATAAGATAAATAACATAAAAATGTATGTATGATATATACAGTATAGCCTACCTAAATAACACAAAAAAAAAGAAGATAAAGAATCGAGAAGAAAAAAGTGATTGAAAATTTTAAATAAGACGGGGACATGAAAGTAAGCCTGCATGCAAGCTGTAATCAGACAGTCAGATACGATACTCAATCAATTTTATTTCAACCCTAATAACACTAGGCTAAGATACAACAAATGAAACACAAACTAATAAACAATAAATGCGAAACAAACATAAAATCAAGTACAGTTATAATGTTTAGTGAAATACGGAACGAATGACTTTAGATATCTTACTGAAGATTTCGTAGGCGGGGGAGAACAAGCTTGGGTTTCGGGTACTCGCTGCTCATGCCACTGTAACATGCTAAAGGCACAAATGGGATGGTATTTGTCGATTGACCCTCTTCGGACCTAGTTCGTCTAAGCCCAAAAGCGTAATAAACACACTTCAGCTAATGGTTTTTGTACTGCGAAGTCTATCGATCAAGTCCTAATAACGAAAACTGCAATCGGCTGTCTCAGCAGGCCCGCTTGATTGCTGTTTTCACCCTCTTATGACCTGAGGTCTCGTTCTGACATATTCGTGAAGTCTTGACATGGGTTGAAGGGGTAAACAAAAGCCTGACTTATTGCCTGGTGAAACTTTAACAAATCATAAAATTCAAATTGCTATCGCTGTTGCGCCACTCAATATTTAGTGACGTCCGGGCACTTTGGATCAAACTGTTATTTTCCAGCCTGGACTTCTCATCTAGCACTGACACACAGTAGCAGCCAGGAGATGGAACTTAGAGCAGGGTGAGATAAAATTAATACAAATTAGAGATAAGATTGTCTTAGTAGAGACAAGATTTTTTTTACAGTGGTGGCCACACCGAGTTCTTCTCATGTGTCGATCTGACAAACCGTTTTGATAACACCTGTTGAAAAAATAGCCGAGATCGTGAATGTTGAATATATAACTGACATGTTCTTCCGTCCTTGTCTCTCCTATTAATGCGTCGCCGGCAACGCAACACGTGTTTTACAAACCACGAATCGGTCATAAAGAATTGTTCAGTATCGTGATATACTTATATGAAAAAAGCAATAAATTACTTGTATCGCTCATTGTTGCCCCTCTCACTTTCGAAAATACACGGCGACAGTAGCTCATTAGCCAGTATAGTACCACTGTAGAAGGATTTCATTTTTTAGTCGCTGCCCCGCTACATTTCCCACCTGGGGTACTTCTACTTCCCGGATGGCAAATGTGGAGGGTAAAAAAAAACACCCTTCCACTTGCGGTCGCGCATGCAATCTGTATCCGACCGCAAAATCTGTTTCAGTGCTTCTTTAATTACAACTATGTTTGGGCCGGGACGCTGCTGGTGTTCTGCCTGTCTGGGACTGTATTAGTCAGCTTTCAAAAACGTAAGGCCTTGGGCATATACAGTAATCTCTTTCTTTGTCGGTTCAAAAAACGATAGAGAATCTGCTGGAGTGTGACATACAGAATAAGTAAATAACAGTTGACACACATACTTGGCACTGTTATGGTCACTGATGAGTAAATGAATGACTGATTATCGGTACACCTCTCGCGGATGTTTACTGAACAAGCAAAGTGAAGAAAAGAAATCTCCAAGCACTTGTCGTATTTTTTTATTTTTTTTTCGAAGCGACAAGACAGAAGCTACTGGATTATGAAATATGTGATCAAACAAAAGCAATTAAATTTTTGACATACAATGTGGGATTTGGAAGGATGAATCAAGTTCAGTCTGTTTTCATTTATACATAAGTGTACAGAACCTTATGGAATTTCAAAATATATGACTAAAGATAAGCTTGGCAAATAACGATTTGGTAAAACGTTAGAAAGCGCTCAAACGTGGAGGGTGAAAGTTTGAACCACATTCAAACTGAATGGTCTTTCTTAGATGCAGTTTTCCAGCATTTTCATCGGCACTCACTGATGCTACCATAGTTAACCGGGAAACTTGTGCCTATCAGTTAGTAATGATAATTCTGTTCGCTGAAAAGCATCACTAAAAAGGGTTGGTATGTTATGTCCTATTCTATTTAGGCTATTCTTTCAAAACTGGCATAGTCTAACCATGGAAACAGGGTGTTCAATCAATGCAAAGCGAGTATGCTTCTCCGCTAAACTGAAACAGCCACAAGCAGTTTTCCGCTGCGTTGCAAACTGGAAATGAGTATGCAAAAAGCTGCCAAAGAACTGTTAGTAAAAGCTGCAGCGCCAGTTCCTGTTGCCAAGTGCGCTCACAGGGAATGGAAAAAATCTTGGAATGGAAAAGGAACCAGTTTCTTAATCTTCATGGCAACTTCAAACTGCAAAACACATTGAAGAAAAAGTGGTCAGATCTTGTGAAGTCTTAGATGAACCATGATTTGTGGAATTTAGTTATGACTCAAATTTACCGGTTGGTATTTTACTCGGTATTTTAGCAAGGTATGCTTCTTTGAAAGTTAGTTATTTCTCAAGCGCCACTTTGATCTACTTGCTGTGACAAAAGTCAACTACCAGTCAGCCAAATTAGCTATGTATGGATTCATAAAACAACTGAATGAGTGTTTTGGGTCTTAGTTTTACCCCAAACTGCACTGTTTAAAGTTAACTATCGTTCAAAGGGCCGTCAATCAATCAATGAATCTTTATTGTTCGAAAACGCTTAGTACGGTATCAGGCTACCGAATCTTCGTTCTCTCGTCAAAACGTAACTATAGGCTACACAGTTACGCTTTTACATAGTCAAGTTTTCATTAAGTACAATAAACACAAATTGCAAAAATTTGAAGCACTAAACTTCAAGGATTAAAAAAAATTAAATGATTTTACTTAAAATTTCGCGACGAAAAAACTCACAAGGGAGGGGACAAAACTTCTTTCGTACCGCGGATGAGTTGCCCGTTTGGGTTGGATCTTAGGAACTAATTGTGCTGCCATTCTCTGTTGCCTTATACGGTCGGGAATGTGGGGAGGGAGAAGTATATGACGATGGATAGGGTACAAGGTACAAGTACAAGGAAGTGGAAAGAAGGGACCCTAAATAAAGAAAGAAAGGATCCTATTTAAGGATGTGTAGAGATGAACGGCCTAACTTAGTTACGAACAATTTATTCTGGACAAATGGTAATATTTAATTTGACTTTCTTGGGGAGGCGTCGTCTTGTCTCATGGCTATGTATGACTCGACCCAAATTATCAAGTTGAAAGTCTGTGAGCAAGCAGGAACTCAAACGTAGGAAATCTAGCATAGTGTTTCAAGTTTTTCTTGCGGCCGTACACCTGTTGAGGGAAAATCAAATAGTTCAACTTTTATTCCTCCCTTTTTTGCTATTGCTGGGATATCACTTTATTTCTATAACTGATATCCGAAGATACCTGAAGGAAAATTCAAAAACATTTAAAACCTATACCATTTTGGCCAACTCGCCGACTTCTGGAAATCGGCAAAAACAGACCTCCCATTCAGCCACGCCTTTTATCGGTCGCACTCTAACAGATAAGAGCCCTGGCAATAAATATCCATCAACCATTCCAGCCTGCATCTTCGCTTTGAAGTTGAACGGCCTACCGCTAAAAGTAGTTTCAAACGTCTGCTGACGAGGTACTAAATGAGTTTCAACAAGCCCCTGTTGGTAATTTGCCAGGTTAAAGGTGTATAGAAGGAGTTTCTCGATACTTTGACCGATTACACCGCTACTAACTGTGTGCCAAGCTGGCTAGCTAACTAGTGTTTTTCCTAGTAAATGAAGAGAGCAATTAACTCATGTTGTTATGGCGTCCAACCGAGACTCTCCTGCACCAGCTGTGATCAGTTCAAAGGGAGTACAAGAAATATTCCTGTTCGAGCCGTGCCTGTTAGTGCCCGTCCAGTGTACGGTCACACCAAGCAATGGGTATTTCTTACGGAAACAAGAGCGGTCGTTTACACGTTACCCTCGCTCCAATAGCCTGCTATTGGTTTTGGAGGTGTTGTTGGAAGTTTTCTTTCGTCGTCTTACGAGGTATGTACCTACTGCCAAGAATGCAATGCATCCTCGCCCCGACTACGCAAATCGCCTTTTTCCAGTTCAGCACTCAAAGCGGACTAATTTCTCAAAGTTTCCCATTATCAACACTTGTGACGAAGAGCTAGTGAAATATGAATCTATGGGGCTATACGAAGATACCAGTTCCCGGCTATATGTGCCCGCTCGATAGCGGCTCGGCTCTGTAGCTGAATCGAAGCTCTTACCATTATTCGTTGGTAATACCATTGCAATTTTCCAAGCGGCTTGTCAAATTTGTGTGTTCACCCTTTAACGCCGTTTGAAACCACAAATGGCTTGATAGTAGACGTGGGAATTTTGTACCACAAAATATTTTCTGGTTCTTGGTTCCTCAGATTTTTTTTTTCGAACCACCTGCCGTATACGGAAGAGCCTTGGTGGTCTTTTCACATTGATTTTGGGAGGGGATTACGGCTACTGAACATAGCCGTAGGAAAAAAAATGAAAGATGATTGATAGCCAACTTTAAATAAGACGGGCTTCTTTTCACTGAAATTTTTTAATGAAACGAAAAGGGTATTCCAGCGTCGTAAGACAAATTCGTAAACACACGATTAGAAACAGGAACGATGTGCGATCCTTCCCCTGAACTGAGTTTGAAGTTGATTTTTTTTTTCTTGTTATAACTACTTGTTAAATAGACTAGGCTATAGCTAGTTCCTGTTAATTACTGTTTGATTTTCAAAAATTCGTTCAGCACAAACTGTAAAAAGTTTCTCCGAGTAAGGATTAAGGTTAACTGCAGTATTTACTGATTAAGCTTATCTCCGCTGGAAAAAGATTAATCCGAATTAGGGATAATCTTATCTCAACAGAGACAAGATAATCCAAGTAGCAAATACTGCAAGCTTTTTTTTTTCCAGTGCAGGCTGATTGCGAATTTGAAAAAAAATACGCAAAGCGGAAAAGTAAGCTATGATTTTCTTCAGCGATATCTTGGCCCTTCTTGGTAATGTTTTTATTTCGACACCACAATCGTCGGAATGACCAAGAAAAAGTAACTACGATACACGACATCAAATAAGTAAACCACCAGTAGGCTAATGGGATCTATAGCCTACTGACAAATGAACATGTTATAAGAGACAAAAATGAACTCTGCAAACTCAAGAAAACTTTAAAAAAAACTTTGCGTTTTGCAAACTTATTAAAGCAGAAGCAGGTACGTCCTAGGGTATGGGGTTCGCCGTTTTATACTTTTTCGCTGTGAATAGTTATAACTGTTTGTTTTAACTGAATCCGTCACTCTTCTAATCCGGAGATCACGAATTAAGTTAATCTTCTGATGAAAATTAATCACGAATTCACAGCTCTGGCCGGCTCCCGCAGGGTTAATTACAGCTTGTATTAATAAGAGAAAGCGTCTTGAAAAATGTCAAACTAACAACTGGCAGCTATTTCATCTTTTCTTTCAGATACGTTCCGCTCCTTTTGTCAATATTGCCATTTCTCTCCGTGAAAACAAATTGGAGCGAAAAGTCCATTGTCAGTTTAATGAAATTAAAAGCATGAAACAGAAAAAATATATCAACAAATTGTATGTTTAAATGGAGCCATATTTGGTTCCTTGCAGTGGGTTGAAATCATTTTGATGAGATCTTGACTTTTCTCACGGCATTGTTTACAAAGCACTTTTTCAGATGTCAGAGCCATGGGGAATATGATTGATAACGGTGCCGGATGGGAATGTAATTTACCCACACAAAGAGGTGTCCTTCTTTGTTTAACCGTAACGGAACAGAATACGATTCTTGCTTTCGAACCCCCATTTTGGCCTAGTCAGGCAGATCTAATCGAGGAACATACTTCTGCCACTAAATTCTACAGAGTTTGTGTCAACGTTATTGCGTCATTTTACCTCGAAAATCGTAAAATCATACACTAACTTTTTATTTTGAGTTTCCTTACGGGCTTCGCCTAAGAGCGAAACAAATTTCGACAATTATCCCTGGCAAAATGGGTATCTTGCGACAACTGATCGGATCAACAATGCGACTATATGAAAACGAGTTTTTACATCAATTTTGTCTTCGCTCGACCGGAAAATCTCAACCAATTTCTTTCTCTGAGTTTTCGGTAAAACAGTCTAGCCAAGGGCCTTCTCCCAAAAGGGGGGGGGGGTCCTAGTGTCAAGTATAGACTGCATATGCTGAAAGTGTGTTATTTGAAGAAACTTATCAAATTTAACCGGCGCAGTTATTTTTACTAAAATGCAAACCAATAACACCAAAACGTAACTCTTGTCGGGTCTAGTTCTTTATCCAGTTATTATTAATATTTATCATTTTTGGTTTACTCTGCAATTTCACACAAAAAAACAAGAAGAAAAGTTAACAAACGTCCAAAAAAATCATATCTTTAACGAGGGGGATACAACCCGTATGGAAATTGCTTGGATGGGGAGGGAGGTTGTACTCACGTATAGTTTCCGTCCTCGAACATATCTGTTCCGATCGCTATGCTGTCCTTGCCTACTATGTTATTCCTTTGCCACAGGTACGTCACATTTCTTTTGTACAAATTCGGTGGAAATTTACAGTTTAGCACCACATTTTCTCCTTCTCGAACATCCACATCTTCAGCAAAGGCAGCGGCGACGAACAACAACACTGGAAAAAAAAATCCCTTTATAGTCTTCGTATTCCTAAATTCGACAACCTTCGTCTCCATTTTCAACAAACCGCAACAGAAGTTCAGTTTTTCCCCTCAAGTAGATGCTATAGCAGTAGATACTACTTCTGGTCTAAAACTCTAAGAACAAAGTCACCAAATAAAAATAAAAATTTGCCCAGTTTTCAACAAACCACACACGGCTTCGGCTGATATAGCTACTCTCCAGGCTCCGTGGCTTCGATCACAAACACGGAAAAATTTGCAACGAACAATGAGCTTTTAGAAAACAATAATCGGGAACATAAAAGGTCTGGAAAAAATCCCAAAATCGAAAAATGAGTCATGGTGGATAGGAAATACCCGATGAAAATTGAGATTTCGAGAATATGAACGAATGGACAATTCGATATTATATATCATAAGAATCTGAACAATTCGATATTATATATACTATTATTATAGGTACAACCGATGGGCTGCTCACTCTCAAATTTGGTGTACACGAAGTACCCGGTGCCGGCACCGGTTGCCACGTTTTAGAATATTAAAATCAGTCTATTTAGAGGCGTCGAAAGAAAATCGCCTAATATATGGCCAATGCCGAGACAGGGTGTACATCAAGGGCCTGAGAGTGGGTAACCACTCGAGCACAGCCGGTCCTTTATTTTAAAGGATGGCACCTTCCACACCCGAATGAGCAAGAGTAAATCACACCAACATATAACAAGGATTCGGGATAGGGAAACTCTTCGTTCCCATGTTAGTATGGTTCCACACGTCTTGTCTATTTGGCACGCATATCCAGACCGCATATAAAGCCGAAAAAAAGTAGTAGAGCACTTCATTGTTGTGTTCGACTTGGGCGACCGTGCGCATCTCGATCCGCTTGTTAAAATTCTCTCACACGAGTCAGTAAAACGTTCATGTCTCCCGAGTTTTGTGAGAAAATGTTACAATGGCCTGTAAACATATTGTTCAGGCAAGTCTAACTACTCCACTGTTTTACGAACGGCCGAAATAACATATTTAGCGCTATGCTAAATGTCACTTCTGTCTACCGTTGCCAGCTCTGCGACGAATTGAAATCAATCCAGAAACATAATATCTGACAGTTCCGAAATGTCCAAGGAGTTTATAATGCCTTGGAATTTTTGTGGAGCGTCCGAGTTCTGTCTGGGAATGAGTTCATAATCAAGTTAAAAGACGACACACAATTACTTTTCAATTCGTGAGAAAAAGACAAACCGCATATCAAAGTATAATGTGAAGCTGAATGGTACAATCTGGTTGAGTAATTTTGGGTTTGATTAAATTTTAAGTGAGCTGTTTGACAGATGTAGGTATTTCTTTTTACTGCCAATTTTCATTTTATCTATCCAAAGGTCAGATGATCAGAAAAGGAGTAAAAAAAAAGAACTAATTGAAAACTGCTGAGAGAAATTTTAGTAGGCGTCGCTGGTCAGACAGTATCATCAGGTACTCTTTGCTGAAAGATAGTCCAAATCCGGAATACCTTCTAACACCCCCTTGGAAATAACCGCCGTACCTTGGACAAGAACCCCCACGATACTCATAGGGTCATCACGACCGCACAGTACCAGAAGGAGAACAATGGTGTCAAGAGGAGATTCCAAATAGTTTTCCAGAAGAAAAGTTTCGGTAGACCCTTCGCCATGATTCTTGCGAGAGACGAAGTAAAATTAAAAAGACAACATCAATGGGAGGGCCCGTTTTCATTTTCACTTGACCGGAGCTCCTAGTATTTAAATATCGCTTCGAATTACGCGGATGAAACAGCAGCAAGAGATCTCTGCTGCCCAGGTGCGTAACACTCAAGCTTGCCAAGTCACTTCTTTGTAGGTTAACTGCCCTCAGGGCACACTATCAAGGACCGATGGGCTTGCAACTCTGGGTCTGCCATGCACTTCAAGTCAAGATCAGGATATTTCGGAACATCGTGAGACAACTAAAGGGACAAATCGCATTGGCGACTGTTTCAGCAAGATGACTGTTATTATTATTTCGTTTTTTTCCGTCGAAATCGACTAGGCTACAACAAAGGATAAAAAATACGCAATTATAAATACATTACATAAATCACCTTGAAAACAATTCACCTTAAAATACTTGCACTCTAGTGGCTAGGACTTTTCAGTAACGATAACCTTAGCTCTTTGTCAGTTCATGCTAAATTTTGTTTGAAATAAGAAAACCGTATTTTTTATATTTATTTTGTTCCTAGTTCATTACTATTAGTATATCTTTCATATTATATTCATTTATCGTTACTGTATCAGATTCGCAACGGTTAAAACGGCCAGGCTACTGCCCTGCTTAGTTAGTTAGGGTGTCGAAAAATTTGACAACTGTAGGCTATCAGTAAAGTTGCATGGTGGGCAGCTGAGCTGATTCGATGAGCGTTGCTAACTCCTGAGATAACTAGAAAACTACGTGCATGTCTACTACAGCAAAATTAAGTACATCCAACCATGTCAGTAGCCTAAACATGAGACTCCATCAGACAAATTGGATTCCAACTAACGATAACCCTTTGGAGTCGAGAGTCCATCGCTTTTGAAACGAAACGACTCTTTTTGTTGAGAATGACTCGTCATGGCGGGACCAGGGATATTATATTACGCTGAAGCAGCATTCACGCCAGGATTAAGAATGCTAAGCAAATGGTTTTCTTTGATCAAGATGGCCTCAGTCAGCTTCTTCAAGTCACTGGCTCGCAGAAGGACAAATGATAATTAACGACTTCTTACCGAGGGTCAACAGCAAACAACGACTACCAAGTGCTGGTCAAGAAAAGCAAACAATCGAGAGCCCAAACCAACGAATCGGATATTTTTCTGTCTCCGCGTCGAAATAAAAGACCCTCTACATCCTTTAAATTTATCAACTCAAAAATTGACGGGAAGTGGTAACCAAAGCAATTGTGCGTGGGAAAAAGACAAGAATCGCGCGGGAACAGGATAGTTTTGTCTGTCAGGGGCAGAGCATGAGTCACTACTGGCAAATTTCCAAACAAGGGCAGAGGCTAACTCATTATAAGCTTGGACATGTCAGGAACCTAAAACACATAAGCCTACTATTCTGTTAAAGAAAAAAATTCGATTAAAATCAACTCCTCCCCGTGTCTCCTGATGATACCCGACTTTTTTGTAAAAAAAAAAGGTCAAAAACAAACAAAAAACGAACATTCACTCACTTCCTTCTGCTTGGTATTCACAAGTGGCTAATCCCTTTGCTTACCACTTGGCTGAGAAACGGCGACGCCGGGATTCTCAGTTTCACTCAATGAGCAGAGTCTATTATTTATTGTTATCTATACATCACTGAATAATTTGGCAATGAAACATCTGCGATTTTTCTAATTTCAGCATGTGATAAGTTTAGCCTTCCGAATACTTTCGATGTTGCTCGAAATCGGTTGCCATGTCTTCATA
The DNA here is from genome assembly GCA_023053555.1 of Branchinecta lindahli. NCBI lineage: Eukaryota > Metazoa > Arthropoda > Branchiopoda > Anostraca > Branchinectidae > Branchinecta > Branchinecta lindahli. The sequence continues at coordinate 24,663,998 of JAKZAO010000009.1, read as the reverse complement.
CAGATACTTCTCGTATGAAAGCAGACGAAGTGTGTCAGAGCTATAAGCCGACTTGATCATTATATTTAGCGAATTCCTGACAAAACCGTCTGGAACTATTTCCCTACTCCTTAGAGCTGACAAGTTATTAGTTTGGAGGTCGTGGAGGCTCTGCACAAGCAAAGGGTGTCAAGGGCAAAGCACAAACAAGCTTTGGATTTACGCTTTGCGAAATAGTCTACACCTTTTTGTTGGCTTCGTAGATCAGTCCATCACAGTACATCTGACACAAGACCTAGTAGCAGTCAGTTCTGAGGATCAGGGGCACATTAGACTCCAATATGATTATTCTGTTGCGATCTACTTTCTCGACTAGCTTTTTCTTTCATCCATACATTCTGGCAAGCAATTGTGACATTTATATTCATTACCATTCCTGCCAAATATTTCTTAAACCTGGTTGTCACTCGCCTGTCAAGGTGATGCATGAACATATTAGGTGCATTTTTGTTCATGGTTCTCAGGTCTCAGTTCTCTGGTCTCAGTTCTCTGTTTTGCCAAAAATTGATGTTTTCGTTCACAGTTCTCTGTTCTCAGTTCTCTGGTGGATGGTCACCAGAGAACTGACTAGCGAAGTCAGTTATCTGGTGAGGCTTATCCACCAGAGAACTGAGAACAGTCAGTTCGCTGGTTGACGTAAAAACGAACTCAGGTCTCTGTTCTCAGTTCTCTGGCGTGCGAAAAAACACAAAAATTACTAACTGGCAGGAGACCAGAGACCAACCAGAGAACAAAAATGCACCTATTAATGACCCTGTAACAAAGGTGTCAATGAAGGAATAAACATGAAGTGAAATAAGGATCGTGAAGAAAGAGCCGACATTCATGAATCAGTTCTGTAGTCGTTGAAAGCGGCCTAATTCATCAGTAGTAGAATATTATGCTGCAAGTTGAACTGTAGATCGTAGCCTACTTACACATAGCCTAGTACGTCATATCCAGGGGGGGAGTTAGGTGGTTCAACCCCTCTCCCGAAACAGACAAAAATCATCGTTTTTATAAGCTTTAACCTCTGATCTATGTCTTTTTTGTACTATTTGGTGGCCTCAGAACCCCCCCCCCCCGAAATAAATTCCTGGATACGGGCCTGCATATGTTCATATCACTTAAATTTGAAACATTAAACAAAGTGCGATTTCTCTTTGTTAGACGTATTTCACACTGCTTGGTTTTCCATCTACGTTCTGCCCTACCGATAACCCAACCTTCGGATGAATTCTAGAAAATCGCGTTGTCAAACGGAGACGACCTCGAAGACGAGTATTATGTGAGGGGGGGGGGGGTCGCGTGGTCGACGTCGTTCAACGGAACAAACCATCTGCATGATCTGCGTTTTTCCTGAATGTAAGCCATTTTGAGTGAATCGCTTAATCGTTGACGTCAGGATTGAGCTGAAGACAAAACATGTTCAACGGTACTCTGGTAGCAATGTTAAACCAAACTTCATTTTCCTTTGTCTGAATAAATGTTCGTACAGGTGACATCATCCATTGACACCTTCGTTTGGAAAGCATCTTCCGCCGATCTCAACATCCATGTTCAAACGTCCCCCTGGGCAACTCAGGTTGTACCCTGAATCTACAAGCGGTTTGGTCTTTTTTTAAGGTTGTTCGTTGCTGTTAGATTCTCATTCTTTCGAGCTTTTGAGCGACCATCGCTAGTTGACGAAGTGCAATATCTGTTTGCCCAGCAAATCCGGTCGTGACCCACCAGGGCAAGCTTGAGTCCTAAGCTGGTCTGGTCACTAAGCAAGTTCACTATTTCGTTGCTATCGCAAGTCTTAGTTCTGGCTACGCCTTGAAGAGGACTCTTGCCAAGAAAGGCCGAAATACCGAAGAAACAAAATCTCAGCTGATTAATTTGTGTATGATACCAGTCAACTTGGCCTGAAGAAATTTTTGTGGTCACTACGTCGCCTGTCGAGGAGCACAAGAGGAACCAGTTGATTAAAAGGCGGCCGGATGGTGGGCGTACCGTCCCACAAAGTGAGATCATTCTCCGCGGAGGGTCTTAATTGCTTTTAAAAAGATAGCAAAAACTTAGAAGGCTAGAGCGTCCCCACATTCCGTTTTATCAATCGTAACGTGGATCCATTCCACGATAAGGTGACGCTCGTGGTCCGATTTGAACATGTTGCCCACAGAAGGCGGATTCGCATTCGCATAGGCGAATTCGGCGTCGCTAGCTGAGCAAAAATCCCCGCCGCGCCGTTTCAACTAAGAGTCGAATTTGTTCGCGCACGCAGCGGAAAAGATTCCGTCCGTCCGTTCCCGAAGGTTGTCCTGACGTTCGACAACCTGACGAAGACCCTTGCCAAGAAGGGCCGAATATCCCTGCGAAAGCATCGTCGCTGAGTTTCCGTTTTTATCCATTAGTTGCGATTTTGCGGATACCATGGTATCTGTTACCACGGTAACTGGATCTGCAATTAGTCTTTTATGCAGTTAACGTGGTATCTGATATACGGTCCACTGCAAAAACGACTATTACCGAAATTGCACTTTTCGAAGTCACCCCAAAAGAAAAACTGATATCCAGTTACATCACTAAGTGCTGAACTTCATTCTCGCCAATTTGACAAAATTTGATGAAAGTGAGATGACTTTTCAGATACCACGACCAGATACCACGCTCGGACCGTGATATCTGAATATCTGTTACCACGGTAACTGGCCAGATACCACGACAACTGCAAAACCGCCTTTTGACCGTGGTATCAGATACCACGATAACTGCAAAAACGACTTACGGCCGTATATCAGATACCATGGTATCTGCAAAACGCAACTATTCTACGAATATATGTGTCCAAGTCAGCTTGGGCTCAAGGCGTATTTATGCGGAAAAGGTTCACGTCCTGTGGGCACCAAGCTTTAGGCGGCTCAATATACAAAGCTTCGCTTGGGTCAGCGGCGAAACAAAAGTCTCGGCCAAAACTTTCCGGGGGACAGCGCCGTTACTTATGCGGCCACATCACAGATCGACCCCAATTTGCATAGGTTTTCACCAGGTTCTGCGTATTTGCAACACGTTACCACGATGGACAGTTACCGAATAAATATGCAATCTCCCTGATACATCTGCATATAAGATCGATAACTCTCATTCTGATGGATTTCCACTTGGCAAGTTCTGGGCCTTATGGGTTTGGTACTACCTGAGGCAAGATTGTTATGAGCTGAATTAGTAGTGGTACAAGCCTAATCGAAATGTCATTTTCTTGTGGCTACGGCTATTCATCATCTATCAGGTAGGTATTGCACTGACGACAGAGGTGCCTGTTTTATGGTTACTGACTTTTTAGCTGACTGGGCACTAGACACAGTCATTCTACAAGGATTTAAAGCTAAATGCCAAAACAGTCCGATAAGATTTCGTACGCGAAATTTGCGTAAATATGGGGAAACATGCATGCGAAGGATCAAAACTTCGAAGCGAATGTGGAAATTCTCATCCGACAGCGAAAATCGGACTGTGTTTGTACGTACCTTAAAAATCTCAGAAAGCGGGGGCATGTTCAAGAAAAGCAGGGAAGAAAGGCTGAAGAAAATCATTGTCAATATATTTAGAGTAGTTAATATAGTTAAAGCTTGGCATATTTAAAGCTCCATGGATATAGTTGTGTTTTCCTCCCAGCTTTGTGGGCTTCTAACCCAGTGGTTCCCAACCTTTTCCGTACCGCGTACCCCTAATCAAGGTTCGAAAATGTTGCGTACCCCCTTTTCCAGAACGTTAAAAAGACGATATTTATTATCATAAATGATAAGGCATACATGAGTGGAAATTTATACAAAATCAATGAGACACTTAAGGCTGCTTTTTAGCTAAAAATTTTATGAAATCTCGGCTCGACGTCATTTACGGCAATATTAGTTTCACGGTCAGCCTGTTTCTGTGTATGGTTTTGATGTCCTCCGTGCTTTGATCAAACTGCATCGTTGTGTTATGTCTTTGGTTCTTCTTGTAACAATATTGTTAGACACAGGAACAGATTTTACGGCAGTAGGCTAGCTGTAGGGGAGAGGGGGTCGTAGGCCTATTTAGGGGCGTCACGCACTTGTTGGCAACACCTCTTCCCCAAACAGAAACGAGTCGGCGCTTCGCCGATTCGCTTCGATTTTTCGTGAAAACAGTTATTTTTTTTGAAAAACAGTCGATAAAAATACCTTGCCCCTCAAAATGTTTAGGCTGATGATGCCTCTGCTGTATTAGGCTTTCGGCAGTCAAAAGTGAGATAGGCGAGATTTTGAAGTTACGAATTAAAACGATTTTGGTTCCTTCGCGTACCCCTTGGGGTACGCGTACCCCCGGTTGGGAACCACTGTTCTAACCTACAGTCTTTTACACAAAAACAACTTTTGATGTGAGTTATTCCGTATCGCTTAACACGTCCTGAACAAACTGCGAACGTATTTCCACTACAGGTTGACATTATTCTGGCTTCGCGCAAATTAGCGTGACATATCGACGTGGGACTGGACAAGCACAAATTAGACCTAAATTTCCCGGACCCAGCTGAGAGCCGAGAGTTTAATTGCTTAGGGCTACAAAGACATGCGACGCTGCCATGTGGCTGATTCGGGAACGACTGTAAAGATTTTCAGAAGGTCGATGAAGTCTAAATAACCATCTCATGTTGGCTGTGAGTTAAGAGGGTAGGCCTATAGGTCCATTTCTCGCATGAGTACTGGTGCCTCTAACTTCTACAGCGTGGAAAATATAACCGGGGCAGGGCCGTATCCAGAAGGGGGTTAGGGTGTCCAAACTCCCCACTCCGCCTACCCTCTGAAACATACAGAAATAATCGTTTTTTACAGGATTTGACCTCTGATCTATATCGTTTTTAAATTTTTTGGGATGGATTAGCCCCCCCCCCCCAAATAAATTCCTGGATACGGACCTCACCCTGGTTTAGCCTAACCAGGAACAGTACACGTCCGACACAGGGGTTGTTTCTGAACCGTGCGCAGAGACTAGCAGTGTCTCAGCATCAGAGAGCAAACGGAAGAGAACGGAAACGGACTGAGTGTAAACGGAAGTTCTCCTCCAAGACTGTCAGTTCTTGTGAGAAGTAATGATTAAGGTGTTGCAGTCACTCTGTAATGTTGTTTTTCGAAGGCACTTTGCATCTTGCAAAAGTCAAAGCCCGCAATTAAGAAGTGGCATGTAAGGATATCGGCTTTTAACTATATGGAACCACTGAAGATTGCACTACGTGTCTGTGAATAGAAGTTCATGTCAAAAGGTCAGACTAAAAAACAATGGTTTGTTCACACCAGTAAAAGCAACTTTAAAGCATCCACGTGTAGGCGAAGATCAGGCTTGGACCTCTAAGGACAGCCGGCTCGATGAAGGTGTATTTCGCATGAATGGATGTATGAACTGAAAGGATGAATTTAATAAACACAAAACCTCTAGTCCAAAAACCTCAGATGGACTAGCCGGTACATAGTGGGAACTACAACAAACAAAGTCGAGCTTGAGGTTGGTGTGGAGGATTTCTTTCATGTCACAGTTTTCTTAGGTGCTCATCATCTCATCCATTCGTGAGTCAAGCGTTCCAATGTAACAGCTGAACAAGGACAAACGCGCAGATAGGGCTCCGTTACAAAATGATTTAACGAGACACGTAGCCTACGGGCAAGCCAACTTGATATTTTCCTTTATTTCGCTTAGATCATTTAGACCTCCCGTTTCCTTCCGACACTTCCGCGCGGGTCTGTGTATTCTGCTGGAAATCGAGGGATGGCGGCGTCAACAGAAGAGACCCAGGATTTTTTCCGGCTTCCAACCGTAGCTTATTTATACACGACCTCTATGTGCTTACCCAGACATTGCTTCAAAAACCTTACTGCATTTACCCTCAAATAGAATTACAGTTTTCTCTAAACGAAAGATCATGTCCTTTACAATCGTATGTACGACTTGTGGCAATATCAACAGAAAACAATTGTTGATAAGACCTTCCACTTGAGAGGAAATGACAACCATCAGAACAAAGGCCATACTGGTAAGTAACAGCTGGACAGCCAACCCTTCTATGGCAAACACACTCAGTAAACTGGGACAAAATCGATTTTGTGACAAACCAACAGGTTTGCAAACAAACCAAACCATTCTTATCTGACATCAAATCTTGAGTGAAGTGTCTGGTTTCGAACTTCACGCTTGCTCGAAATATTAAGTCAAGCTTGTGTCGCCACTGGCCTTCTAGCAACTGGCACCTCTCACTGTTAAGGAAGAAGAAGAAGGAAATTAGAACAGGAGTCCTGCCCTTCGTTGTTCGTGTTTTTCTGCATAGCCTACTTTCGAATCTCAGGGTCGTAACTACTCCAACTGAACAACTCTGTTTTAGAAATGTCATCATAATTACGATTAACTGAACACTCGGTCAGCACAGATGCAAATACTGCCACCAATTGCCACTGGACATTTGCAGTGAAAATCCCGATAAGTTCTTCCCTGCTACCTCTTCATGTTCTACACGGCTTCACATACGATCGGAGATCTTATGATGGTTTAGTATCTATGTAATGTCTGGGAAATCCCGGTTGGCATGGTTAATCATACTTCCAGTCGTGTTCAAGCTATGTTATTAACCAAGGACTAGACACAGGCTATAATTTGTATGCATCTAAATTACTGAATTCAAGTGGGGAGTAGGGGTTACACCCTTACATCCTCTTGCTGCCTAGCTCGCTTGTTTTCAATACTATACCGGATGCACAGTTTTATTAATTTAGATAAGCGGAGGTTAGTTTTTAAAGCAGAAGTGAAACAAAAAGCGATTCCTCGAAATTGCATCAACACCTTCAGAGTTTTCACAACCATTCCAAAACCAGCGAAATTAGGGTATCAAATGTCTTCTGATTCTAAGCAGTAAGTTCTCCTTCAGTTCGCGGCAGTCTCCGGTAAATTTGGTGGTGCTATCGCATCCATAGGTCTATGAGTCACACAAGTTATGTGAAGCCAGAAGCAATTTGATTAAAAAAGCTGGTTTGTGGTAACGACACAGCTTTGCTTATGCGTACCATGTGAGTATGTGATAAGATGCGGTTAAAACTGCGTGCGTGTAAAGGCTGGGATATTCAAATATGGCCCCACGACATTTTTGGGAATAAACTGGTTCATTCATAACTAGTGTCATGGAAGCTTTAAGGGAGGCTATTTAGAGGGAGCAGAACACATGGCGAATTTAAATTGTCTAGTGGTTAACCTTTTATTTTTACGACCTCGTGACAAATCATGACCCTTGCGGTTTTTGTGTAAACATGTAAGTCTATGTTCTTAGTAACCGAACGATTCACCGCGTAATCAGCCCACGACCCTAAAACATCAGTCGGTAGAAGTAGTAGTCATAGGTAGTGTTGGGCGATATTGAGGATTATCGAAATATCGATATTTCGATATTTTAAAATTCGATTATCGATATTTCGATTATCGTAAACCGATATTTGGAACTGTTTATACTGCTACATTTTTCATAGGCAAAAAAACTTACCAAGAAAAATAAATTGAACTAAAAGAACAAAACCAAACATTCCCATTACGAAAGAGTAGTATTTTCATGTTTATTCTTCCCAGTCTGTTTCTCCTCCCTAACCGAAATCGAATTGAAATCACTAATAGTTCTTTTATTCTGAAAATCCCGAATAACAGGACTGTTGCATATGGTAATGCAAATATCGAAAATATCGATATTTGAAAACTCAATATCGAAATATCGATATTTATCAATAATATCGATATTTCGATTATCGTATCGAATATCGCCCAACACTAGTCATAGGCAGTCATAGCTCGAATCGTAGTATCCTAGCAATCGGACAAACTGTTTTTATAGTACCATATATCTAAAACGCAACGTTCACTATTTCAACGGCTAAGCTCGCTAAAAGTCCTTCACAACAGTCCTTCACCTACAAGGAAGGTAAGGAAGTTCCGTGCTTTCATGTAAAAGGTATGTTCCGTGCTTCTTTCAGTTACATCTTCTATTTGAACAGGGTGATTAAGTTACTGATACCATCTCACACGGTATTCATTTCGTCTGATTTGTCCCCACAAATCTTCCATCATCTTGTCCCCACAAACCGATAGCCTACGCTGTGACAGAAATGCGGTAGCCTATCTGTTATTTAAATCTATCAGTAGCCTAAATGAATTCAGTATTCTCGATAAGGTCTGGGCGAGCAAGAGGCAATTTTTCGCCGCTACATAGGTTTCAAAAAGTCAAAATAGAAAGCAGTGACTTTGCTTTAAGCTATACTCGAAAACTACTTAAAATTTACACCAAAAAGAGTAGTTAAATTTTCAGTATGTGTGAAACCTGACAGTGGCGTTCAAAATTGATCTTTGGCCCCTCTAAGGTTTAGTTAAATGGTTCACTGAATTAGTGACGTCCTTCAGTTTCTTTGCCACAGCTATTAAGCCCAATTCACACAGAGAGCGAATTTCGCCATGCCTGACAATATTCGTCACGCCAGGCGTTGAAAAAAGGCTTCGTCAGGCTTCGGCTCCGAGCCGAAAAAAATCGCAACGCCAGGCAAATAATTTGACGCCCTCTGTGTGAATTCCGCTTTAGTGGCGTTTTCGATCGCCGATGAAATTTCCCCGGTAGACGAAGAAAGTTTGCCAATTCGTGCTTATTTTGTTTTCGATAGCCGATAGCCGTTGGAGTTGGAGGCAACAATTAGAAGAAACAGCTACGGCTATCGGCTTCCGGCGAACGTCAAAAACGCCAAAAGTCAAACGGCTACGCTATCGCCGAACTAATCGGCGATCAAAAACGCCACTATTCTTTGTTCCCCTGTATTCCAAATTTTCTTGAACTATAACGACTACTGACGTATTTGCTTCCCCCCCCCTTTCCCATGTGCTCACTTTTAAAACCAAATTTATCCTAATCAACTGAAAGATTACTTACCAACAAAACTGACTAGAGACATGATTGCAGAACGGCTCATATCCAAAACAGGGTTTTTCAAGCACTGGAAAACTTCATCGGCAACTGGTTCTTCTTAAACACAAGCTTATTTCCTCATAATCCGTATCAAAACATTATTCCTGTGAGGCAGCACACTTTCTGTTATTTCTATCCGAGTCCTCGACCGTTGGAAAATAATCCGAACGCGTAACAGAATTTCACGTCGGTTCCTTTCGAAAGAGCGTACGAGATGCAACTGACGCGAGCTTCAGAAGTTGAGGAGCATTGCTCCAGGCGAACCCCGAGTTAATTGCAACGAAACAACCTGCAGGAAATTTGTGTTTTGATGCTGGTAAGATGAGGGCTGCGAAAGGTGACGATTAATCTGAGGGCTCAAAGACAAAGCTTGGAGCAGCACTTCAGACGAAGCCGTAAAAATGAAGTACCGTACGATGAGGACCAAAACACTCAAACGCAAGATAGACACAATTTCTGTTCCTTGGAGAATGTCAGGACTTCGTCTGAAAATGCGAGATTGCGAGGTTTTATCGTCAATGGGCTGACGGTACAGGCTTTAGACTTTGAACTATGGCGTGCAGGACCAGGACCCCGAGCCCAAAGCCTCGATGTGAGGTGCTTGTTTTTGGGATCGCAAAACATTGATGAAGGAATCGACGGAATACCCGAGAATGCCAGTGACTGCGTAAAATTTTTCGTCTGTCCGTCCGTCTGCCAGCACGATAATTCTGGTCTGGATTCACGATAATTCTGGTCTGGATTCACGATAATTCTGGTCTGGAAATTCGGTTGAAGTAACAAAAATTCTAAAGCCGGTTATAGATTCTATATAGGGGTAAAAATACATAGGACAACAAATCCGTATCTGAAGCTCATAAGTGTATCCTATCTAGCTTCTATTGGCATTGCACTTATTATCACGCTTGCCACATTTGTTCCTTCAGTTGCTTCAATCCTTCTGTTGTTCTAAGCTGCAATTTAAGGTATTTACGGCATGGTACTCTTTACGTGACGTCTCAGGCTCCCGATCATTGTTTCCGAGAAGCTTATCGGTCAGAAGACCGGTTACGTAAATTTTGCCACGTTTGCCATCAGACAAGGGGCATGGAAAGAGGATAAAAACAGCCAATGCCTTGCGTAATTTGTTGCAAACAGAACTAAGTTTTAAAGTATACAGTCAGTTATCGCAGAACATCTTAGCAGAAACACATTGTAGTGCGAGGAGTACTTTAAAAATATCTCCCCACACCCAGGACGTCTTCTGTGGTGACCTACAGAGTGCCATTCCCTACCCAGGGTTTCCAAGAGTTGCGAAGTGGCAGAATGGAGAGGCCCTAAAAAAAACGACTATCTGGGTTCCAGTAAACATAATCAGAGCCGCTTTAATTCTCGCTCCACACCTTTCCGAAGTGAAAGTACTATGTGGTCATGGTAGGTTCAAAACTCGGGTTTAGATGGTAAGAGTTGGGTCTCATGAGGTAAGTTTAGGGTATAGTTGCTGTTTTGTGGTGCTGGTTATAGGACAAGAATGTAGAAAGAAGAACGAACATGTCAATTCTTTGCAACCTTTGAACCAAAATGTGTCGTCTTACGCCCTAGCCGAAGAACGGGCCTCTCCTTTCGTTAACACCAAATCAGAAATTCCTGGATGACACAGTAATGGCATCGGAGTCTTCCAATGTCGGCTTGATGTTCCTGATTCCAGCCACCTAGCATGTTTAATTACCTGATAAGAACAACTCCATACATAAAAACACATTAAGATTTCGTCAACCCCGACTCTAAAAGAGAATGAACTACACGAAAAGCTTGCATTTTTAACGAGCGACACCAGTCTCAGATTTCTCCACTGACTTTTATCTGACAGAATCCAAAGAAACTGAGATAATATCTGAGGAAGAATGCACTTCTGGCAAGAAGGAATAGATCGCTCCTTTTTTTTTAGCGAGATAGAACGCTAGATAGGTATTACGTCAATAGCAATCTTATAACAGGTCCTTGAATATCGAAAAAATAAAAAACATGAACATAGGATACTTCTGGCAAGTAGGCATACTTCCTTTTTTTCAAGAAGAACATTAGATGTTAGATAGCTTATTAAATCAGTACAATCAAATAACGTGTCATTGAATCTCGAAAAATTACTAAAAAAAAAAAAAACAAGAGCAAATTTTTTTTCTGAAGAGCTTCGGTCAGACCAGCCCTTTTGTTTGGTGTTAGCGTGAAACGAAGAAAGGGTTGAGGCCAGGTCCGTATCCGGGAATTTATTTCGGGGGGAGGGTCTGCCCGCCGGTCGGACCTAATCCACACCAAAAACTAAACAAAAACATATAGATCAGAGGTTAAAGTAAAAAAAAACAAACGATTATTTGTGTATGTTCCGGTGGGGGGGGAGTGGGGTCGAACCCCGTACCGCATCCCTGGATACGGTCCTGGTTGAGGCATCACAATAACCATTCTGCGTAGAAATATTCTTGGAGCTGAAGCACACGTGACAGCATAGGCGGCCATTCGGGACTAGTGTGAAGTCCGAGGTCAAGTCCTTTCTTGCTTTTCCAGCGACGTTCGTATCAACCGACAGACGATCGGCGAATCAGGGCCTGTAACCCGACAATGTCGAAGCCTTCGAATTAGGCAGTGAACCGTTCTTAAAAGGTGTTGGCGTGATTCTTTGAGACTTATTGTTCAGAACCTAATTATGTTCAGACGTTCCTTAGTGTTTCTAATGCAGAATCTGGCAAGGGAACAAAGCATTGCCTGTAGATAACCGGGAATTGGGGTTGATAAGCTTGGCCACCCAGACAGGAAAAACTATGGATATAACGTAGCAAACTTCCGCCTGTTCAAACCCAACTAATTTTGTTTTACTCTAGAAAGGAAAGGCCAAACGATAAAAGGACATTAGGTGAGACATAGGCTGAGAGTAGGAATTTGAAATTTAATAAGTTGTGTTTTTTTCAGGCCACCATGGAAAAAGTGCCCTATAGGCATAGTGGAACGTAACCTTTTGGACATAGGATGAGCAGATTCTTTGTGGTTGCAAGTTTGTCCTTTCTCAGTAAAAAAAAAATACAGCAGGAGATATTTTGTAAAATAAACAACAACAACAACGCAAAGGTCGAGTGCACTCAATCGCCATAGAAGGTTATACAGTTCAACATACTTTTCTCTTTTTTTATATACTACTCTTCAGTTTTCAAGGAATCAAATGAATAAGAATAATAATACCCCCGAATAAAAAACAGAATCGTTGAATTATTATAATAATAATTATAATAATTCAATAATTATTATTATCCATGATTTGTATTGATATGTGAGTTTGAACTGGTGAGTACTAGCCTACTGTTTTTTTTTCGTGTATTTTTAAGAAGGTAATTGTTTTCATTTATCACTCCCGTGCCATTCGTGCTTTGCCCTCTGCCGGGAGTATTTGTTAAATTATGTGTGTACGAATATTGAAAAGATTACATGAACCTGAACCTGAACCTAACGTCTGATCTAAGTTCTTGTTTTACTGTTAGATATGGATTAGGATGAACCCGTTGGAGACACCCCCGAAATCGATTCCTGGATGTGGCACCCGTCAGTAATCCAGGATTGCGGACATGCGTCTAGGCGTACAAAACCAATACCGGCAGGATTGCCATAATTATTACACATAGGATCAAGAAATTTAATTGCTATGGAGGAACCGCCATCTCTAGTTCTTTCTGGCATGACCCTATTTTCCGCTGACGAACAGCATCAAGACTTCCAGCTATGGCTTGCTTTGTCTTTACTTTTCATAACGTTATCGTATTATAAATCAAATCCTACACGGATCCATTGGTTGAGAATACATTTTACAATTTCAATTACCTGGTAAGTTTTTATCACATTACTGCGAAATGACTTCGGTAATCTTCTGGTAGATTTTATCTATTCCTGCTCATGCCTCCCTTTTTGATACATGGTTTCGAACAAGCAAGCCAAAATACACAGCGTCTCGGTCAAACTTGATAGACTTTAAATACGGAGGTGATAAATGAGCCAGTAAGTCGATACACTCTAGATTGCAATTCCATCGGTCGACAAGTTGACAGTCAGACAAATCGAGACATCTTTCTTACATCGACAAACTAAGGAGTGGTGGGATACCAAAGGTCAAACAGATTAAAAGATTGATGAAGATCCCTTAAGATTTTTACCGTCTGTTTGACGTCATTAAGTCGAAAAGAAAAGACGAAAAAAGCTTGCAACCATCAAAACTAGAATGCCAAGTCTGGTTCGGAGATCGCTTTGCAATCTGAAGAAACATGAAGCAAAAACAAATGAAGATCTTGAAGAGCGACGGGAGTCTGTTTCGTGATGCTAAAGAACGTAAAAAAAAATGTTGTTTCTACTTGAAATCAACTACTCTCTGTAACCTGTTTCTTCCACGTTCGTAGCCTATCATAAAACAATGACAAATCTGCAGTACTCGAATTCCTACTGTAATGGTTGTGTCAACGTGACCTACGTGACACAGCCAAGATTCAGTGCACAGCACAACACAAGTATTGCTTGCAAGGACGTGCTACCAAAAGACAAAACGAAATGAAGTAATGATGGTTTCTACTTACAAGAGTCTTAACCCCTTTGCTCACCATCTCGATACAGTTCGACGACGTTGGGACTCTTAACTTCCTTTCCTAGGCTACGCACAGTGAATAATAAATGAATAATTAGCAGTGCCATATTGGAGATGTTTTAAAAATTAGCATGTTATAAGTCCACCCTTCCAAATGTTTCGAGTGTCTCTTTTATTGTTTATTTCTGTTCTTGCTCGAAACATGTTGCTAAATAGGAAAACAGTTTGTCGTGACTGAAATCTGGCTGGTATAGACGGTGACAAAAGAGAGGGTAGGTCTGTACCACGCAGAAGCTGAAGATTGAATTAGAATTCGTCCGCCGGTTTTGATACGAACTTTAAGCAGTCAACTACCAAATTTTTATAAAAGATGTTAAAACATGCAAACTTCGCAGACAAGGATGTAAGATGTTTAATAACGTGGTGTAAGAAAGTCTGCTACGAGTTTGGATTTTTTTTTTGTAATAATCTTACTCCCGGTCGAAGTGCCAGATCCATCGAAGAGATTGGCGAATACAGACTCCCTGTAAACCGATCCAAGCATCGGTTCCTTTGTTTCAGTGTCCTAGGACAGGGGTGGGATGCGTGGGTGAAAGCAAGTTTTCGGTTACTTGTGTTTCCTCCCAAAAGCTCTATAGGCGCCATCTGTGCAGCTGGATGTGGAAGCACAGTATCACCATGAACCTACTTTTACAGAGTTACTACAACATACCGATGCAACTAAAACAAGAACAAAGGTTTCAATGGGGCCCCAAGAGCGAACATTGATTGGACTAATTCATCCAGACTATCGGGTCTTGCAGATTTCCATTCTTCACCAGATTCCATGGGCATATGATCCTAATTAACCACCAGACCCATTAGGCAATTTCTTTTTGTCTTTACTTTCTTGGCCAGGCCAGGCTACGATCGGAAGGATGCTATCCGAAAATTCATATACTATTTTGTTCCAACATGTTACTTATTTATTATTCCCGAGTGCTCCACCATCTATAAACATCGTATTTACTGATCCTATGATCCAGCGTGTTTTCTTACCCCCTTTTCGACACCATATCCCATTTCGTACAAAAATTTTAAATTTCCGTTTTCTGTCGGATTTTGGACGAACTGGCCTACTTGTAAGACGAGAAAACAAATTTCAGATCTAATCTGGGGAACGAGAATGAATGAAAATACTACTGAGGTAGAATGAATTACTATCATAAGTATGACGTGACTTTTAACAAAAAAACGCGCGATTGATAGGCTACTTCCGGAACTGGGTAAATACCTCGGTAAATACGTCAGCGCTTCTGCCTGTCATAATTTCTTTCAAGTTGCGTCAGCATTTGCTTTTCAAGCCTCGCATTCTCTTAATCGAAATATTTGGATAGGAGACAGATGGAATGAAATCGATTGAGATTGATCAGGTCCTTCTCTTGTCAAAATCATTACCACTGGTGAGTGACTCCTTTTGTTCTCCACCTCTAGAAACAGTGTCATGTCTTCTGCATTCTTTCCTACACGACAAAGCTGATAGAGTAGTTTGTTTCCAGGGAAGTAATGTCACCCTACGGCGGTCACTGTCTTGGCATGTTGCTGCCTTTATTTACAAATATTTAAATCTTAAAGTTTAACCGAAAAGGGCTGAAATAGGACAATCTAGTTACCCATTACCTATTCATTTAAAGAGAATTGAAGAGCGGATGAAAATGCGTTACTTCGTTGCTCCGCTATTTACGAATAATCAGTTTTCACATAGTGGAATATCTCTGTCGGATTTGTGGAACCTTTTTGCGCTTGTACCTGTGTTGTATGATTGAAGAATGCTGAAGAATTTATTCTGCTTCAACCTCATTATGATACCTTTGAAGACGCCTTACCATTTAACTAATGTTTTCGACGCAATATTTGTTACTACTCTCAATTGTTTTATAGATTCCTGTTTGGTATCCAATGTCCACCACAGGGCCGTGTCCAGGGGGGGGGGTAGGGGCCAACTACCAAAACATACAGAAATAATCGTTCTTGATAGGCTTTTAGGCTTTAGCTTCCGATCTATATTTTTTTTTACTTTTTGGTCCAAACCACGAGCAACCTCCCCCGAAAGAAATTCCCGGATGCGGACATGGTCCACTATATTGCTTTTGTCGGAACCGAGTTCAATCAGGTTCGCTAAAACTCGGCACGAATAATTCCCCTTTCGGCTCAAGCTTGAGTGTGATTGATATCTTCACACGAAAGTCAAGTTTCTCAGCTGCATTTCACGCCAGGTGGGGGTACAGTAAATTGAGCATTCAATCCAAAGTCGAAAACTTTCACGGCTCTTTGACCTAGCTCAGAGTTGATACCTGATCTCATCGGCGTCCCCCTCTTGGACATCAATCATAATTGACGTCTCGGCATTATGAGCTGTTAGATGGAAAAATCTGGCGACATTATACTATTTACTGCCTGCTGAATAGATGCTTTGCGAGGTTGGAATGTCGATCTGGAGATAGGATTGTTAAATATTGTTCTGATTTCGTGACTGGGTTGTACATGCCACGAGAAGTAGATGGAAATATCTCTATCAGTTAGAATTTTCAGCATTTTCTGTAGCAGGTGACGATGAGTGCTTGATGCAATCCTATCTATGGAGTACTGTCAGTTCTAGCAGCTTGTAATTTAGGATGATCTTCGCTAATGGGCTTTAGCTGAGGTTCTGATAAGATTAGATCATATGTGGGGTTTCTTAGAAAAAAATAGTAACTACAACACCATCCGAAGTTAACACTTGTTAAGAAGTTCAACAAATCCCCCTAAGAAATTAATAATAATACTATAGTAATAAATACTGGAACAATGAACAAAAATGATAAGTAGAAAAGAAGAGATTTAAAAAGAGAGAAGAAAAATCACGCACTTATTCGGTTCCTGGTCACTACAAAACCCCCAAAAAAACTAAACACTCCAAAATTCCGTCTCCGAAAAAGCACAAACTAAACCAGTAAAGAAATAATGTATATTAGTTCGAGTGTTCGCCTCGTATAGATACAATTTGAATTCGCTGATAGGGAGAATGCTTTAGAGGTAGACGATTCACTTAAGTCTGTCCCAATAACGGGCACGCTTTTGCCCCATGTGCCTTAAAGCTCATTGCGACATTTTAACCACCGTGAAACAACCATAAAATTCTTTTCGTGTCCTTATGAGCTGGGTTTTAGGCGTACCTTAAATTGGGCACACTTTTGCCTTATGTGTCTCTAAGCTTATTACGACATTTGTACCACCGTGAAATAACCATAAAATTCCTTTCTTGTCCTTTGAAACTTGAGCAGGGTTTTGTGCATACCCTCCGAATCTGTTGTGTGGTTACCAGGTAGGATTCCATCTGCAGAGCGGACCCACCAATTTGGGCGCTGTAGCGAGCACCTGGTCGATGAGTGCCAGAGATTTTTATCACGGACTGCAAATAGTAAATGTTAAAAGTCACTTTAGTACCCTCGATGTAGCACCTGCTCGGCAGATATCGGAACATGTACATTCTTGTTCTGCGCTTAATTTGTCGCTCTGCTGTTTTAAGGTAGGTATAACATTTTCATGTCAAGATCCCTTAAGCGAACTAAACAAAAATAAGATCTAAAAGCAAAGGCTGATCTATTGTAACTAGGGTATTATGTCATTTTAAAGCTCCCCCGAAATGAAATAAAAACCTGAAAAATTAAAAGAACAGCAAAAAATGTAGACAATGACGAAAAGTGATGCGAAACCTTTGGTCTTGTTTGTACGGATCTGTTTCCGTTTAAGCCCTTAGGCCTACCCTTCAAACTGCAGTGGACTTCATTTTTCTGGAGAGGGGGCAAGAGCAGCGAAAGCAAACAGTTAGTTGCACTATCCACCCAACGGTTCTTATGCTTATTTATCAGCTCCCTTATCAGACCTGACGATCCGTTATTGATGACGGCTGGTGGCAAAACATTTTATGGTGACCAGAATGAATTTATTTTTAACTTGCTACCAAGGTCATAGTTATAAATCCGCCAGTTAACTCATGTAAAAACATGGCATCCTCAGTCGCCGCTTCTAACTAAACTGATTAACGACGTATCGTTCACATCAAGCAGAGCTGATTTCAAAACACAGGCTAATATATGTACAAAGCTTCAGCATCATCATTGGCGGGATAAAAGCTAATCAGCAATACACTGCCGTTTTCAGATGAGAAGAATGACTCAAGAGTTATGGGAAATGATGAATCACGTGACGGCGTAATTAAGCCTATAGACCAGTAGTGCCGGCTCCGTAAATAACCTAGGCAAGTCGTGGTGTCTCTATGTCAGAAGTTGCTCTACAGTACGGTCCTTTCTTAACCACTCAGCTAAGCTTAGTCCCGGAACAGTAGCCTATTGTTCCCAGAACTGAAAATCCCCAACCCCCAATCTGCAACCGGTACCGGAGGATTTTTGTTTTGTTTTAATGCGGATCTTTCTAGTCTTACAGTCGGTTCCGTAGTACTGCAGACAGGGCCGTATCCATGGGGGGTTAGGGGGTTCAACCTCCCCTCGAAACGGACAAAAATAATTGTTGGGATCCCAAACCGTAAGTGGAGGGATACCTATGACATCGCAAAAGTTGTCCGTCTGTCCGTCCGTCCGTCTGTACGCACGATAACTCTCGAAGGGACTGAAATATTTTAATGAAACTTGGCGGGAGGATCCTTTGGATCAAAGTACAGGTCAAGTTCGAAGATGGGCTCTGTAGCCCTATATTTGAGGGTGGGGGAGGGGTTTCAAATTAAGAGGCAAAACAAAATATTTTTTGGAAGCTATTTAAATAGTTGATTTAGGGGTAAAGAGACACGCTGAATCCAAATATGAAAGTTATTTTCTCACCGGGAAAGTAGTTCACCCGGAATCCGGCAAAAACCGGACACAAAATTTGTCGACCAATTTTCGGCTACTCCTTTTCTTCAAAATAGTATAGCTCTGCATAATAAATAGTATAGCTCTGCGCAGAGCGCGTAATCAATGAACCTAAGAGCTACCGGAATCGAAGGTCGAAGGGGTTGGTATGTGGGAAAAGAGTAGGTGGTTGCTGGCTATATAACAGTTGGAAAGTTTAGAGGGGTTGGCAACCTCAGTAGTAGGGTACACACTGAAACCAAAAATAGGCTGATCCCAGTTGTGAGACAATTAGGGAACTTCTAATAGTTTCATTGTCTAGTAATAAGCTGTTAGACCATAATCATCTTCGGCAATGAGGGGTTAGAATTTTTGTCTACTTGGTGTAGGCTACCTACAATTTGTTTCCTGTGCTTTATATGGTACGAACAATTTGGTACCACGTCTATCACGGGAGGATATGGACTCGTAAGTAAGAATCGGTTGCTAGAATCTTTGTTGATGAGGGGTTGCGAACTTTTGCTAGTTGGTATACCCTTTATTTTCTGCCAGTGTATTTCATGGTAAGAACGATACGGCATCATGTCTATCACAGAGAGATGGACTTGTAAGTAAGAATCGGTTGCTATATGGGCTTCGCCTGGGGCTTGAAACTTTAAACTTTGATCTGTTTCTACAATTTACAAGTAAAGAGTATTGATCTATCAAAGTCATATATTAGATTTTGGGATCCCATCGACACCTTTGGTCATGTTTTCTATAGACTTTAAAGTCTGATCGATGTCTTTTTTGTCCTTTTTGGTCCAACCCGCGGGCAACCCTCCCCAAATAAATCCTGGATTCGTGCCTGACTGCAGACGATACTAACCCTTACGGAACATTGTAAGACGAATGGTATAGTCAGCTCCCACTATCCCATCTCCCCTAGTTTCACTACCTGAGCCAAGATAAACATCTTCAAATACTATCGCTGCGTCACATAACCTTTTGGAAGCTTTTATGTCAAAATGATTCGTTATCCAGTGCTTTAATGCTCGACTAGTTCTAAGATTTCTAAGAGAAGCAAGTTTTCCTACGCTGGCTTGAACGAAGATTTTTTTTTTACTTGGGGTACGCAGATGTTTTTCGGCACCTTAGCTCTCGGATAGATTTCTGTTGGAATGTGAGAAAAAGCATTTGTTCACACGTCAAAAACCTCATACCCTATTACTCATTACAAAGCCCAGAAAGCATACTTCTGTGCTGCCTAGCAAACCAGCTGTGCAAGACATGGAGCCCTACTCTCCATTCCAATTTTAAAGGAATGTAAACGGTCCCGCTTTACGTGTTTTCACGGCTGAAATCATAATACATGATAATTTTGTCATTTGTCATAGCTGATGATGTAAGTAGCGGACAGACGTTTGAAAGTGATGAATTCTGAGACCCTGCCAGCGGGAGCGGGTGATAGGAGATAGTGAGCATCCTTGGGAGCTGTTTCCCCCCACCCTTACGGCCATTAATTTTGAGATTATTAAGAATGACAAAGTCTCAGCAGTAGGCTAGATTTGCACCTCATGCGGGTTGATCACATAATTAGATCCTGGCCTTTTGTGATCAAGGGATGATCTCCGGTTTTAAATATTTTGAATGTTGTGGTTTGAAACAGCTGCGACTGCGAACCAGTGGCTGTTCGTGTGATTTGTTTGTTGCAATGGGGGTTGTGAGCGAGGTTGTGAGTGTAGAGTGAAAAAAAGCCAGAATGTATTCCTATGACCGCGTCGGAGAGCGTGAATGCTGTATAGAGTCGAGAAGCGCTAACAAGAAAATCTGTAACTTCATTTAGAAAATTAAATGGTATTTTCGAAAACGATGTTCATGAGCCATTTCATCGTGAAAACATCATTTCTAGTAAGACTTGTGCTTGAAAGCAAGGATTTAGGATAAAAAAAAGGATTTTTATTGGTTATCCAAGGGTTCATCATGGAGGTTCAAAAGAGAGCGTCAGTAATTTAGCCTTTATTGGAGATGATCGATTCGGTCGCCGGATCTGAGCAAAATGATGGGGATGTCAACGTAATTTTACTGATTTTAGAAAGAAGTTGAATACCATTCGCTCTGAATTTTCAAGTAGTTGAATGCTTAGTATCCTTGAGAAGCTTAGCAAATCAGTGGAAGGGATATCACAGCCATTTTCTGACGAAAAACCTTGTGGTCCCAGTTAGAAACAGTGTTGCCCCTGGTCCCAGAATTACCAGTTAGAAACAGTGTTGTCCTGGTCGCAGAAGTCTGCGATTTGTCACAGGTTTTTGACTTTCCCTCAGATTCACATCTGTGAACAATTTGTCACAGGAAATCGCAGGTATGGTAAAAATGTCGATTTCAAAGCATTTTGGCCTATTTATTTATTTTACGAAATTAGCTCCTCTTATAAGAGTGAATTGGAACCTCAGAATCCACGATTTTTTATTTTTTTTATACTGAAATCGGAAAAAAGGACCCAATTTTATAGGTGCCAGAATTTCACAGACCTTTCGGCCAAATGTCACAGGTTCCGTCAGAGAGAAGTGGCAACACTGGTTAGAAATGTAAAGCCGCAAATTGTCGCCATGCAGTGCCGAGCTGGCTCAGCTTCAGAGCGAACTTGAAGGACCCTTTTCGCTGCATTTTTTGTACGTAAATTTCTAAGTGTTTGTCATGGAAACAGAAGTGAGTGCCATACACGCGACCCACAAGTCGAACTCGCGGAAGTTTTGTCTGTTTTTTTTTCTTTCTTTAAATCGAGATTAAAAATAAAATCGGGGGTGAAATTCGCTCAATAAATGTAACATCAGGCTTACCATTCTGCCTAGAAGGATCCTCGGTCTCATGTCTATCTGCTTGACAGAGTAGCTCAGTGTATTATTTGGATTTCTAATTTGCCGCTGAATTTGAATTTCCCGCCGAATTTCGAGGCTCAAAATCGAACTTCCCCTAAACCCCCCTGGATACGGCCCTGCTTATGGGCCACACAAACAACCGCGGAAACACCCCTTTTGAACCACAGCCGCTTTGTGGAATCGTAAAAAAACTTTTAGATTCTCATGCGTCTTGATTTCCAGAAGACTGTAACATTGCAGAGAGTCCAAGGAATAAAAGAAACCCGCAATATTTCATGGTCGATTACATCGCAATTAATCGAAACAGCAGAAAATACCTCACATTACTGCCCAACGGTCACCATTCTCCAGTCATGCGCGATTTGATTCGTACATCACCTGTTGTATTTTCAGAAAAATGTCATTTCCCTCTCTGGGGGCGGAACGTTTCCTTGACCACGTCCAGTTTCCTGACAGACCTCAGATGGATCGGCCTTTGCGACCCAAAGGCCCAATGAACCCTATAATCTACCCAAGCGACAGCTGTGTATGGAATACGCTACATGCGGGCTCTGATAGAGGTAGTTAAAACTTCTCTGTCTATCATTCACTGGCGCATGCGAAAAATAGGATGGGTCCTACAGTGTGTTCTTTAGTAATTTCAGGTTTTACATATATGGTCTGCTGCCATGCATGTAATTTGAGCCTGGAGGTGGAGATTCACCCACATCTTGGCATTCGAATAATTGCGATCTTGTCCAGTTTGGTGAAACAGCTTTTCGAAGAAGAGAATGAACCGTGCGGATGTTTCTGCTGCTGCTAGCGACATGGCGGAAAACATGAGCAAAAAAACACAAATTGAAGTCACTTGGGGACCTCTGTTCTCTCTGCATTTATGGACCCAGTCCATAAAATTTGTCTGCATTTTTGGATGGTATTTCAAGCACAAGGATCCGAAAAAATTGAAGAACGAGCGCACGTACATGATCTTTTTTTTTTGCAAATTGAGCACCATCCAGGTCAAATTTTTGCGTTCTTTTTTTAAGCTATTTTTTTATTTTGCGCCCTGTACTATCAAAATTACTGAGATACTCAATCGACAAAGGTGAACTTTAACTTTTGATATACTAACTTTCCAAACTTTAAATGCGATTTTCTCGGAGCTAGCAACAAGCGACTTGTGACATTTGTGGCTCAGCTCTTCAGTTATTTTCATTCAAATTCATTTCCAGGTTTGAAGCTGCTTAACCGTGTCGAAACCCTGCAATCGAAACACACATTTCCTTTTGTCTGACATAAGAAATGCTTGTTGGTAAGACAAATTTAGTAAATATGATTCTACTTTAATATAAATTAATTAATATAAGACCCTTTCGATCAAGATACATTTTTGTTGGTACAGGGTTCTACTAGCCTACTCCAAAATGCATCCACGCTTACATCCATTACTGCAAGCTCAAAAGGGCAAAAGGACAATTTTCTCTCTATTGTGGTTACTATGATTGTTTCTTGTCCTACAAAAAAAATATCAAAAGAAAAATAGCCCTCTCAACAAAACACCCCGGTAAAGAGTAATAGGGAAATTATATACTTGGTATTTACTAAAGAACGAAAAATGATAAGAAGGATCTGTTAAAACATGGTTTGAAGGGACAAACTCGAGCTAAGACGAAAGCTGAAGACGAAAAGAGCAAGGGCTAAAAAACCTTAAGCTAAAAGCAGGTCTTTTTTGGAAATCCTAGGAACAATATCGGGACTAGTAGTAGACCGAAAATGCGAAAGCCAAATTTCGATGTCGTTTACGAAGCTTTGGTAGTGATTTCGAACGTATGAGACGCTGAAGCTGTAATCTCCAAACATTCACAGCGAAGCATTATGCAAGCAGCACCAGACAAACTCAAGCTCGAAGGTATAGTTAATATTCTAGCTTGTTGTTCACCAAATGGCTAGAAGGCGTGACTCCGAGAAATCACTCCAAATATGCAATTTTCTGTAATGAGTGATCATGAGATAGTGATTAACTCGGGGTGATTCTCAGATAAACTTTACCTAGGAACCTGTTTTGCTTCACTTGGAATTTGAATAGAATCTCCTGTGTGCCAGGAGGAGCACCTGTTGATCCGACACACCTTGCGCAAGCTTGCTCATCATTTCACAACTTGATCGTCGAAGGACTGTTTGGCTTGACCAGTGGCTGCATTATACTTGTCCTTACTAATTGACAGTTAGCTACCAGACGCCCCCCCCCCCCCCCCCGAAACCTCCTGGACTGTAAAAGTTTCTCCGAGTAATGTTAAAGTTTAACCGAAAAGGACTGGGATACGACAATCTAGTTACCCATCACTTATTCACTTAAATTGTCTTGAAGACCCGCTGAAAATGCGTTACTTGGTTGTTCCGCTATTCAGGAATAATTGATTTTCAAATAGTGGAATTTCCGTGTGATTTGTGGTACCTCTAATTTGTTGTATGCCTTACAAGAAAGATTTATGACTTTTTTTTTGTTCAGGCACTAAGCAATCTTCACCAATATCGCCACTGCCCACTGAAAAGCCTTGTTTGTGTTTAGATAACAATTTCCCGCGTCATAGTAGAATTTTCGCTGTGGGGACGGCCGCAGATATTCTGAACGTCATAACTAGAGCAGATAGTGGAAAACAGAAAATCCCTTTGCAGAATCCAAATAATTCATTGTATTCAACTAAATGACACAAAAATAAGTTGGCTTTTCAGTTAAACTTTAAAGTTAATTGCTGTATTTGCTACTGGGATTAATCTTACCTCTACCAGGGACCCATACATTTCCTGTAATGCCTGCCATTCAGCTAGGGGGCTTGTCAATAAGAGATTTCTGATGCGCTCTTGACCGACCGTCCGGTAGTTCGACAAATACCCACGGGGATAGAATCAGTCAAGCACAAATCCTCAATTTTTGGGCATGGTGCCCCAACGTCAGGGCATGCCCCAAGGTATGGGCATGGTGCCCATACGTTGGGGCACCATGCCCTGGAGCATGGGCATGGTACTAGCATGGCACCCCCATGATATTTGGTTGAACTGAGATTGATTACATACCTAAATAGGGCCTTCTTCCTCTCCTGGTAAACCATGGTAAACCAATAGGAAAAAGTGTTCTTCATTAAAGGCTAAATTTCTTGGAAGTTCTCTAATATTTTTAAAATTGGAAAAAGAGGTTAGATAGAACATAAGATCAAATATCTTGTGGTCTAGGAGAGGAAGAAGGCCCTATTTAGGTATTTAATCAATCTCAGTTCAACCAAATATCATGGGGGTGCCATGCTAGTACCATGCCCATGCTCCAGGGCATGGTGCCCCAACGTATGGGCACCATGCCCATACCTTGGGGCATGCCCTGACGTTGGGGCACCATGCCCAAAAATTTAGGATTTGTGCATGACTGGATAGAATACGCGACTATCCAGATAGACAAAATTTGGGATTGGCTGCTGGCGCCTTGAGGGAGGAGTCTCTTTGGCGCTCATGTCCATTGAGGCAAACAAGAACGCCGATTCAACCCAAGCGGAATTTTTGGAAAGTAGGAGTTGGTCGGGCAACATAGCAACATAGAAGCATAGGAAATGACAAGGCCCCTGAATGGCGAGGCATTACAGGAAATTTATGGGTCCGTGCCTCTACTGAGATAAGATTAATGCGAATTAGAGGAAAGATTATCTCATTAGAGACAGGATTAATCCCAGTAGCAAATACTGCAAGATTTTTTTTTTTACAGTGTGTTCAGAGCAACCCTAACAAAAGATGTCCCCACAGAAACTGTCGCCTAGTGTAATCGGAATATTTACGCAAGATCGAATTTTTTACAGCCATAAACCCCCTTATTCTCCATAATATTCTAGTTCAAAGCCCCCCAATGATCTTCGCCATCATCAATGTTTAACTGAAACTCTGCTTGGATACAGGGTATGTTTAAACATAATGTTTAATCATGAACAAATAAGCCAAGAGAACCTCCGTCTTTGGTCCCATTCACCGACTACACATACAAATACACCGACAAAACTGAGCAGAGCTAGAGGTACTTGCTGAGCTTTGAGTTGGTGCCCGTCTACTTCCCTCTTCGCCGCTGCGCATATCGGTGGAAAACCCTGTAGCAGGCGTGCATGACCCACTCTGCAGCGGCTTTGTCTCGACATTTCTTCTCAGGGGCTCTACTGCGATATTGCTGTTTGTCGAGGTAACGAATTGTGATGTTCCGCGTAGCTCCTACCCTACGCTAGTTTGCATCGGGCAGGGTGTCGGGAGTCTATTCGAATCCGCATGGTCGTATCACGAACACTAATCCAATAGAACCTCCGTCTTTGGTCCCATGCAGCGACCATGTATACACCGATAAAAGTGAGTGGAGCTATAGAGGTACTTCCTGTGAGGTTTTATTTGATACTCGTCTACTTCCCTCCTCGCCGCTGCGCATACGATAAACACTGTAGGATACCTGCAGGCGTGGAGAACCCGCTCTGCGAGTCAGACATGACGTCACAATGGTACACAACCAATCAGCTGTAAAGAACGACTCAGACGGCGTTCGTACAAGGACATTTCTTCTGCGAGGTTCTACTGTGATATAGCTGTTTGTAGAGGTAACAAATTATGATATTCTGCGTAGCTCCTACCCTTACTGGTTGGGTAGCAGATGGCATCGGGTATCAGGGGCGTCACTAGCCTTTTACCTTTGGGGGTGACGTCCAATTTGTGCCGACGGACTTAATAACACGTGTGAAAATAAGTGTGCCGATGAGACTTGAACTTCCCGGGTGCGCCGACAAATGTTCTCAAGACCTTTGGGGGGGGGGACGCCCCTACGGTGGGGTAAGAAAATATATTCGACTCCGCATGGTCGTATTACAGGGATACAACGGAGGGATACAATGTATACAACGGAGGTTCTTGGTCGCATTACAGAGATTGGGAGAAGGAGGTTATTGTGCTTATTTGTTCTTGATCATATTCACTGAGCAGGAAAAAGGTGCAAACCTCCCTGAAGATGAAAGTTCGTAGTGCCATAAACAGGCCCGTATCCAGGAATTTATTTCGGGGGGGGGGGGGGGGTTGCCCACCAGAAAGTACAAAAAAGACATAGATCAACGGTTAATGCCTACAAAAAACTATTACTTTTGTGGGTTTCGGGAGGGGGGTCGAACCCCCTAGCCCCCCTGGATACGGCCCTTGCCATACAAATTAAAAAGTTTTAGTCTGCACCTTTTGTACGATCTTTCTTTCACATTTGTTTTCATGCCTTTGCTTTCTAACTAACCCGAATCTTGCCACACAGAGTATTTCCACAAGTTCCACTGTTAGCGCAATAACGCTTATTTCTTTAGATGTTCGTGTCGGTAAATCCGTTATTGTTGCGGTCTTCGAGGGCACCTGCAAACCTTTGATCGTTTCAGTGTTGACACCTTGATAAAACAATAGGCGTCCATAACTGATGGGACCCAACTGTTTTATATACATTGGGTGGTATTTCGAGATATTTTGGAACGTCCCTCTTTGATTTCCTATTTAGACAAATTTGAATCTTGATTTATGCCTTCTGGTTAGGAGCCACCTGGTAATTTTTCGACAGCCTACCATCTCAGTCTGGAGGCGAAGGCTTGAATTATAGATTATTCCTTATTTATTCCTGCCCAACACAAGCTACTTAACACCTTTCAAGACTGGGCGTTTTTTATTGGACTTATTTATTTACGAGCGCCTTTTCAAGTAGAATTAGAGCCTTTTCACCACGAGTGGCAATCTTGGCGCTTTGCCTGGTCAAGCGAAATACTTTTGTACGGTTATTTATGTCCTTTCGAGGATCCCTTTTCAGAAGTGACAATCACCCTCTCAGGGATTTTAGATTTATTGCTGCTGATTCTACGTTTCTTGGTATGTCCGCGCAACCCGACCCTTCGCGGCGAAACGGTAATTGCAAAGTGGTAATGAGTTGTAGTAACATTTTATTGAAATAGGTTCTGTCTGGTAAATAGGAGTTCTAGGATTGATGAGTGTCCGACTATCCAGATTCATTACAGGAGTTTTAAGCCGCGTTTCTTTTTGTTACCAGTCCGGTACTCATTTGTTGAAATCTCATTATTTTCATTTCTTCTGAGTCGGGACGTATTTGCTCTCCGTGGTTTCAACATTTCTATCCAATAAACTAAGTTCATTCCGGAAACTGAATGAAGAAAACGCGCTTAAGAAAATAGGAGTAACAAATAAAACGATGTTAGCGAAACAGGACTAAGAGTGACGTCATTTCTTTAGTCGATAAAACACCCTTTAATCGTCGCTAACGAGTGCAATTTCGTTGGTTACTTTTGCGGAATACTCTACGCACCCATTGAACAAGGAGGTTTGCTGAATGAAAGACGGATGTTACTCTGTCAGAATTTTGGTAATATTAAACACATGACTGAATGAATTCATTCCCAATAAAGCCCGTGGGCCATGCGGGAAAAACGCAATAAGACCATTAAATCACTCAAACAAAGAAAAAGCAAAAACAAATCGAAAATCAACATAAAAAAAAATTATCCACGATGGGCCATATTATCTTTCAGGAATCTACCCAGTCTTTGGAGTTCGCCAAAGCACTTACTTCCCGTACTTGGAAGCAAAGCCCTTTACTCTCACACCTCCCGACCAAACACTTCCTTTCTCAAATCTATCAATTCTTCACGATAACAAATCAAATACACCGCATTTTCCCCTTCAATACCATACATTGGGCAAAAGAAAGGTAAAAAGTGAAGTAACTTTCTCCGCGACCCCACCGGGAGAGCGTCTGCCCCAAGAATCACCATCACCCAACTTCAAATAACTTTTTTCTCCCCGCGTCTCTTTAGCCGTACCATACAGAGCGTTTTCCACCCCTCTACCAATAGTAACTATTAGTTACTATTTCCGTTCCAGCCTCACGAAAAGTTACTACGCTGACCGTTCCAACCTTCTTAAAATAGTAACTAATAGTAACTATTTGCTTACCACGCTCGGGAGCGTAGTAACTACGCATCGCTGCAACGTGATTGGTCCGATCAGCCCGCGGCCTGATATTTGACCGAAAAAATTAAAAAGCGTTCCATCCTAGCGTAGTAACTACGGTAAGTAGGGTGAAACACGCTCACAACTTCAACGGGTGATGCTTCCTTGTGTCGAATGTTGTGCTCATGGTTGTTGAGGAAATTTACTTTACGACCCTTTTAAGTGTTATCTGTTCGCGAAACATAACAATAAACAAGCCATAACATGAATATCCTTGGCGTCCAACATAACGAATAACACAAGGATGCGCATCCTTGTGTTATATTTTCTTGAAACGTCTGACAGTGTAGTTGCTTTTAACGAACTAACTTAAATTATACTGTTATTGAAGCAAATAGGCTATGTATTTATGTTTATGTTCGTATAATTCCTTGGAAGACTGTGAACGGCCATGCTTGGCCCGATTGAAAAAGAGAGAGAGAGGAAAGAGAAAGATCAGACTGATTTGACCACTACTGGGAGCAGGAGTGGGACTGTCAAGTATATTTTTTTAGAGTATACTTTATTTTTGTCTTTCATTCTTGGTCAGTTTGGATGTAACGGGTTATAAAGAATATACATACATACATATTTAGTAACTGAACGGTAACATGTTGTTCCTAAACGCTTCCCTGAGGAGTTCCGAAATGTTTTCCTTTCTTTCTCTCTTTCTTTCTTTTCTTTCAATTAACGTGTTTTGTTTTTTTAATGTTATTTAGTCTCTGACATGACATGGTAGTTTTTTTTGTTGGAATAAACCCATTTATAAAAATAAAATAAAAACTAATGAGAGCTACAGACACAGCCGACCCTTTTGTCTACAACACATTTTTCACTGTAGCCGCTTGTACGGTGTTCGCGTGAATGACCGCCATCAAAGTGAAAGAACAACTAAGATTTTAATTTACATAATTAAACTGAATCGTTGTAATTTTATATATTTGCATTTACCCGTGACGAGTGAAGAATAGAAGAATCCCAAAATGTCTGCCAGGAAGACTCTAATTACCGTAATTTTAATTTCAGACTCTGACACGAGAAGTCAGATGATATCGCTCTCGTCACGCAGGCAGAGTTACCTCAGAACCAGCTCAGAGCGTAGACCGTCTTAAGGTTGTACTGCCGCTGGGGATCCTACCGGATCCGGCTCTCGGTGCTGCCATTTGTCTCATTTTTGAACTTCGTTGCAAGCTACTACGGGCAAGACGGCTAGAGCACATATAATTGCAAGCTGGAACACATACGTTGCGTTTTTAAAGATACCATGGTATCTGTTACCGCGGTAACTGGATCTACAATTATTCGTTTTTGCAGTTACCGTGGTGTCTGATATACGGCTGCACTGCAGAAACGACTATTGCCGAAATTGAACTTTTCGACGTCATCCCAAAAGATAAACTGATATCCAATTCCATATCACTAAGTGCTAAACTTCTTTCTCACCAATTTGACAAAATTTGATGAAAGTGAGAAGACTTTTCAGATACCACGGTCAGTTACCACGATCGGACCGTGATATCTGAATATCAGATACCACGATAACCGGCCAGGTACCACGGTAACTGCGAAAATGACTTGCAAAACCACCATTTTAAAAACGCGACTATAGTTCTTCCGGATAAGGTGACTAGTCTGCAGGGTTGGGAAGCATTAAAGTTTAACTGAAAAGCCAAGTTATTTTTATACCTTTGGTTTGAATACTGAATTATTTTGACTCCTCTAAGGAATTTGTTTTTTTCTCGTCGCGTAGCCTACTCTAGTAATGACGTTGGGAATCGCTGCTGCTTGCACAACAGATACAAATTCGTCAAGAAGCGGAAAATCTGAATATCTGCAAAAGCGTGCGTCTCAATGGCCAACAAAGTGAAGATTCTGAAATGAATGAATGAATGAACGAATGATTTATAACGCACTGCCCAAAGGAATAAGTGCAGTAGTAAAATACAAAGAAAAGTAGATTAATCACAAAACACTCAAAGTTTTTTTCCAGAAAGGGTAATATTCTAGACTGTTATATTTTAGACCGCAGAATCACATCAAAATCAACACGTATGGGCGAATGCCAAGTGCTCCCTGATCACTTTCCATATTCAAGTCACTTTCATCTTCCTGGCCAGAATAATGAAAATCAGCCATTGCTGGTTATTTTCTGCAATTGTTTGCCACTGTCGTTGCTAAACATTTCATTCATAGAGGTACATCCGTATAGGCTAGAGTACGACAATTGCGGAAGAATAAACTCGTCAGCTAAAATTCAATGTTCGTGGATAACAAATCAACGAAGTAACGCGTTTTTGTCGGGTTTTCTAGCCTATTTAGATACTCAATACTAGCTTGTTCAGTAGGCCGTTGTGACTTCTTGGTTCTTGAAAACTACCTGAGCTACTTTTGAGTGGGGCAATCGTGTGCCCCGACATCGGTAGGCTACTAGGCCACGCCTTTAAGTCGACATTAAACCTTTCTGAACTTGACAAATCCCTTAGTTTCCCCCCTCCACCTAAAACAGTTCAGGTCAGGTCTCCACCTCATAGTTTTTCCTCTTCTTCGTTCATTGTCGGCAATTAATGTTTCATCGAACAACAAATCTCCGACTGTTACAGTTGTTAGAGGTCGCGTCCTTGTTTTAGCAACATGACTTACAGACTTAAAGAGCTTGTCAAAAAATTACTTGTCTACCAGTGTTACAATGTTCGCTCGTAGTGTATTTCTGTGTAGATACCTCGCCTTAAGATCCCGCCCATCTGGGTTGCAATAACCCACTCAGTAAATGTAGTATCCTAGGGTAGTAAAAATTCTTGTCGTAAAAAGTTTAAATGGTTTGAAGTGTACCCGACATTAAGATGTCAACCTTACGGCCAAACGAATTGCCCAATTTCTCGCTTTGGCGAGTCCTTTCTTTTGAAGGGCGACAAAGAGTAGTCCTCAGATCTAATCGGTCCAACCCTGACGTTTCAATTTACAGCAGCGAAAAAAAGAATCGTTGTTAAACTCGGGCCTCTCTTTCATCCGTCTTAGTCAGACGGACTGTACATTGCTTTGTGACTACATTGATGGCTGTCAGCCGCTGTAATGGATAACCCGTTAAAATTTGAAATGGCGGTGTCCGATCTCGAGTGTTTTCTGCTGTTTGATTTAGGAATACCGACTGCTTGGTCTGGTCTGTTTGGTACCGATGGGCTTATCGTCTAGCCTGTATTTCATGTTCATCTTATTTTCCACCTTAGCCTTATCCCTTACCGCTCAAACAATATCCTCGCAGAGGCAATGCCCATAATAGAAGAAAAAGTGCTAGGTCCTATACTTGAATCCTCACATCAAAAGTGCGAACTATGACAAGAATGGTTTCTCTCTTCATCTCTGTTCAGACATTGCACCATCTTATATATGTATATATATTTGCATATATACAGAGCATTGTTAAATCAACACAAACATATGATAACATCGTCACTTTTCTTTGCATTCCTACTTTACTAACACTTTCATACTTTCTACTAAACTCGTCACTTCTTCAACCATGTCTCCAAAACAAATAAACCTAGGTGACATAGACCTTAGGATAATTAAGGCACCATCTTTTAATGCATGGTAAGCAGGCCCATGGATGAATAAATTTATAGGCGGTTCATTAGACGGTCCAGTCCTGATCCATGGACACTCTTATGGTGAAGAATTCAAGAGGCGTCCATAACTGTTGGTAATCGAATTTTATGTAAAACCATCCGCAGAACTGATTACTTATTGGGATCCCCAACGTTATTGACGGATACCAATGACTTCGTAAATTTGTCCGTCCGTCCGTCTGTCCGCCCGCCTGTTAGCACGATAGCTCTTGAAGGGGTTGACAGTTTTTTTTTTCTAACTTGATGTGGAATCTTCCATTATATAGAGCATGCAGGTCGAGTTCGTAGATGAGCCCCGTCAAATTTGATAGTTCTAATACTGTTCCTTTTCAAGTTGTTTTGCGTCGGTGTATGGATAATAAGACTCAATCCATCTATCTGCCTCGTTTTCCAACAAAAAAAAATTAAATGACCGGAATTTGAAGGAAACCGAAATCTTAGGAAAGAACAGGATCTTCTAGTAAAACTTGCAGGATGGGTATATAGAGAAACAGGATATATTTGATCAGAATATACTATGTTACTCTGCACGGAAGCGTTAGGATATTCCGGTCGTAGACTGACGTAGGCCGGGAATGAAAGTCAGAGAAGAATTCCCTAATGGATCTTGTTAATGGGTTGATTGTGGATTAACTAACATGTCTTCGGGATTTGTTGAAAACTGGAAAATTATTATAACATTGTCTTCCGAAGAAAGCCAAGAAACATGTCTTTTTAGGATCCCACCGAAACCTTTGGTCTTGTTTTCTAAAGAAATAACAGGCTTGAAAAGGGCTTGTATTGTAATTTGGGTACTGGCTACATGGCTACCAGAGTGGACTCAGCAAATTCCCTCTTCTTCCTGCCCAGTTCCAGTTGTTTCAGCAGAAGCCGCTAACCTTAGTAGCCAAAAAATCAGAAATCCCATCGGGATACGCAGGTGTTGAATGCGGAGGGTTAGAAATTTCCGTTAGAAACTGTGCACGCGCCTCCATTCATCCGTGCTGACAGATGACGCTGGCGGTTGACTTTGGACAAAGCAGTACTGGATTTTAAATCTCCCCCCTTTTTGCTCGATGCGATTGCGGGATCATCGACGATCTGCAGATGTGTGGAGCAATAGGAAGTCCTAATGCTGGAAATGTGAGATGATTCTAAGCAAAGGCTTTGGAAGTAATTGGTTTTTGAGCCACATGCATCCATTGCAAATATTAGCACACTGATACCTTTCTTCTTGTAAAATCCTCACGCTAGCCAACGTAATCCACAAATTACTTAAATATTCATTCAGGCATTCATTTAAAATGCAAGGTTGTCTCATTAATTATCCAATAACTCCTGACCACAGCTTATGTATCTTGATGATTAAGCTGTACTCCTGACAAAGGTGGAACAAGGTACTAAACCCTTTTAGAAAATAAGAAAGCCTGATTGCCATGGCAGTGATGGTAACAATAAAGAACAAGACCAAAGGTTTCGATGGGATTCCAAAAATTTAATATTTAATCCAGACACTTAGGTCTTGTCTTCGGCAGATCCAGTCTTCGCCAGACTCCTTGAAAATTTTACTATTAAAATTCAGAAACAGATTAGAAACATGATTAGCCAAATATCTACTCATCTGAGAAAACGAAGTTCTGACTGGGATTCAGCATGTTTGTTTACCTCTACAAGCAGGGACCCATAAATTTCCTGTAATGACTCGCCATTCAGGGGGCCTGTCAATAAGAGATTTCTGATGCGCTCCTGACCGAACGTCTAAGAGTTCGAGAAACACCCACGTGGATAGAATTCGCGAATATCCAGATAGACCAAATTTGGGATTGGCTGCTGGCACCTTGAGGGAGGAGTCTCTTTGGCGCGCACGTACAATGAGGCAAACAAGAATGCCGATCGACTCAAGCGGGGATTTTTGGAAGATGGATTGGTTCGGTCATCATATCAATATAGAAGCATAGGAAATGACAGGCCCCCTGTAAGGAAATTTATGGGTCCCTGCTACAAGTCATATCTATTTTGACGAAACTGATCGAAACTTTCTGCCTTACTTCTGCAAACTTTCCGATTTCGGCCGAATTCTGGGTGAACTTTTTATCCGGCAAAAAAATAAAGCTGATACGAATTCAGCGTATCTCCTTACCCTATATCGAACATCTAATCAACTTCAAATAAAACTTTAACTTATCCTTCCAAATTTTCCGATTTCGGCCGGATTGCGGGCGAACTGTATGTCCGGGTAATAAAAAGATTGTCATGTACGGATTCAGCATCTCTTCTTACCCCTAAATCGGATATCTAATCAGCTTCAAACAAAACTTTTGCTTTCAACAAATTTTCCGGTTTCGTCCGGATTCCGGGCGAAATACTTGTCCGGGTATAAAATTATTTTCACTAACTGTTCAGCATGTCTTCGTACCCCTAAATCGAACATCTAATCAACTTCAAATAAAACTTTTACCTTTTACTGTTGACAATTTCTGGTTTTGGCCGGATTCCGGGCGAACTACTTGTCCGGCGAGAAAATGGTCTTCAACATCGTACTCAGCATGTCTTCTTACCCCATATATAATCAACTATCTCATTAGCTGTTTCAAGATATTTTGTTTGCCCCTTAATTTGTACCCCTCCCCACCCCTAAATTTAGGGCTACAGAGCCCATCTACGAATTCAATCTTTCCCTTGACCCAAAGAATCCTCACACCAAGTTTCATCAAAATCTCTTGTTCCCTTCGAGAGTTATCGTGCTGACAGACGGACGGACAGACGGGAAACTTTTGTGATGTCATAGGTATCCCTCCACTTCCGTTTTGGGATCCCAAAAAGCACTTAAACAAGCAAAAAACACAAAACAGAAGAAAATTTTCTCTGTGGCCAAAGCTAGCTCAGGAACCTTACCAGTCTCTTCGTATCATGGAAGCACGTTCTTCCAAGCATATAAAAGATAGACTCGACGTTGGATCGTGTGAAAGTTTAAGATAACAGAACATTTAATTCCTGAACCACCCACTACAATTTTGTTCGTATGTAGTCTATATTTATAACCCATCTACAAAGTCGAGGGAAAAACAAGAAAAAAGAACAACAAATACGGAAGAAAATAAATCACAACCAAAATAAAACAAAACCAATTTATCACCAAAAATACTAAAAAAGAATGCCGCTCGAGGTATTATCTCCCCAGGCTGCAAAACAGGAAAACCTGATAATAAATTATCAAAACAATTAAATAGTGCCAAAATTTTAGCAACATTTTGTGTCCATTCATAAGCCAGCTAAATGGTTTTCTTTTTGTATGACTGTCTTGTTGAGTCGAATGTTGAACTTTACCCATGTGGGTGCTTCCGAATCACGCCACTAGATGGTCACGGTCTCACCGAGTCGTAGTACGTAAGACCTTTTTTCACTTTTCAGTCCACTTCGTACAACAGATTTTTTCTATTTTTTCTTCTTGTAGGCTATTGCTAAGTTTGTATTATGTTGAAGGTTTTATTAATGGTAGTTTCTTAAAACGAAATCATCACTATTATTTCAAGGCTCCTTAATTAGGAATTTAATTTGCATTCTCTAATTTTTTTTTTCCGAGGCACTGCACGTTTGAGCGTTTGATTCCCTTTTGTTTGCTCATTGCAGTCTCGACAAGAATGATGCATCCGTTCCACTGTCAGTACTACTTAATACGAAAACCGAACAGTCAACATGCCATAGTTGCGAAGCAGAGAGTTTACTCCCAACTTGGTCATCAAAAAACTTGATGAACCGAACCGGTCGGACGGGTCACAGTCGTTAACAGCTACTTTGAATACTGCCAGCTTGATGCTTTGAGTTGTAAAGTCGCCATCCTCTTGGAGAAGAAAACCTCTTTTTGTCATTCTGACTTTTTGTCATAACGAACGAGCACATTAGAAACATCACAGGTCAACCGTCACTCATCGAGACCATACGAAGGCGTAGATGGAGCTACCTTGGACATGTGCTACGCATGGACGATTCCAGAATCCCCAGTTCTACATTTTCTGTTACCCAAAGGCACCCGCCGCAGAGGAAGACCCAAAAATACACTCCGTCGTACCTACAACAACGACCCGCGGCACC
Organism: Branchinecta lindahli; assembly: GCA_023053555.1. Lineage (NCBI taxonomy): Eukaryota > Metazoa > Arthropoda > Branchiopoda > Anostraca > Branchinectidae > Branchinecta > Branchinecta lindahli. Next base: position 24,627,972 of record JAKZAO010000009.1, on the reverse strand, counting down.
TTCACCCCTCAATACAGCCGGAGTGGGAAGACATCGTCGCAGCCGCAAGTTACAGAGACGACTGGAGGGAGACTCCTCTTAGACGCCCTGGGCGCCTCTGGTGGCACAGGAGGATCTAAGGTCTAAGGTCATTCTGTACTTTTTCTACGTCAAGATTCTGAACGAGTCGAGGGGTGGTTTTGCTCGGTGTCAACGCAAAAGGTAGAGGCAGAGGTGCAAGCGGTGATATATTTAATGAGGTTGCAGCTACAACAGTACGGCGTGACGCCTGAGGTAGCCTATATATGTGAATAAAGCTTTATATAAACATATAACCTGGTTCACACAAAAAATAGTTCAAAAATGGGTTTCCACTGATAATTCACAAGCTCGCCCAGGCCCTAACTCTTATACTTAGTAGCTTCTCCTGATACCGAACCGAGAACCAATCTGATCTAGCCTATTTCATTAAAAATTAACAGCAAGCTATCACTCGCTCGCTATTTCATTTACCCCCGTAGGCGCGTATAGCGTAGATTACGAAAGGGGCAAAGGAGACGGCGAAAGTATGTGTCAGGCGTCACAGACTGACATATAGTTTTTAGATATAGCTGGAAAGTCTAACTCGAATAGCTGCGGTAATCCGGCGAAAATGAAAATTTTTAGGTTTTTGTCCAGTTGGAATCCCCGCAACATCTCGGGTGCGAAAAAACTTCGCGCATTTCGCCGGAAAAGAACCGAAGTATCCAATTTTGATCATTTTGGGCGACTGGTAGTATTTTGTCAACTCGGTGTTTCCGATTTACAGTAGTCAAGACTCTGGTTGAAATTTATCTGGTATCCACCGGCTTCTTGTCCGACTACTGTCTTCATAAAGAAAATAAACCATCACACACCGTGCACTTTCTATGGTGTCACTAATGGTATTTCGCAGTCGGATCGTTGCAAAGCAGCAAAGAGGGGATGAAGTCTCAACAGCGAACTTCCGGTCGCTTTGTTACTAAATTGATCATCGCGTGATTGAGATGTCTATTTCTTGATGCCGGTTTCCGGGTTGAAGATCTCGGGAATAAACAGCAAGCTACCGGCGGGAAAGTAGCCGTTCAGTCTCCGAGAAGGAAGTCTGTCTTGGATACCCAGCCTACTACAAGGTTCTGCAAAATACAAGCTAAATACTTTTAGTGACCACAAAATGGTATCTTACTAGGCTGCACCAGGGACCCACAAATTTCCTGTAATGACTCGTCATTCAGGGGGCTTGTCAATAAGAGATTTCTGATGCGCTCTTGACCGAGCGTCAGATAGTTCGAGAAATACCCGCGGGGATAAAATATTGCCTTGATGGAGGATTCTCTTTGGTCTCACGTCCAAGGAGGCCCGGGATTGGCTCTATCTGAGCAAGAACGCCGATTCGACCCAAGCGGAATTTTTGGAAACTAGGTCAGGCTCGGGCAACATAGAAGCATAGGAAATGACAAGCCCCCTGAATGGCGAGTCATTACAGGAAATTTATAGGTCCCTGGCTGCACGTAATAAAATCATTCATTCATATTCATCTCCTTTTAGTAAGTGGAACGGTCGATCTAGCGACCACGAGTTACTCATAGACGGGCCAAGAAGATAAAACTTGTCAAGCATATTTGGGTCAGAACCTTTGAAACCGTTAGCTCTTGATTCTGCAATCCCTGTGAGTGGATTGAGCGGGAATAAGAAACACTGGAACGGGTGATCCGACTCGGGTGACACACACACCATTTGTAGGTCGTCCTGGATCCGTCTTTTTTGGATGTGGCTGTGTTGACTTCGACGAAAATTACTAAGAAGAATGTCCTGTACCTTAGATGTGGCATTTCGTTTAGATTATTTTCTTTTATTTCAATGGGACGACATGTATCATGACCGGAGGAAATTTGCGTGTTTACCATTTCAAAATAAACATCTGACGATCAGTCAATTTTTCAAACTAATCGAAGGCAAACGAAATCAGAAGACAGCAAGGTAAATCTCATTGTCGAAATATTAAAAGCATTTATGCCATTAGGGACACAACTACCCTTATATTACTCAGCGTACATTACTCTTTGTGGAAACACGTTCAGTTTGGAATAGAGGGACTTTCTAGCGACTTCAGACTAAAATTTACAGAGCATGCATCCTCCACAACAAACGGGACATAGTCCCGTCTGTTGTGGAGGATCTCGAACTTAATGTGGCCAAGTAAAAAGCTCGGTAAAAAGCAAGACCTCCGAAGACTTTCGTCTTCAGTTCACCGTTTCTACCAGCGTTGACGTTGACGGCATCAGCAGAACTGTTTCACGGAACAGACACCACACAGCGGAAACGAGAGGGGTCGGTTTCCTTTATCCCTATGGTACTGTTTGCTATACAACGATTTCAAGGGGCTGCTATACCTGACAGGCCTTTTCTTTTGACAGAACGAAGGATTTAGAATTCTTTGTTGGCTCGTTGACTTGTGGAATCCTAGCTGACAGGCGAAGGGTGGGAGACTTCCACGTCGTCTGTACGTACTCGGAAGCAGTCATGATGATGTAGCGTTTCAGTAATCAATCAGGCTTCCGTGACAGTATTAAAAGAACCTTTTTTTTTCGTAATCAATTTCACATCCGACGCCGAATGAACGGCTCCTTAACTCAGTGACCTTACAGTAAAATAAAAATAAACAACTAAAATACCTTCCTGAATTCACACGATTTGACAAACATTGTCTTTTTAACTCCCTAGAAAATTACTTCTTCCATTTTTTTCGTTTCTTCTCTTCCTACTTTTATTTTAGTGTTAAGGGATTAATTTGGCTTTTTGTTGGATTTCTAAAATTCCAACAGTTATAAACCAGAAAAAAGTAAGAATGGGTGAATTTGACTCAACTCGAGTTTTTGTCATTCGGCCTTGTGTCTCCGGCTTTAACCCTCCAGTCATATTCGTTTTATACAAAAGTGTTAAATTAAACCTTGAACCAGGAATCAAGTGTGACCTCACCAAAACCTTTGGTCGTATCGTTTTTATTGTTTATTCTTTTATTGTCCCTTAGAATTTTATGTATATTGTGAAATGCCGTAAGGTCCAATAATGTAATAAATTATTTAACTGTAATACATACAGGTTTCCTTATTTTTCTAGTAATGTCCGAAGTAAATGTCCGGCAATTATGTTTGCTGCCAAACGTACTGATAGAGTGATGGTCGAATGATATTTCTCACTGATTCAATAAACGATAGTGAAAGTGTTACGATTATGTTTGATTTATCTTCTATTTATTAATAAACCCATTGAACTTGAACTTGAAACGGTATTAGTACCGGAGGTAAACGGTACTAGTACTATTTGACTATATATGTAAAAGCTCGAAGGATAAGAAGAAGGGTGCGAGCCTGACATCACTTCTAGGTTTAATTTTTGCTTTTGAGGTTTCCGTCTACCCTGCCATCTATTCTATACTACGGTTTGATTATCCTGTGATGCCCGTTAGTACAATAGAGAGCGCTTCGAGCAAGAGAATCGACGAGTGGCATCAGTCGACAGTCGACAAAGAGATCAGGCATCGCGCGCTCTCTCGTGGACAAGTGAATAGTCTTCGTTTCTGGATAGATGGCTCTTGAAATTGAATGGCATGCCAAAGACGAGACGGGGTCTGAATGGTATAAGTCACAAGTGGGTCCTCCGCTCGCAATCGTAAGCCATCGAAAGCCATCGGAACGTGTCGTAAGAAGCCATTTCGGCATTTTTTTTAGCCAATGAGAGGACGTCGGATCTGGACGAACACGGTTATGACGGCCTTACGATTACAATCGTAATTTAATCACTTTTGATCTTGTGCATACTCCGTTTTCGAAAGCTCGGTGTAATTTTTTCCTTCTTTTTCTCTGTACTGCATTACTTCCCCCTTCTTGTCCAGTGCGTAAAGAAAATTCTCATCATCATCGACATCGCAAGTGGAAGACCCACTATAGACAAAGGTAAGGAATATGTGCGAGTGTGTCAATGCGCAAATCTGTACAACTCGAGGAGGGGGTTCTCAGTCTGTGGGTCATCTAACGTTGTTAACAGAACTGAATCAATCAGTTAACAGAACTGATTGATTCTGAAAAGTTAGTCGAACTACAGAACAGCTGTTGTTCTATTATATAAATGTTACCAGGTAGCCATATCCTGTTGAAGTGTAAGAAAAAAACGTTTCCATGTCTTATCACGGAGAGGGACTTCGAAGTAAGAGTCAGTTGTTAGAGCACAGTCATCTTCAGGGGTGAGAGGTTAGAAACTTGTGCGCTTGGTGTAGGCCTACCTTTTCTGAAGAGGATAAAATCAAACTTGGTGCACAACATATATTTTGTTTTTAAATCTTCTTCCGATGTTCTGTTTTTGGTTTTAAGACTGAGCGATGGCTCTAAACCAGGTGATCAAGGAAAGTGTCACCAGTTTTTATGGCACTTGCAGCCTCTGGCTCAAGTGCCATATACCGATCGCAATTCCGTCGGTCGGTCGGTCGGTCGGTCCGAATTTTTTTGTCCCACATGTTCGAGTTACGGTACTTCCAGATGTGTTAGGACGATGAAACTTGGCAGGAAAATCAGGGACCCGACCAAACTAACCTGGAAATAATCAGTTTCCCGATCCGACCATCTGGGGGGGGGAGTGGTGGGCCGGGGAATTCTGAGAATTAAGTAGTTTTTGTCACACTTTTTCGAGTTGGGGTACTTCCAGATGTGCTAGGACGACGAAACTTGGCAGGAGCATGAGGGGCCCGACCGGACTAGCCTGGAAATAATCAGTTTCCCAATCCGACCACCTGGGGGGGAGTGGAGGGCTGGGGAATCCGGAAAACTGGAGTAGTGTGTAACTTTCGAACGGATGATCGGATTGGAATGAAAATTAATAACTGAATAAATGGCATACCTCTGATGTCCCATTTAAAGTCCGGACCGGATTTCGACAGCTATGGAGGAGTTGGGGGGGGGGAGACCGGAAATCTCGAGAAACGGTTAGAATGGAGGGATCGGAGTGAAACTTGCTGGGAAGAACAAGCATCTGCTCCAGATAAATCCTTTATACATTTAGACTGGATCCGGACACTAGGGGGGGGGGGTGGAGGGGAGTTTCCCGGAATTCCGGTAATGGTGGTTTTGGGGATTTTCACGACGAAACTTGGGAGGCGAATCAGGGACCCCATCAAACTGACTTATAAATAAAAATTTACATGATCCGATATAGTCGTGGGGGGAGTAGCGGGAGGGGGAATCCGGAATACTGAGTCATGCGTAACTTTGGAACGGTTGATCTGATTTGAGTGAAATTTGATAATTGATCAGAGGACATGTCTCTGGTGTCCTTTGTCATGTCCGGACCGGATTCGACAACAATGGGGGGGGGCAGAAAATACGTGACCGGCTCAGACTGGGGAGATCGGAATCGAACTTTGTGGGAATAATAAAGAGATGCTCTGGATAAATCACTTACAGAACCGGATTGGCTCCGGCGACTGTGGGGGAGCTTGAGGGGGGGGTCCGGAATTCCGGTGATCGCGATTTAAGGTACTTCCAGATGTGCTAGGACGATCGAACTGGGCTGGAATATTAGAGATTCGACAAGATTGGCTCAGAAATCGCCACTTTCCAAATCCGACATTCCTTAAAGTACCAATCTTGACCGCAAATTTCGAAAAATACTTTTAAGCAAATTATACATTTTCATGATCCCCATGAGCACATTATCATTTTTGCCTCAAGGGTTTTGCTTACAAATTAAGTTTTAGCTCCCTGAAAGTGCGCATCTGAACCGCAAGGTCGAAAACTACTTTTTTTCATCAAACGATACATCTCAACCCATGATCATTTGTGCCGCAAGGGTTTTGCTTGAAAGTTTATTTTATCACCCTTAAAGTGCACATTTTAACCGAAAAGTGAAAAAAAATACTTTTTACCAAACGGTATATATCAATGATCCCTAATGGCCTGTGATCGTTTTGTCTCAATAGTTTTTCTTACAGATGAATTTCTATTGCCTATAAAGTGCGTATCATTACAGCCAAGTTCTAAAACAAAGTACTTTTTCTCTAGCTCCCTTAAAGTGCGCATCTGAACCGCAAAGGTAACCTTAAAAGTACGTTTGATCAAACACTACATCTCAACCCATGCAAGTGCCATATGAGCTTACAGCTCTTGTTTTTTACAATACCATTTTAAAAGCGTAGAGACGTTGACAACTTCAGTGCTAAAACGGTAGGGAAGAAACTAAGGAGAGGAAACTTCTTCCTACTCCTTCTTTAAGGGTAGGAAAAAACTGTTGTCGGCAAAGCCGATCAAACTGCAACACTTGACGTTACCGAGGCAACGTAAGTTTAGTAGGCCTATCCAATGGCTCCTGTAAATGTTCCTGCTCGAAGAATTTCAACGTTGTCCATGAAAGTGTGAGTTGTTCTAGACATTGCTTCGGTTGCAAGAAAAGCTAGATTTTTTATTTATCTAAGTTGCGTTATAAATATCGAGATAATTTACAGGTAAGAAAAATGCCGCAGTGTCGTGTTCTCCATCAGCTCTTCACCAGAACTGTCCTGGGTAGTATCCGTTGCCATAGCGACCATAATTTGCCCCGTAAGCATAGGGATAGGCAGCGTAGCCATGGGGTGAGGTGTAGACGTACGAACGAGCTGGGTAGCCGTATCCATAGCCGTGGTGTCTGTAGAAGGTTTCAGCCGATTCGAGATCCTTTTCAGGTGCTTGGGCCTGTTGGGATTCGGGTTCGGCGCAGAGGGTGATGGCGACCATGCCGAGGAGGAAGAGAGCGAGGACCTGGAAAAGGACAAATTATGACCTGACCTTGAAAGAGCCTGGAAAGGGCAATTTTTGACCTGAGAAAAGAGCAGCCACACCGTGCTCTGAGAAAAGGATGAGTTTTTTTTTCCTGGGAAAGTGTTATGTCAACCAAAAGTGTATTCCATCTTCACCAGAGCCACAGGCGCCTCACTACACTGTAAAAAAAAAATCTCCGCTTTCAGATAACTTAACCTACAGTATTTTGCATTCTAGCGTTTTAATCCTCCATCTGATTTTAACTATCTGACTTCGAAGTTAAAATCTCCGAATTCGGTAATGCACAATACTCTATATGACGAAGTCTAAAACATGCCAGTGATCCTCAGGAAGAAGGAGTAAACGGCTCCCTAACGACTCAAACTCAACAAATCAAATCCTGCGTCAACCAATCACGGAGATCTTTCTGAGCAGCTGTGATACCGCTTTCGGCTCTTCCGCTAGGTACCCGGCGATTTTGCGTCGGCAAGGAGAGTTAGACATCAAGAGTATTACTAAAGTCCGATATAGAAGGTACTTTTCATAGTGTAGAGACTCAAAGTCTGATGTAGAAGATGCTTTTTACAGTGTATAAGAGACTCCTCTGCACTAGAGACCGCCTTTGCAGTGACAGTGGTAAACCGAGCTAATGGAGACAGAGCTTTCTGTAACAAAAGCGAGATCCAGTTTATTTGTTTAAGTTAGTAATTGTGGGAGATCGACGGGGACCTGGACGTACACTTAAGGATGAAGCCGAAAGAACAAATTTATTCTCACTACCAGAAACATATGGTACGGCATCATTAGTGAAAGAAAATTCAGACCCCAAGCTGTTCTTTACAACAAAACCGAAGTCAACCCAAATGCGGAAAAACCTCTACCCATTCAACGATCCAATCGAGCAGCAAAAACAGCAGCCGTGTCCAAAATGAAATCACAGCATCAACTTTGACTCCAAGCAACTCACACAAAGGAATACACCAATTCACCAGGCTAAGCTAGAATCTTCAGTTTGCTTTTCCACAAGTTCATTTTTCAGCTTGAGCGGCTTGAGCCTGAAGAGGACCCTTACCAAGAAGGGCCGAAATATTGCTCAAACTGTCAAATATAATTCGCAGTCAACCAGCTTGGTCTGAAGGAATATTTATTCAAATTTCTTCAGTCGGTAATTTATTTATGTTTGAAGAGACTCGTTTCTTTTTTTTTTTTTTTTTTTTTCGGTGTTCACTTCTATGTATCGGGCCATGGAGATTGCTATTTATTTTGTGAATTTACTAAACGAACTGCGAACCAGCGGGTCTGCATGTCCTGAAAGGTAGTCGGTAGTTGGTTATTAGCTACTTTATAAGAACGTTGACGTCAGTGAAGACCTACCGTTCTGATTGCATTGATGTCTTAATGTCCAGAGTAGGAGTAGTAGAAAGAGAGAAATCTCGCAGTACAAGACTGAGCTGCACACGATCTGATTTCGAAATCCTTCTGACAAACTATAAGAAAATCTACGGAAAGACTATCGACTTACCGACTTGTACATTTTCTGTTAGATTCAAGGATGGATGTGTTTCCTCAATCAGTGACAGGTTAACTGATGATTCGTCTTGTCTTCGCTGCGTCATTTATACAATGCTGGGTTTGACTGTTAAAGCGTCACTACGGCTTTGTCTTTGAGTCTTCTTTTATCCTAATTAACGATGAAAATCACGTCCACTGTCCAAAACAATGGTTTCTCTGGTTGGCTGGAGCTACCTACCCCACCCTCACCATTCCAAGAGCAATGACATTGGCTCGGCAGTTAATTTGCGGAAGCATACCTTTAATCGCGAATTAACCGGATTGACTAATAGGTATTACCAAGCTCCTTCTATACCCTTGCAAAAACCAAAATTTTAAACATATTTCCTTTTAAAGCACGCATAGTCACTTGACAGGTCGCAAATGTATTTACTTGATCGAGATATTATACTAACATGCGTCGTTTGAGGCGGCAGAAATTGAAACAGCGTTGTAGCGTGGTCAGTTGAAGCGTTCTTTGTGTTAAATGAACACACTCGCGCACTCGCACTGAAAACTGTTAAAATCGCAGTCTATACGAACTATACGAAGTCAAATCTTTAACATTTCTTTACAATATTTTTATCAATTTAATTCAGGTGATTATTGATGCAACCTGTCAGGTGTCGATACACAATGTATCACCAACTGTAGGACCATGATTTTTGGTCTACGTCTGGGATTTCTGAGGGCTTGTTAAAGACGTTGTAGCACAACTATTATCAGAAATGATCTTTTCACGACAAAATGGCTCAGATAGATCGTTTAATTTAAAGGAACGGAAAACTTGACTCGGGGAGCTAGCTAACATATCAAGAATGTACCCTGAGTCGATATTGAGAGTAAGAAAAATTCTCGTTACGACCATTGCAGTTTCCGGACAGTTTCCGAGAATTCGACTTTTGAGCAAAAGGTTTGCAAAAGCAAAAGGTTTGTGTGCCGCGACTAGAAATCGAACCCCGGCCGTCTTGTCGGGGAGGTCGTTACTCTGTAGTCTAGATGTAAAAAGGCGAACTTTTACAGTACATGAGTGCATAATTACAGTGCATAAGGGGCAAGGGCCTGCCAGCTAGCTTTGGGAACACTAAGGAGGGGATTCGAGACGGTTCGAGATGACAAAGAAGGGGGGGGCCTGTCGACAATAAGACCCTGTATATTTGTCCATGCCCCCCGGGCGATTCGATGGCCGAAAGTTGCGTAGTCAAGTTTACTATTCCTTTAAAGTTTAACTGAAAAGCCAACTTATTTTTGTGTCATTTAGTTGAATACACTGAATTATTTGGATTCTGCAAAGGGATTTTTTTGTTTTCCACTATCTGCTCTAGTTATGACGTTCAGAATATCTGCGGCCGTCCCCACAGCGAAAATTCTACTATGACGCGGGAAATTTTTATCTAAACACAAACAAGGCTTTTCAGTGGGCAGTGGCGACACTGGTGAAGATTGCTTAGTGCCTGAACAAAAAAAAGTCATAAATCTTTCTTGTAAGGCATACAACAAATTAGAGGTAGCCTACCACAAATCGCACGGAAATTCCGCTATTTAAAAATGATTATTCCTGAATAGCGGAACAACCAAGTAACGCATTTTCAGCGGGTCTTCAAGCCAATTTAAGTGAATAAGTGATGGGTAACTAGATTGTCCTATCCCAGTCCTTTTCGGTTAAACTTTAAAGCTTCTCATGATTCGATCGCAGAGTCTCGAACTGTGTCTCTTCTTGCCCAAATCGGCGGTGCCGGGATGCCTAAATTCCTCCCTTGAACAAAATGAATCATCTGTGAACAATTAGCTATATAATATTTGTGAGTTTTACAGACCATCTTGTTAACAGTTAATCCTAGCGAATATTTAGGATGTCTACTTTCATTTTGGTTTTCTGTCTTGATCGGACTGTGTTGCCAGTTTGAGGCCTGAAATTTGTCTTGCCTTGACGGTAACCAACACAACGGAGGGTGGGTTTGTATGAAGCGAGGGCGGAAGACTAGGTCTGACCCGCGGGAGCCCCCCCCCTAAATAATTTACTGGATACGGCCCTGGCTGAATGTACTTTTTGAGGGGGTGTGGGTGGTGGGGGGGAGTTACACTGAATCATCCTAGAGCCAGAAACTGCCTGTTTTCTTAGTCAGCCGAATTAGGCTCGTCGTATACAGTCAGGGACACAAATATCTCACCTATCCAACTCGGGAGTTTACTATTCGACTATTACATATCGATACTACAACCTTCATGAATCTTAGGCTACACATTCCTTGAATACAACAAGGAAAGTTGACAAAACTACCAACTTTCCTAGCAAAACCAGATCAGCTATAACTTCGCATGTTTAAATCCAAGTTTGTTTAAGACAGTGGGAAAAGTTTCGCTGCGATAAAACTTCTGAATCAACAAATTGTAGAGCCTATTTCTCCAAAGATCGAGTGAACACAAATTTGATTCTAATTAGCACGAATTTATTTATTTTTCTTTTCCTGAACCCGTAGCCGTACAATTATCAATTCAAATTAAATTTAGTAATTATTCATCTTTCATTACAAATGAAAAATAGCACTGGTCTTGTTTATAACATCTTGTCATCACTGTTCCCCAGTCCCCAGATACAGTACGTCTACCGAATCCTCAAAGGGTAGCCGGACCGCTTAGCATCCCGTGTGGTCCGTGACTCGCGCAGTCGTTCTTCCTACCCTCCCTTCAATCCTTCTTCTTCAACCTCAAAATGAAAATTCTTTGGGCTGCGTAGCCTGGTCCCTATTTCTTCTAGGAGATTCCAGAAAAGGGCTGGAAAAAGCCGGACCGTTTAGCTTATCGTGTGGTCCATAACTCCCACTCATACTCCCTTCCATATTTTTTTTCCAACCCAAACTGAAAATTCTTTCGATTGAATTGAAGCCTGGTCCCGACGTAACGACCCGACCAAATTCCAGAAAAGGGCTTGGCTGCGGGAAACAGTTCAACGACTGAAGGGACCAACGATTTGTTACGATAAGCGTGAAAAGGGCAGAACAATAAGACGACCGTGAATCTTTTAAACGAATCAAGTATAAATGGAAAAATTTCGGGTAGGAAAAGTATCAGTTGAAAAGTTAGTTCCAGCAGCCAAATAGGAAGATAAGAAGCATGTACAAGATAGTCGTAAGTTGTTCTGTTAAAACGTATTTCAGTATCTTAGTTTTATTTCCGTTTGCTTGCATTCACAGAATCCATTGATCCGCCGTTTGTTAATTTCTGACCTATTGTTGACGCTTGATGCCCTCTCCCAGGGCCGTATCCAGGGGGGGGGGGGTTAGGGGGTTCGAACCCCCCCCAGAAACCCACAGAAATAATGCTTTTTTGTAGGCTTTAACCTTATGTTTCCGATCGGAGAACACACCTGTCCACGATCCCATCAATGTGATTCTAAATTAGGGAACCGTTATGGAAATTAGTTTTGAGTGTTTTGCTATTATTTTCTATGTCTTTATGTTTTTTTACTGCACTTACGCCCTTGGGCAGTGCGTCATAAATCCTTCATTCATTCATTGACACCTCCTGCGCGGGTGCCTGATGTTCGCTTTCATCACTGGAGACAGAACAGTTGGGATTTTCTGGGATCTGTCCGTGGATCGAGACAACAGAAGATACTTGTTTCGTACGTATCTTGACCTTTCATCCAAAATGCAATTTGTTAAAATAAAGATTTTTGTTACAGGCGCTCGTTGTCATTTTCGCCATGATTGCCCTCGCCTTTGCTCAGGAAGTGGAAGAAGAAGACTTGACACAAGAGCAACAGCGATTCCGTGGATTTGGCGGATTCGGTCACGGTGGATTCGCTCGTGGTGGATTCAGCAACGGCGGCTTTGGTGGATTCAGAGGCGGGTTTGGTGGATTTGGTGGCCACCAACGCGGATTTTTCGGCTGATCCCATATATACTTTCATATTTCGTTTATCGTCACATCGTCTTTTTTAGTTTCCGTAAATAAAAGCGTCTATTGAATACCAGCTTCGTAGCAACAGTAGGTTACTCGTACTATCACATTCAGTTGTTAAAATCAGGGGCTAGTCCACTGAAGTCCATTACACCGGAAGTAACTTTGTACGTTATTTTGAACGTCGCCTAACTTTGGAGGCGCCAAACAATAAGAAGGAATCCAAACATAGCAAACGTTGATGCACAACCTTGAGCGGAAAGAATAGTTTTCGTAAGAAACAAGACCAAAGGTTTCGATGGGATCTTAAAAATCTTCTATTTAGACTCCTTGATCCAGTCAATCGGGTCTTGTAGATTTCCTGTCTTCGATAGATCCCACAAACATGTTGTTTTTCCCCAGCTCAGATAACCCCGACTTGGGTAAGATTACGACCGGAACACCAGTGCTAGTCGATACTATTCCGATCCAGCATGTTCTTTATTCATACACCACCTTGTAAATCTTACCGGAGGATTTGTTAATTCTGACTATTTCCGATTCTGATCGTTCCATTTACCCGGTAGCAGGGACCCATAAATTTCCTGTAATGACTCGCCATTCAGGGGGCTTGTCAAAAAGAGCTTTTTGATGCGATCTTGACCGACCAACCGGTAGTTCGAGAAATACCCACGGGGATAGAATACGCGACTATCCACTCAATCCACATAGACAAAATTTGGGCTTGGCTGCTGGCACCTTGAGGGAGGAGTCTCTTTGGCGCTTACGTCCAATGAGACAAACAAGAACGCCGATTCGACCCAAGCGGAATTATTGGAAAGTAGGAATAGGTCGGGCAACATAGCAACATAGAAGCATAGGAAATGACAAGCCCCCTGAATGGCGAGACATTACAGGAAATTTACGGGTCCCTGCCGGTAGTAAGATCGATTCAGTCCTATTATCTTGATACGACATAAACTGTAGCGACATAATATTATAGAGATTTATTAGAAATGTAAAAGATTAAAAGTGCTGGATTTCCACGGATTAGGGCCAGACGATTGATAAGCTGAGAAAAGAATGAATTTAATATAAAATATGCATGCTTGCTCTCAAATCAAAGCTCTAGACGACTTCAGAATTAACTTTCAATTTCTGGGTTGCAGAATTCCAGACGAATTCTGCCACAAATTCCTTGTCCAATGAATACAAAAAGTTCAGATACGGATTGATCATTTATCTTTACTCCTAAATCGAAATTCCAATTGACATCGAAGAAATTGCCTTCAAGTAAAAAGCTTTTACTTGAAGGAAATTCTGATTTTTGGCCCGATTCCGGGCGAACAACTTATCCGTCAAGGAAACGAAGTTCAAAAATGGACTCAGCATGTCTCCTTACCCTAATCCCGAATACCCAATCGACTTCAGAAACAACTTTTAACTTCTACCAAATTTCAGGTTTTTGCCGGATTCCGGGTGAGCTATTTGTCCGGCCGGATAAAAAGTTCAGATCTGGATTCAGCATGGCACGTTACCCCTAAAACGACTATCTCATTAGCTTCAAAACCTATTTTAGTTCATCCCTTATTTTGAAGCCCCCTCCCCCACCCCTAAATATAGGGCTACACAGGGCTCATCTACGAACTTGACCTGTACTTTGACCCAATGGATTCTTATAATAATAATAATAATACAAAGCAAGAAAAAGGCTTTCGCCTCTAAATAACTCGAAGAAATTTTGAGTAGTCGAACTGATCGGAGTTGAAAATCCCATCAACAATGCACTTGAAACTGTTGATCGATTCAGCATTAACCGCATCTTCGGTAAGGCTGTTCCAAGGATCAACGATTCTGTTACCAAAACCCAACTTAAAAACGTCCTTGTGGAATCTTGATTTTGCAAGCTTGTACGCGTGCCCCCGATGATGACGGTTAATGCTGAATCTTACTAAATCAGTCACGTCAAAATTGTCATAACTTCCATTCATTAATTTGAATGTTTCAATCAGATCTCCTCTAAAAAACCTGTATGCAATGGAGGGAAGGCACAACTTGGCTAGTCTCACTTCGTAGGGAAGATCGCGCAGACCTGGTACAAACTTCGTAGCTCTCCATTGAATTTTTTCGTACGCCTCAATGTCACAATTGTAATACGGCCTCACTGTGGTGTGGCCATATTCAAGGATCGGTCGAACCATCGACTTAAACAGAAGCGAGAACAAACCATCCTGCTTAAATGTAAAGGTTCTTCGAATTACACCAAGGATTCTATTACACTTTTGCATGGTAAGGTTGTAATGTTGAGAGAAACGCAGATCCCCATCGATCAGGACCCCTAGATCCCGTTGGGTCTTACATTCGGGTATCGTTAGGCTGTTGAAAGTATAGACAGTTTTAAAGTGAGAGGGTCCCAGGCGAAGATGGTGACTTTTTTCGACGTTGACTTCCATCAGCCACACTTGCATCCAGGTTTCAATTTTGTGAATATCATTTTGGAGTATTTGTGAATCTTGGGAACTCCTAATGACCCTGTAGATCTTGGTGTCATCCGCATACAACGCGATATCGGAATCAATGCCGGACAGTAAGTCATTAATGTAGATATTGAAAAGTAATGGTCCCAATACACTACCCTGGGGCAATCCGCTTGTTACCTAGACGGAGTTACTTAGCTGCCCGTTTACTTTGACTCTCTGTGTCCGTTCGGAACTTATACCAAGTTTGAAGAAAATATATCTACCCCTTCGAGAGTTATCGTGCTGACAGACGGACAGACAGGCAACTTTTACGAAGTCATATGTATCCCGTCAGGTTACGTTCTGGGATTTCGAAAGTCATAGTAAATCCAGACAATCTGCAGCTTTCCAGTGTTTCGTACCCTTGAATTCTGATGCAACTTTCCTTGTTTAAGGTTGCCTTTCCAGGTTTTCTCGGGCATCATGCCATTCCTTTCCTTCCTGCTTTTAGTCCATTCCCATAAACTGTTCGTCTTCACTTCCACATTGAGAAAGTACCTTTTGCCAAATGAAAGGTTTTTGTGTTCAGTTAAAGCCTGGTCCCGACTAAACGACCCGACGAAATTCCAGAAAAGGGCTTGGCTGCGAGAAACAGTTCAACGACTGAAGGGACGAACGAATTGTCACTATAAGCGTGAAAAGCGTAGAACAATAAGACGACCGTGAATCTTTTAAGTGAATCAGTATAAATGAAAAATTCAGGGTAGGAAAAGTATCAGTTCAAAAGCTAGTTCCAGCAAGCCAACAGGAAGAATCATGTACAAGATCGTCGTAAGTTGTTATTAATTTTAATAATTAGTAATTAGTATGGTAATTCTTAATTTGAGTGTTTTAGTCTTATTTCCGTTTGCTTGAATCAATAAAGAATCTAAAGAATCAATCCCTTAAGGGGTTGTCTGATGTCCGCTTTCACCAACGCAGATCATCGTAGACAGAGTACATGCGATTCGGGCTGAGATCTGTTTGTGGACCGAGATAACGGAAGAAACTAGTTGTGTATCCCAAACCGTTCGAAGGGTTACTTTAAAGGAACAGTAAACTTGACTACGCAACTTTCGGCCATCGAATCGCCCGGGGGGCTTAGATAAATATACAGGGTCTTATTGTCGACAGACCCCCCCTTCTTTGTTATCTCGAACCGTCTCGAACCCCCTCCTTAGTGTTCCCAAAGCTAGCTGGCAGGCCCTTGCCCCCCTTATTCTTGACGTGTTAGCTAGCTCCCCGAGTCAAGTTTGAGTCAAGTTTTCTGTTCCTTTAAAGTAAAACTGAAACCCAACAACATTCCATTATAGTCCCTCTCAATAACAAGCGCCATCACCAGTCCGCCTATTTTCTATTTTCGTTTCACAGTTGTTTTAGTGCTTTTGGTGTTCAGCCAGATCCAGACTTACCTTTTTCACAGTTGAGCCACGCCCCTAGTGTTGTTTGTGATTTGTTAAATCGGAGGTACGATCAGTACAAACCAATCAGAGGCAACGTTGTTTGGTGTTGTTAGTCAAGGTCGGACGAAATAGGTAACATGCTCTAACAGTGAAGGAAGAGACGTAGTGAGAGCTAATACATAGGAACTAATATGTTTATTGGGATCCCATAACGTTGCGTACGGGATACCTGTGACTCCTTTAAGGTTTGTATATACGTCAGTCAGTCCGTCTGTTAGCACGATAACTGTCTAAGGGATTGAGTAATTTCTTATGATGGTCTATTGGGTGAAAGTGCATATCAAGTTCATAGATGGGCCCCGTAGCCATGTATCTAGGGAGACAAATTTATCAGGGGAGCTTTAATCCAAAGTGCAATTTTATTAAACTAAAGAGTTTTGTTACAGGCACTCGTTGTCATTTTCGCCATGATTGTCCTCGCCTTTGCCCAGGAAGTGGAAGAAGAAGACTTGACCCTAGAGCAACAGCGATTCCGTGGATTCGGCGGTTTCGGTCACGGCGGATTCGCCCGCGGTGGATTCAGCAGCGGCGGCTTCGGTGGATTCGGTAACGGCGGCTTTGGTGGATTCAGAGGCGGCTTTGGTGGATTTGGTGGCCACCGAGGTGGATTTTTGGGCTGATCCCTAAGTACTTTCATATTTCGTTTGTCGTCGCATCGTCTTTTTTACCTTCCGTAAATAAATTCGTCTATTGAACTCCGACTTCGCAGAAACGGTCCTCTTACTCTCTTCAGCTGTTAAAAGCAGGGAATGGACCAGTTCACGGAAGTGCTTGGTTGGAATCAGAACTACTTCTTCTTAACTGAAGGCGCCACTCTTAGGTCAAATCAAAGAGACAGATTCTTTGCTTTGTTTTGGTACAAGAGATGGCGTGTCGCACGAGATGTATATCCGTATTACGTCGCATGCTCTCCGCGCAAATTCAAACGGCGAGCATCTGGATCTGGCGAAGACAAGACCGATTGTCTGGACCAAATATAAAATTTTTAGGATCCCATCGAAACCTTTGGTCTTGTTCCAATAGGATACAAGTGACATTTTTGAAATTTTACAGGAACAGCGAAAAACCTTTTTAAGAAAGGACCTGAGAGTCCCAGAAACAAAACTCTGTATCTTCGCACCGGTTGCTCCGATTTGGCTGAAATTTCTACCAGACATGCAGGACACAGTTGCAGACAAAGCTCAATAACTCATTTTCAAGAAAAACGTTGGTAATTTAAATAAGTAATATGTTTATTTTTACTGGTCAGAATCTTCTGTTTGCAAAAACTATTTTATTTTCAAACAGAATTAACAAGTCGTGGCACCATTATAATGTGACGGTTAGTATGGTCCATCATACTTATTCTGGTATTGGTTGCTATACTGTTGGCTTCCTGCATACCCTTGTTGATACGGAGGGTATCCGTAGTTTTCGGGCTGGAACTGGTAGGTACATTTTGTGCTAAATTCGCCATAAGGACATTGCTGGTAGTAGCTGCTGTCTGGATAGCATTGACCGGTCATCGGGCAGCAGTCCTTGTATTCACCGTAGCCATAATTGCTGTTCACAGGGTAACCACGGTCTCCGTAGCTACCATATTCGAATCCGTACGTCTTCATGGGCTTAGCGTCATGAGGGAGCTCACCGGGAGCATAACCGGGACCATAGTACTCAGCTGCTGCCAAAGCAGCGAAAGCTAGGAGTAGGATGACCTAAAAGGATTGTGAATTAGTAAATATAGCAAAGAGCTTTGTTGTCGTCCTAACATTTGATTTGTCCGGACATCTTTGGCGATTAGGTTTATTCCTATGTTGATAAAAATGACGTACGTGACGGGAAATGGTGGAAGAAACCATTTCTTCGATAGGAACGATTATTGTGAAAACAAGTGTACCTTTTCGTTCTGTAAACTTCTAACAGCAGTCAACATTATTCGCAAATAACAGAAACCGAATTAACCTTTTAGCCCAATGGACCCACCTTGGAAATATGGTAGAGTTGTAGGTAGGAGCAACAAAAAACCTTAAAACAATTCTTGAATTAAATAGGCATTGCCAAATGCTTAACTTAACTTTTTTACTTTTTATTGACACACCAGCTGGCTATTTTTCTTTCTCTTTGATTATTCTGCTGGAAACTATTTTAACAATCGCTAGCCACGTACTTCTGATCGCGCCACTAGATCATTCCACGGCCGTACCAAGAACAAATAATCAGATAGAATTTCTGTATTTAGTCGCATGAAGCGACTATGAAAACCCCGACAAAACTGAGCGGACCTAGAGGTATTTGCTCTAGCTTTGAGCTGATGTTGATACCCGTTTACTCCTCTTCCGTCTTCGCCGTTGCTTACCGCACAAGAAATAGTGGAGGAGGCTAGCATGAGGTGTACTACGCGCGCTGACCCGCTCTGGAGCGCGTCCTTAGAACCAACCAGCTTTGACTCCTATTTTTCCTCATTCGCCGGTTGACAGCGATTTAGCTATTTGTAGAGGTAACGATACGTAATGTGGCGCGAAGCTAGTAACCTCCGCTCGTTCGTAGCGGACAGGGTATGGGGAAATATTCGACTCCACATAATCATATTAAAGAGATAGGGAGACGGAAGTTCTGTCAGATTATTTGTTCTTGGCCGTACCTAGTTTGTACTCTTGGCATAAGGATAGATCTATGCATAATAAATTATTATTACTATTTTGTGGGGAAAGCTCTGGCTGAAACTCAGGCCACAAATGGCTGATTGCCTCAATCCCCCAATACAAAATTGATGATAAGCCATAAGCTAGGATTGACAAAATCACCGAAAGACACTGGAAATGGCGAGAATGCATCCGAATTCAGGGATCGATGAAAAGATAGTATGGCACGGTACGAGTATACGAGGCATGGATACTAAAAGAAGGAATGGCATACAAAAACAAGAGCTACGAGCTCATATGGCACTTGTTACGAGTAGGCGGTACAAGAAAGTACACGAGAACGTCACAAACTAAACCCGCCATCCAAAATGCGGTTCGGACTTAGAAATAGAATATGCAGTTTCACTCTAGTCTGATCATTTCTGGCATCGCCTCGGATCATCTGGGGCAAACGACTGTTGTAATTTCCGAGTATCATCCCAATAAACCCACTGGTTTGATCCCTAGACGTGCCACGGTTTCCAGTACCTCCCTCCAACTTCCCCTACCGCGGTCGAATCCGGCTCCGATTCGTGAATGGATCACCTGAAGCATCTTTACTCACCACCTACCAAGTTTCACTCGAATCTGGGCGTTTTTCGGTAGGTGCCGCCCCCCCCCCCCACCGTGGTCGGATCCGGTTCAGACAATAAAATATGCCATCTAGGACACATGCTTACTCTACACTCCAAGTTGCATTTAAATCGCTGCACTCGTTTGACCCCTATGCGAGCCACAAGATTTACAGGACTCCCCCTACTGTGGCCGAATACGACTTGAAAACTTAAAAATCCGAATCTCTGACATCTCCTCTTCCCATCCAGCAGGTTCGACTGGAATCGGAGCGTAGCCTATCCAATCCCTCGACTGCAAGTGTTTCACGAATTTCCTGTGCCCGTCTCCAACCCCCGCACAAGTATCGGATCCTATTTCATTCATATCCCATCACCCGTTCAAAAGTTATGCACGACACTAGATTCCGGATTCCCTATCCCTCCACTCCCCTACGATGGTCGGATCGGGGAAACGACTATTCTCAAGTCAGTTTAATTTCCATCGTCCTAGTACGGTATATCAAGACGTACCGAACTCGCGGGATTGCCAGAAATCCGGGACCTCCAACTTTCGCACAGTGCCCGGATCCGGTCCGGTTATGTTATTGACGTATCTAGGACTTATAATTGTTCTTCCGACCAAATCTCATCCCAATCCCTTCACTCTATAAGAGTTTCCCAATTTTTCCGGTCCCCCCTCCAACTCTCTCGAAAGTCACCGAATCCCGACCGGATTTGAAGTGGGACGTCGGAGGCACGAGGTCTCTCTAAATATTAAGTTTCATTAAGATCCGGTCATCCGTTAAAAAGTTAAAAAATATTTATATTTTCCGGATTCCCTCCCTCGACTCCCCCCAGATGGTCGGATCGAGAAAACCACTATTCTCAAGTCCGCGTGTTGGGGTCCCTGACATGCCCACCAAGTCTTATCGTTCTAGCACATCAGGATGTAGCCTACCGACCTCGCGGGATCACTAGAAATTCGGACCCCCCCCCGCAACTCTCCCACAGTGACCGGATCTGGCCCGGTTATGTCATTCACGTATCTGGGACCTGTGCTTGTTCTTCCCACCAAGTTTCATCCCGAACACTCGATTCTAAGCGTTTCTCGAGATTTCCGGTTCTCCGCTCAACTCCCCCCAGTGTCATCGGATCCGGTCCGGATTTAAAATGAGGCATCTGAGACACGAGATCTTTCTATATATCAAGTTTCATTAAGATCCGATCACACCTGTTCGTAAGTTAAAAATACCTCACTTTTCGGACTCCCCCTCCCTTCACCCCCCTACCAGATGATCGGGTCAGGAAACGACTATTCTCAAGTCAATCTGCTCGGGTCCCTGACACGCCTGCCAAGTTTCATCGTCCTAGCACATCAGGATGTACCGAACTCACGTGATCACTAGAAATCCGAACCCCCCTAACTCCCCCACAGTGACCGGATCCGGTTCGGTTATGTCAATCACGTATCTAGGACTTGTGCTTATTCTTCTCACCAAGTTTCATCCCAATCCCTCCACTCCAAGCGGTTCCCAAGATTTCCGGCTCCCCCCTCCAGCTTCCCCCAAAGTCACCGGATCCGGTCCAGATTTTAATCACGTCGTCTGGGGCACGAGGTCTTTACAAAAATCAAGTTTCATTAAGATCCGATCACCCGTTCAAAAGTTATAAATTCCAAAATATTCCGGATTCCCCCTCCCTCCACTCCCCCCACGATGCTCAGATCGGGGAAGTGGCTATTTCCAACGAAATCATTTAGGGTCCCTGATATGCCTGCCAAGTTTCATCGTCCTAGCTTATGTGGAAGTGCCCGAACTAGCAAAACCCGGACCGACCGACCGACCGACCGACCGACAGACCGACCGACAGACCGACCGACGGACTGACAGAAATTGCGATCGCTATATGGCACTTGGCCGAAGGGCAAGTGCCATAAAAAGCATGTTTACAGCAGGAGGCGCTTACCATCTATGCCTTCTTTTAGGCTCCCGACTTCTCAAGCATGTCCGCGTAGAAAATGCATATCTTTAGCCTTATTCTTTAGTTTTCCTCCTGGTGTTGTAAGCATCCCTTTTCGTATGCTTTGCCTTCCTTTAGTATCTACTACGAGTAGTAGGCTACTCGTACCTGCTTTAAGTCGGTAAGAAGGTGAGGATGTAATCAGATGAGCACACAAATAGTTGTATGATTTATCAGAGAACATTCTTCACTGGGGATGATTGATGAAGATGTAGAGCATTTTATTTGTGATTGTGAGGGTTTAAGGGATTTAAGGGAGGAAATTTGTAGGGTGAGATTTTTCTCGAGGGAGGAACTTGTTAGAAAATTAAAAAGTAAACATTTTGGGGATTTAAATAGATTTGGAAGATTCCTTCGGATCGCTCTGTCATATAGGGAAGGATTTTTGTAGGTTTGTTATTCTTGTTGTTTTTTGTTATTTTCTTGTATTTGCCATGGCCCTTGTGGCTTTTTAGCGCAAATAAATCTATCTATCTATCATAGTCGCTCAGGCTAAGAGCGAGACCATAGGCCTACAGATCAAGAACGTCAATTGAACTGATGGCTAAGGGTTCGAAGCCTTTGAGCTGACCCAGTTCCTCGATGACAGAAATGCTCCGAGATCAGGCTCATCGACCGATACCTTTATTTGTCTACTAATTCAACTTCCTCCCGTTCATGCGAATGAAAAAGTTTTCCCAAACCATCTAACATCTACCAACATGAAAAAGAAACAAGAGCTGTAAGCTCATATGGCACTTGCATGGGTTGAGATGTATTATTTGATCAAAAGTAATTTTTCGACTGTGCGGTTCAGATGCGCACTTTAAGGGAGCTAGAGAAAAAGTATGGTCGGGTTTGAAAAGTGGCGGTTTCTTTGGCCCGCGCAGCTTCTTTTCCTGATCTCCTCACAATGGATTGAACCAATGCGATTGGCTACGTCTCCACCTCCACTCAGTGACGTTAAAAACTATTATCAAAACATCAAAAAAACCTTACTTAACGTCACTTACACTAAATTTTAAACAATCTTAATTTCATTAATAAACATTAAATTCAATATATAACAAAAACTTTTTTCTATTTCTTCTCATTTTTCCCCTTATACTTTAATACCCATATTATTTTATATTTTAATTATAGCAGCAAAAAAGTAGACTTTCCAATCAGGCACCCAACAAACAAAAAACAAAAACAAAAAATAATTGCAACTCCCGCAGGAAGGGTGCCCTTCCGTCATAGGGAACCCCTACTTACGGTGGCATAACTTAATTGCTCCAATCAACTTTTTACCTAATTTTCAAGTCTACTTTCAAAAAACAAAACAAAAACAAAGAAATTAAAATATAAATTATACTCAAAGGATACTGCTTTTACAACAAGGAAGGAGGATTATTTGAGTACACAATTACCAATTACTCATTTGAAACTCAATAAAATCCAAAACAACCAAAACAAAAAATTTACTTAATTAAAATTAACCAACAAACTAATTTCGCTGCTATAATATCATAACCCAATAAAATAATCAAAACTTTTACAAAAAAAAAAATTACCGACAGACCGACCGACGGAAAAGTGATCGGTATATGGCACTTGAGCGAAGCTGCAAGTGCCATAAAAAGCTCTCTCAGTTAAGACACTGAATCCTTAATATTTGTTTCCCAAAATATAGTTGGACGCGGTAAAACAGACACGAACATTTTTCGCGGGAAGAATGTTCTAGACCCTTAGATTCAGATGATGCACTGAAAAAGTTGAACTGACCTTCATTTCTTTCTTGTATTCTAAACGTGACCAAGCCAGCCGATGTCTTAGAACTGAAAATGATACAAGCAGACTTACTTTTTCAAGGAAAGTTTTTACGATCAGAAAAATGGCAAACAGCAAATTTCGGAGGGATGCACTTCCTCCAAGTGTTCATCCGAAGCTATAAATTTGATGTTTCGTTTTGACGAAAGATAGTCGCTAAGAGAAGGCACTCCAAAAATGAAACTCTTGGTAAGTTGACCTTTGTAATCATCATAATGGTGCTCTTTCTTATCTCTTGTTCTGTTAGTCTTCGTCTTGGTTAATACTATGATTAGCGCTGTCTGTACCAATACGAACTACTTCTATACCTGGAAATTTCATTCTAACTCCTTTTTTCAGACGTCAATACTTGTTCTTGCCGCTTTGGCGTGCGTATTTGCCGAAGAGGAAGCATCTGCTGTTGAAGAAAAGGGAGGATACCTTCCAGCCAATTATCAAGGACAGGCCCCGTATTCCGCCCCGGCTGCATATCCAGCCCCAGCTCCATATTCAGCCCCAGCTTCATATCCAGCACCAGCACCGTATTCAGGCCCTGTATACCCTGCCGCAAGCTACAACTATGGAATCACAGGAGACTTAAAATACAGAAATGACTACTCTTACATTCCTTACTATTGTCCATACATCCACAAGTGTTTCGACGGTTACCAGCTCAGACATCAATATTTCGAATGTCCAGTGCTCTTCAAGTTCGACTGCAACCGCGGCAAGGGATACCATGGCAGATTCAACGAGCCCGCAACCCCGTATGACAAAGTTTATTAAATCAGTTGGAATTTATTAAAAATAAAACGATATTGAAACATCGAATGATATTGTTCTGGATAGGCTGATAAGCGAATTGTTACGCTCCACTTCTGCTCCAACCGTGACTTTTCATGATATGTTTCGGTAAATGGCACAGGTCCAGGCCACCTGGCACGCTGGGATTGCCACACACGGACATGGTACCTTGGCAAAAGCCGGACTGTGACAGTATTGCAAACACTTGACTGAAGGGGTGTTAGTGCTGGTCATACCACTGCTATTACAATATTTGTTTGTGCTTGTCGAGCAATAAAGGCATATAAAGTTATCAACAAACATGGTAAAAACTGATTTCTGTAAATACTAAGTCAAGTGCTTTATTTGCCATTAATTTTAAACCCCTCCCCACCTCTAAATACATAGCAATCGGGCCCAGACAGACGGACGGACGGACAGACGGACGAATGGACGGACGAATGGACGGACAGACGGACGAACGGACGGACAGACGGACGGACAGATGGACAGTTTTACGAAGTTATAGGTATCCAGTCGTTTTGGGATCCCAAAAACAGGGGGGCACAGGGGGCCCGTCATTCCTGTTCCTCCTGCAGCACAGATGCAAGTATTAAAGAACAGGAGCCCTGCCCCTCGTGCGGAGGTAGCTTAGCTCGACTAAAAGAAGGGGCACGACTACCAGAACATGACTGTGCACGGGAATTATCTGGAAATCGTGGCCAAACAAGCTACTAAAAGAAGGAAGGACGGTGCAGCGTTCCCCCTTTTAGCAGCGTTCCTATTCAATTCAGTTCGATTTATTTTCAAACCATTCACGGACTAGCCAAATTTTCAGTTTTTTGTCCACAAAATAACTGTAACTGTAGGAACTGCGTTCCTCCTGGTGCAGCGTTCCAGATTTTAGTACGTTGTTCCCGTTTTTAGTAAGCGTTCCTGATTTTAGGACGCGTTCCTCCTGCACCGTGTCATTCCGTTCCATTCCCGTTTTTAGTCGATCCCCGCATCGCACTTTAGAACAAGACCAAAGGTTTCGATGGGATCCCAAAAATGTTTGATCCTAACAATTTGGTCTTGTCTTCGCCATTCAGTCTTCATTTTTACTGTTAAAATAAAGTTCAAAAATGTAATCAGCATGTCTCCTTGCCCCGATACCGAATCTATAATCGACTTCAGAAACAACCTTGAAGCTTCAATCAAATTTCCAGTTTCGGCCGGATTCGCGATGAATCATTTGTCCAGCAAGAAAACTAAGTTCAGATATGGATTCAGCGGACTTCCTTACCCCTTCACTGAATATCTTATTAGCTCATAAAATATAAATGTTCTTACCGTAAATTCGAAACCCTTTTCTGCCTCTAAATATAGGACTAAAGGACCCATCTACGAACTTGACCTGTACTTCGCCAATGAATCCTCATACTAAGCTTGAACAACATATATCCAGGGGCGCCACTAGCCTTTTACCTTTGGGGGGGACGTCCAGTTTGTGCCGACGGACTCAAAAATGTGCCGACAAAAAACGCCGTTACATTTCCCGCCAGCACAAAACTGAACTGGTGTAAAATTAACTGTGATGCATCAGCTAATCAGCTGAGATTAGTCCTTGAATGTAAATTCTTAAATTTAAATTCTCATATTCGGGATTTCATTGCAGAACAAGTTAAATTAATCGCCGCAGGCGAAGTATTTTAAATCAGTTCTAGCTTTTAAGGTGTTTCCAACCCTAAGAATTTCAGTCCTAAAACGCCAACTGAATGAAACACCGTTCTTCCGAATAAAGAATACTACGAAATGCGCCGCACGCGAAATTTTGTGTAAAACTAACTGTAATGCATTGGCTGAGATTATTTTTTAATGTAAATTCGTATGTTTAAATTCACATATTCGGCTTTTCTTTTCACCTTCCGCTAAAAAGACCGAACCCAGAACAAGTTAAATCAAGCGCCGCAGGCGAATTTTTTTTTAATGTCTTTTTTTTTCTGGGAAATTTTAGGCTATTCCATACCTATACTTTGCAGGTTCTAGTTTTTAATGTGTTTCCAACCCCCAAGCATTTCAATCCTAAAACGCCAACTAAAGGAAACACCATTCTTCCAAATAGAGAATACTACAAAATGCGCCGCAGGCGAACTTTTGTGGAAACGCTTATGAGCGATCTCAAATAAAAGTAAGGCTACCTGTGAAATCACAGATCTTTCCGCCAAAATAGTATGGCCATCCAGAAGAAAGTAGGCACAAATTTGATTCTTGTTTGAAGAAAATCTCGATTTGCAGACGAGACATAAACTTTCGGGATTGGACAAAAGTTTACGGATTTGATTTCTTACGTGTAATGAGATTCCGATCCCGATTAAACTTTCCGGTGCGCCCGACAAATGTTTGAAGAATTTGATTTCTTAAGAATAAAAATATCCCGATGTGCCGACAAGAATACCGACGCCCGACTAAAGCATTAGAATTCGAATTCGTCTTTGTTTTGCTCGACAAGACTGTAAAGGACTTTACTTCTTACATGTAAATAGAAGCCGATGAGCCGACAAGACTTAAACTTTCGGGATGCGCCTGATAAACGTTTACAGAATTTGATTTTTTACGTATAAAAAGAACACGATGTGCCGACGATACTTGAACTTCCCGGGTGCGCCCGACAAATGTTTGCTGAAACTGATTTATCACAGATAAACAGAACTGACGAGTCGACCGAAGCCCGACAAAAGCATTCAGAAGTCAATTTCTTCTGTGTTTTGCCCGACAGATATTTGCCGAATTCGATTTCTTGTGTATAAAAAGAACCTAATATGCCGACGAGTCTACCGACGTCCGACGAAAGTATGTAAAATTGAATTTCTTATGTATTTTTTATGTATAAAAAGAACCCGATGTGCCGACGAGATTATCGAGGCCCGACAAAAGGATACAGAATTCGATTTCTTTTGTGTTGTGCACGACGAATGTGTGCAGAATTTGACTTCTTGCGTATGAAATGAACCCGATGTGCCGACGAGTCGATCGACGCCCGACAAAAGCATGCAATATTTTATTTCTCCTGGGTTTGCCGGCGCTCCGCGCCGACAAACAAGTGAACTTTCGCCGGGCTTCGCCTGACGAAAGTACTTTCTCAAGACCTTTGGGGGGGGGAGTCCCCCCCCTCCCCCCCATAGTGGCGCCCCTGCATATATCAACCCCTACTAAGCTTGAACAACATATACCAACCCCTTCGACCTTCGATTACACTAGCTCTCTCCGTCGTTCATAGATTACGCGCTCTGCGCGTCATCCACGCGCAGAGCTATACTAGTGTGAAGAAAGGGGTAGGGACTGCAATAGCCGCAAATTGGTCGACAAATTTTGTGTCCGGTCTTTGCCGGATTCCGGGTGAACTACTTGTCCTGTGAGAAAATAACTTTCATATTCGCATTCAGCACAGACGGATGGACGGACACCTAAATCAACTATCCAGAGGCTAACCACGAGCCAATACACATGTTTCTTGTAAGTATTATTTACCAGAATTATATTATAATAAAAATTGAGATTATACCAGTTCAACATACGATCGTCGTCATTCTGATACTCCGTCTATTATACTCTTCCCGTTGCTCACTCACCCCTAATTCAAGTTTACTACGTTCTGAACACCTCAAATAATCCAATCGTGGGCATTTTGAGTCGTGGGCATTATGAGTCGTGGGCATTATGAGTCGTGGGCATTATGAGTCGTGGGCATTATGAGTCGTGGGCATTATGAGTTGTGGGCATTTTGAGTCGTGGGCATTTTGAGTGTTAGCCCAAAAGTTTCGATGGGAAACTAATTTTCCCATAGGTAGGTAGTTGTTGCAGGTTCGGTTGTTCCAGCTACAGCCTGTTGAGGACCATTGTCCAGAAGAGCCGAAAAGTCGCTGAAGAATACCCTAGCTGAATTATATAGTTTTTTAGTCAGTTTTTATGTGATTCCCAGTCAGCTTAGGCTGAATAAATATGTGTTTTAATTTCATTTCGGTTTTAAAATTATTCCAGATTTCTCTCTTTCGGCAATACGGTACGACTGGATCTGATTCTGACAAAATGACAAAATCGCGTCGAATTGTTAGTAGGCAGAATTGCACACGTTTTGCTGTGGCTTCTCTGAGGGGATTTTCGTATAATTTACGATAAGGTATTATCTTGAAGGTCATGAGGACAATCAACTCACTAAAACTTTTACACGCAGCTTTCCTGTACTTTATGACTCTTTCATTTCAAAGGTGCTTAAGAAATGTTTCCAGATGCTACAGCTTTAAAACTTCCTTGATAATAAATAATTCCTTACGTCATTAGCTTTCTTCCTTGTATAGTGCATAAATCGTTACCGCTGGTTAACTCCGCCGTTAGTTCAGAGGGAGAACTTCTAACTGTCAAAATGAAAGTCGTGGTGAGTTGCTAGTTCTATCTGCGCTAATTTGTGATGGATTAATTAAATATTAAATTAAACATTTTTAATTTTTGTTATGCTTTTAATCACTTTCTAGTTGTTCATTAGGTAATTTTATCGCGTACCTGAAATATTTGGCGAGTCAAGGGGGAATTCAATACGCTTGATGACTAACTCTACTTGCCGATGCAAAATCGCCGTGTACCCAACGGAGGAGCAGGAAGCGGCACCAAAGCTTTCTCCAACGATCGTCGTGATTGGTTGACACAAGATTCGAGTTGTTGAGTCTGAGTCGTTAGGGCGACGTTTTCTCGTTCTTCCTGAGGATCACTGGCGTGTTGTGGACTTAGTCATATAGAGTATCGTTGCTAGTTCTCTCTGTCCCTACGGGTTCTAACCTAACTTCGTTCCTATGAGATGCTAGTGATATCAAAGGAAAGCGTCATAAAGGAGCTTTGTCGCATTTCCTGCTACAGGTGCTTTCACTTTCGATTGAGGGGACACCCTTTATTTTGGAATTTTCCTAAATCTCCTAAATGAACAAGCACTAAAATTTCGAAACAATTAGGTTATTGGGATCGTTTAATCTCGAGCATAATTTTTTTTTTAAATCCTGTTGTTTTCTTAAATAAACATTAACTACTATATTATTTGTATGTAACTGTCAATAGCGATTTCTTTTGTAGCTTCTCGTTTGTCTTCTTGCCGTCGTGTACGCCGAGGTTGATCCGGCGCCCCAAGATGCCCCGGGAGCCCCAGACACAGAAGAAGAGAAGAGTTACGCAGCAAAATACCCCAATAATGATTACAACTACAAAGAGCAGGGCTACACAGTCGGTCGCTACTATTGCCCATACACTCACCAATGCTACAACGGCTACCAGTTAGAAGAGTATTACTTCAAATGCCCCGTCCTTCACCCTTACAACTGCGCCTACAGGAAGTATGGATATGGAGGAAGACGCGGGAACGCCGGCAAATATGGTGCCCCAGCTGCTTATTGACCAAAGTTTTCTCTGAAATAAAATTTGATTTTCATCGACTCAGAACAGCAGTAGAAAGTCAGATAATGTGTAAACCTATGAACTATGTTCTAGTTCCAACCCTCTCTCTCCCGAATGGCAAGCAGTCTTAAGCATGTCCCGTTCACTGCCATTACGCGGTAAAATTAGCAATTTCGGTGGGATCCAAAACAAGGGCATGACTTTAAAGTTTAACCGAAAAGGACTGGGATAGGACAATCTAGTTACCCATCACTTATTCACTTAAAGTGGCCTGAAGACCCGCTGAAAATGCGTTACTTGGTTGTTCCGCTATTCAGGAATAATCGATTTTCAAATAGTGGAATTTCCGTGTGATTTGTGGTACCTCTAATTTGTTGTATGCCTTACAAGAAAGATTTATGACTTTTTTTTTGTTCAGGCACTAAGCAATCTTCACCAATATCGCCGCTGCCCACTGAAAAGCCTTGTTTGTGTTTAGATAAAAATTTCCCGCGTCATAGTAGAATTTTCGCTGTGGGGACAGCTGCAGATATTCTGAACGTCATAACTAGAGCAGATAGTGGAAAACAAAAAAATCCCTTTGCAGAATCCAAATAATGCAGTGTATTCAACTAAATGACACAAAAATATGTTGGCTTTTCAGTTAAACTTTAATTAACAGATGAAAATCAAAAGTAAAACAAGAACAATATGCCCTTCATAAAATCCAATGACGAAAGCCGCCAGATACGCGAGAGAAACAATAACAATCACACGTTAGACCATGGTAAAAGTTATCTGAGGGGGAATCAGATATTTGGCTTTCGGTTCATATCGAGTCGCGCACAAGAAAAGTCAATCAGCAGTCACTGAAGTCGGAAGTCAGAATTGACAAAAAGACAAAACTTTTGACAGAACGGAGTCGGACAGAGCAGAAATTGAGGCGGATACATTTGAAACAGTTTGAAGCCTGGCCAGGCCAAGGAGGAATTGAAGATAGTCAAACAAACCCGTATAAACGTGCACAAAGAAGTAACATGTCAGTGTTTACTTTGTGTTAGCGCGTCTAGCGGCAGAAAAAGAATTCATTGGAAGGAATTAATCAAGGGGCGTAGAAGTCCTGTCAGTCAACAGTTCCGCTGGCCTCTGGGGGGGGGATTGTAGGGAATCCCTCGGGGAATCCAAGGCGTGTGTAGAAATTCTGGCTAATATTAGAAAGCCTCCTTTTCTTATGAATAAGATGCAATACTCATCTATCTGCTATGCCAACCAAACACCTTACTGGTCAAATGACTAGCTGCCTCCTCGTTCCTCGAATGGATCGTTCGGCTCGCTTCTACAACATGGATTCTGTCAAGAAACAACAGAGGTTCATCCATCCCGTTTGGGATCCCCATCAAAACTGTGTGTGTCCCCCCGGGAGACCCCTCAACAAGGGACATGGAAAGGGATGACATGAATGAATGAACGAATGAATGAATTTAATCCCAAAAAAGCCCAAGGGCCATGGCGGGAAACATAAAACAATAACAAAAAACAAAATATCATACACTTCAAAACAAACCAAAAATCAACTTCTATAAAAATAGTTCACGGTGGGTCATAGCTTTCTTCAGGAATCTACCCAGCCTTCGGAGATCACCAAAACACTTACTTCCCATAATCGAAACCAATTCCCTTTCCTCCCAAACTTCCCGGCCAAACAGTTCCTTTCTTAATCCTTTCAACTCCTCGCAATAACATATCAAATGTACCGCATCCTCCCCCTCAATACCACACATTGGACAAAAATAAGGACCAGTACCTTTCCTATCTCTACCAATATACTTTCTGCATCCCCACTGGAAGAGCGTCCCCCCTAAGACTCACCATCCACAAATCGACCAGGACGATTTATGTGACCTGGTGTGTCTTCGCTTGGAATTCTTATTGACAATGCTGAATCGTTTTCATCCGGGGGATTTTCCTTAAAGCACAACTCTTACTAGAAATAATCTTTTCCCTGTGAAATGGGTCAGGAAAAAACATTTTCGAAAATACCATTACTTTCCATCTGAAATTAGCGATTTTCTTGTTAGCGCCTGTCAACTATGTCCAGCCTTCCTGCTCTCCGACGCGGCGGCTGGGCGCAGAACATTTGAAAACTGATCGTGCCGTGGTTAAAACGTCTGAAAACTAAGCAAATAAAAGAAGTAATAAACAAAAGCTTCTCAGATCCTTGTGTGTGAAAGAGTTGTCAGCAGACGCTGATGATACCGGCAAATGTTTCATTGTGTGACGGGCAAAACCCGGCAAGGCCAAAAAAGCGCTAAAATTTTGTAGGCACAAAACGAAACAGTGGAGAAAGGTGGGGATTTAGAAGCTTATAATTCTGTATGGGAGCTAGATATATTATAAAAAGCAGAATAAGCAAGAGGGGTCCTTTAAAGGCAAAATTCGGCCAACCCAAAGCGGAAGCAGTGCCATCTAGGGGACTTCCTCAGAAAAGTCAGTCTCGCAAAGAAAACACTAGAGAGTTCTGAGTCTTCAAAGCAAGTCACTTGGCTTTTGGCTTCAGCTGTCCATAAAACAGAATGGAAAAGAATTTCTTAGCCCAACAAGTTCAAGTTCCCACACATTACAAATGAGAGGCATCATTTCACAAACTTAGGGGGTGGCAGCTCGGGCACCCTTCGCATTCCAATCCTTGGAAAACACTTAAATATGAACAAAGAAAAAACAAAAGATCATTTGGCGCAGTACAGAAAGTAGATGATAACGTCACAAAATACCCCCGCTATCCAAAAATGCGTTTCGGACCTAGAAATAGGATATCTAGTTTCACTCAAGTCTGAGTAATTTCCGGCTTCGCCTCGGATCATCTAAGGCAAATGACTGTTCTCTCTTCCAAGTTTCAGCCCAATAAATACAGACGTGCCACACGATTTCCGATACCCCCGCTCCAACTCCCCCTACCGCAGCCAAATCTGATACGGACTCGTAAATGGGTCATCTAAACCATTTTCTCTTACCACCTATCAAGGTTCACTCGAGTCTGAGCATTTTGGGGGAAATTCCGGTACCACCCCCCCACCCCACCACCGTGGTCGGATCCGGTTCGGACCCTAGAATATGTCAGCTAGAGCATATGATATCTTTACATTCCAAGCTTCATTCAAATCGCTACACACATTTGACCCCTCTGCGAGCCCCTCTGCCGGGACTGCCCTTCAGCTCCCCCACTGTGGCCGAATACGGCTCGAAAACATAAATATGGCTTCTCTGACATCTCCTTTTCCCGTCTGTCAGGTTTGACTGTAATCGGAGCATAGCCTATCTGCGAAATTTCCGGTCCCCGCTCTCCCCCCTACCCTGGCCGTATCCGGTCCGGACGCCAAATAACAAATCTAGGCCGCACAAACCCGACACAGTCCAACTTGCATCCCATTTGGTACATCCGTTTGGTTTTGTGCATCTCAAAAAGTTCCTGGATCCCCCCCCTCCAAATCCCCCAACCGTGACCGCATGTGGCTCGGACGCATGTTTTGCATGTCTAGGTCATCGGTTCTTATCACCCATGAAGTTTGACTCGAATCGGACCACCTTTTCGCAGTTCAACTTTAGAAAATTCCTAAACGTAATTAAAAGCTAGTAAAAATATTTTCAACAGCCTCACTTAACCCTATTCGATCTAAACCTATTCCCGTCACCTTTTACTTAATTTCCTGTAAAGAGAATATTTTTTTCTTAATTAGAAACTGCCTACATTTCACAAAAAATCAGGAGTCTGAACCTGCTTGCCTCTCAACTCATGCCAGACCTATGACCTATTCCTCTTGCACAAACCATGAAGTATGTATGCTTGTTCGATTGCTTACGTCACAAGCTATCATGGGCTTTAGGAATCAGCCCAATATAATCGTTCAGAACGAAACTACGCGACTTTGAATTAAGGCCCATTCACAACGGGTTTACCAGCCAGTTCAAGTCCAGTTCCAGGGTTTACCGGGTTTACCAGTACCGATACCAGCCTGTTCCGGAAATCGCTCTGAGACCGAGAATTCGCTGAGATTCTGCCGTTCACAATTGAGGTCAGCGCCAGTTTTTGTTTGAATGACAACGGTGGGTCGGAAAGGGTGAGGATAGTTCCATATGGAACTTTGAACGGCTCAAACAGACTTTGGGGGCCGGCTTGTTCCGGCGTGGAATTCCTAATAGGATTTTTATCGGCGGATTTTCGGAACGTTGATACTTTTCAACGTTATGATGAAAGTGCAGAAAATCCGGTCAGGAAAGCGGGAGCATCTGTTCGCCGCATTGAAATGGAGACCCTTCTTTTTCAACTGTTAGATAGGGATTTAAGTGACAGCTTGCTGCGATAGTGACAGCATGTCACTTTGCTAATCTGCTAAAGCCCTTTCTCAACACTTTTTGGTATGTGCGGAGACAACCTGAGAAACAATTATAGACGTGATTACATAATGTGTTCTCGCAGAGTGCCAAAATTTGCGGTTAAAAATAGACTCGCTAAAACATGTAATTCAGCGCAAGATATAATTAGCATTACTTCCAAAAGTTCCATACTTGGTGTTCCGTACTAAGATCTTATTCTGCATCTTATCTGTAGCAACCACGTGATTATAACGTACGTCAACAGCTAAGTCTGCATAAGAGGTGTGCTTTTTTTATAGCATTTTTCTGAATAAGACGTTTTGATTTTTGCATCTAAAACAGACAAACGGATGCAACAAATTAAGAACCATATATCAGGTAGCCTAAAGCCTTCAGCTTAGCAAATAATTGTGCTATTCAGATTTTTATTGAATGTTCGTATTCTCCTGTTAGGATCCTTTCAACTTTATTTTTCCAAGATGATAACGGGCTGGATATATCCAGTTGTAAATTTGCAATTGGAAATAGTTGTTTCCGATTGTTTTCTTACAACTACTTTACCCAACATAATTGTGGGACATATTTCCAATTGTAGATTTTGAGGGCCATAATGGTGACATAACACTGTTGCAATACTTTGTACGTCATAACAAAGGTAACTGAGCCAGCAAAAAAATGACAGTGAGTGCTTCAATCTGTAAGCTACTATTGTAATACATTTACTACAGATAGTGGGCTTAAATTTCATCATATTTCTTCTACAGGTAGCGACTGGGTAGCGATACGGGTTACATGTCAAAAAAGTGAAAATAACAACAGCGAACGAAAAAAACGACGGTCAAAACAGCGAAAGCAAAAACTGCACCATGCAAAAACAAAGACAGGGCAAACACGTAGACGGTCAAAATGGCAAAAGCACCACATGATTCACATGAAAAGAGCGAAAGGGCAAAAATCACAACAGGGCAAAGGACGCGCCCGTTCTCCTACTTTGGACACTAACCGACCTCAGACAAAAATATTCTTTCTCAAGAATTTCCGGCTTTGGCCGAATCCAGACTTGGATTCAGCGTGTCTCTTGGAGTCAGCGTGATTAGTTTGAAAAAACAATTAATTTCACGCATTAATTTGAAGCCCCCTCTCCACCCCTAAATATCTACGAACGTTCTACGCCGATATCGAACTTAACTGGTACTTTGACCCAAATGCTTCTCACACTAAGATGAACAAAACATCGCACTTCTTCAACAGTGATAACAGCCATACCGATAAACTTGATGGAGTCATGGGTACTGGGGAAAGCTAACAGCTCTATTAGACGGAAGGACGGTCAAACTTTATGAAGTAATACCTGTCACTAAAGTTTTGGGATTCCAACAACCTCAAGTTAAAGAAACAGAATTCGAGAATAGAACGATGCCCACGAACAACTTGATCCCACTGATGGATGACAACATCCATCTCGCTGCAATTCTGCGTGCAAAAAGACTTGTCATCCTGGTAAAGAGGAGTTTTTTTAGTCGACTGTTCATGAACGGCCCCGGTGCCCGCTTTGGTCGGTGGCAACCAGAGGCGTTACTATAGTCATTTTTTTTTTTTTTTTTTTTTTTTGGGGGGGGGGGGGGCAAGTTGTTTACCTATTCGCTGTTCATTTCTCTGACTGTTATTTAGAAAGAAGACCAAAGGTTTCGATGGGATCCTAAAAATTAAATATTTTACCCAGCCAATTGGGTCTTGTAGATATCCGGTCTTTGCCAGGCTCCTTAAACATTTTTACTATAAAAATTTAGAAACAGGTTAAGGTCAATGGTAATCATCTGAGAAGACCAAGGTCAGATACGGATTCAGCATGTGTGTTTACCCCTATAGCCTACGTCATATCTACTTTGACGAAATTGATCAAAATTTCCTTCCTTACTTCTGCCAAAAATCCGGTTTCAGCCGGATTCCGGGCGAACTACTTGTCAGTCAATAAACTAAAGCTCAAAACGAATTCAGCATATCTCTTTACCCCCAAGTCAGACATCTAATCAACTTCAGATACAAATATTACTTTTTACAAATTTTCCGGTTTCAGCCAGATTTGGGCGAACTATACATCCGGTGAGAAAATGGTCATCATACGCGGATTCAGCATGTCTTCTTACCCGTAAATCGAACATCTAAATCAAATTCAAATAAAACATTTACTTTTAACAAATTTTTCAGTTTTGGCCGGATTCCCGGCGAACTACTTATCCGGCAAAAAAATAATTTTCATATTCGGGTTCAGCATGTCTCCTTGCCCCTCAGTGAAGCCTCTTATCAACTTCAGATCAGACTTTCCTTTTGACAAATTTTCCGGGTTTTACCTTCCGAGTGAACTACTTGTCCGGCGAAAAAATAATTTTCATATTCGGATTCAGCATGTCTCCGTGCACCTAAATCGAATATTTAATTAGCTTTTACAAATATTTTTTGTCGTCCTTTCATTCGATACCCCTCCCCCTGTCCCCCACCCCTAAAGGTACAGCTATGGGGTACAGCCACCCAAAGGATCCCCACACCATGTTTGGACCAACTATCTCAATCCCTTCGAGAGTTATCATGATAAGAGACAGACGGACGGACGGACGGACAGACGGGTTGATGGAAAATCTTACAAATAACAGGTTTCCCGTCACTTACGTTTTGGGATCCCAAAAACGAGTGTTTTAAAAAAATCGACTATTTTTCAGAAAAAATCGCGGCACTTCACGCCAACTCATTTTTTTTAAAGACTGGCCGACAACATCGGGGGCGGGGGAGGCTGTCCTCTCCCCCCCCCGCCCCCAATACGTGACGCCTCTGGTGACAATTCAAAGGCGTTTTCTGACAGGAGCGGACTCGAATTCCTTCCGCGTGAACAGCCACGAAGCAGGCCTGAACATTACGATTTTTGGCAATTTAACAAAAACTAAGTTTATGTTTACTTTTTTCAATTACTAGACGTAGCCCACTTTGACTAGAAAATAGACAAGCAGACTTAGCGAAATAATAACCTTTACTTTGGGTATGGCGCATAGAGAAAATTTGTCCAGATTTTTGTTTGTAGGCTAAGATGAGCTTGGGAGAAAAGGTTGCTTATTGGATTTATTTGGAATTCATTTGTTGGAGAATCGCCCAGACAAACAAATATCCATCTTAAGTATTCCTTCAGCTGAAGCTGACTGCGATTCGTATTTGACAGTGCAAAACGGATACGTCAACTGAATTTTGTTAGAGCTATATTTCGGCCCTTGGCAAGGGTCCTCTTCAGGCTCAAGCTAGAATTAATACTAAAACCAAAATGCGAAAAAATGTTTACGGTCTTAACAACCCAGTCAAATAACAAAATCAGCATCTGTTTGGAAATTGAAATCGCAGCACTAGCCGGCACTAGCTTTAACACCAAGCAATTTTCACGAAGAAATTCACAAAATCAGATACTGAAGCAAGAATCTTTACTTGTTCATTTTCAAGCTTGAGCCTGAACAGAGCAAAATAACGCTAGAGAGTAGCGCCAATACTTGGAAAAAGTGACACACACTCGAACAGCAGCGATACTAGCACCACTAGCGATAGTGAACGTTTCTACTAAAACTCAACCAGTCGTGCCCCAGCGCTTGCTCCAGTAACTTCATATTCCGAAAACAGCAAAAACAAGATAAAACCTCCACTGTTTACTTGATGCGTGCAGATCGCTTCTTAGCTTTGCTAGAAATTTTTAAACCCGTAAGGTTGTCTCGCTGTAAATGACACAAGCTTAGTGGGCAGCGCTGTGAGCATGGCCCGTTTGCGAAGCATGGAAAGCATAGGTCTTGGCAGTACTCCCTAGTGTTATTTTGCTCTGAGCCTGAAGAAGACCCTTGCCAAGAAGGGCCGAACGGCAAATTATAGCCAATGTGCAGTGTCAAATATAGTTGTTAGAAGCTAGTTATTTTTGTATCTTCGTATTGAAGGAACAGTAAACTTGACTCAGACTTGGCTCAGGGAGCTAGCTGACATATCTACAATGTACCCTGAGTCGATATTGAGAGTTAGAAAAATTCTTGTCATGACCATTGCAGTTTCCGGGCAGTTTCCGAGAGTTCGACTTTTGAGTTAGTAAAACAAAAAACAAAAAAAAGCAAAAGGTTTGTGTGCCGGGAGTAGGACTCGAACCCACGATCTTTGCCTCAATAGCCTTTTGAAACAAAGTAATACAATGTATTTCAACAGGGTTGCCACCGGTAGTACAATTGTGCTAATTATAGAACTTTCTTTTTACTTTGGCAGCAGATTTTAAGAAAAAAGTAGTTGTCAGGTTTTATTTCCAAGGTGACTATGACCCAGCAACACGTTCTGAGTATTTTTCTTGTTTGATATTACTTTTTTCCTTTTGCATAGTGAATTTATTTTAGTAAAGTGGTAACCCTGTATGTTGATAACACAGACAGTCGCGAACTTTTACAGTGCATGAGTGCGTAACTACAGTGCATAAGGGGCAAGGCCCTGCCAGCTAGCTCTGGGAACAATAAGGAGGGGTTTCGAGATAACAAAGATGGGGGGTCCTGTCGACAATAAGTTCCTGTACATTTATCTAAGCCCCCCCAGGCCGGTTTGATGGCCGAAAGTTGCATAGTCAAGTTTACTGTTCCTTTAACCATGGCCCATTGGGTATTTAATGTTACTAAATACTTATCTCTCTATCTATACAGCATATACCACTTCGGCCACTGGACGTGGTCCCTTCCGAGGTTGGGGTCTAGTTTAAAATTTCGCCACTGCCGTTGAGTAAAGCTAAAGAACAAAATCACGTGGCATACTTTTAACACTAAAGAACACCGATCCATACGAAATTTGACATTAGCTCCAGGTGAGCGCTCGTGGTTTAAAATAACCGATGTTATATAACCATTGCCTTGAGATAAACAATTTCAAGCTTACGACAACACTGTCTAACTCATCATCCCTTTTCCACTTTGCGATGGTAGTTATCAAGATTTTCCAAGCACATAAAGGTCAGAGATGCATCAATATCATGTTAGTTCAGCAGGAGAGTCTCTAACTGCAACACCATGAAAGTTTTGGTAAGTCGGACGTTCCGTTTCTTATACATACAGACAATGTCTGAATCAGTCTAGTACATAAAGCCTTTGTTGGATAACCACCAGATGAGAAATATGTAGCCTGCGTTGTATGTGTAGTAAGTAAAACGAAATACTTTCATTTGAATGTGCTTCAGACTTGGATAGTCTTAAGCAGGAGCTTCCAGTCTTGCTATAGCAGCAGGTAGTTGCAACAGTTACTGTTGTATTCTACTAAAGCTTAGAACTTCAAATAATTAATTTTCGAAAATTCTTCATCGGGCAAGCTGGTATTATAGAGGTGAGCATGGTGCCCATCCGTATGTACGTGTACTCCTTGTTCCCAAGAGGATTAACAGTGTGCAAGACTTTCTCAGTCAAAATAAAATATTAGTTACTCTATAATCACAAAACTGATGCTGGTACCCCTCTTGGGAATAAGGGGTAGACATACTGCACCATACACACGCCTGCCAGCATGCTCCATCTTTGGAGCATGGTTATCAAAAGCCTTTTCGAAATGACCAGAATTATCTTTGATCCTTTCGAACTGGCCTCGAATTTTAGCACATGGCAGTGAAAGACCTTCATCTTTTATTACTGCGGAATCTATAGTAGCCTATACCAGTTTGCCCTGAGCGAACATCACAATATCCTTGCTTAACTGTAGCATAAGTATTCCTTTCAAAGCACACTTCGCACTATTTACTGTTTATGTTCCAATATTCAAAACTATCTAAATACTGTAAAACTATAAGCTCTGCTTGTACCAAATTATCCATGGTTTTGGTTATTATAAGTCTTTTCCCAGACCCATTGACTTCTAGCAAAATCACGAGAAGATTCAGATAACCATTTGTACGCTTTTTTTTTTTTTTTTTTTTTTTTAATTCCCGCGTAGCTTCTTTATCTTTTCCATTCTTGCTTGCTTTAGATTGAACTAAAGCAAGTGGCTACGTCTCCACCTCCAAACTCAGTGACGTTAATAACAAAAAAATACCTAATAGTTTACCCTACTTTAACGTCACTTACACTTTCACATTTACCTTTATTCATCTTTTTTTTTAATCTTAAAAACTCCAAAATCAAAAAATCCACACTAATATTTTTTCCATTTCCGTTTTTGTTTACCCCCATTCCTTTCCCAATTTTTCCACGACAACCTACAAAAACAAAACAAAACTAAACTCATCACACTCTGCTTCAAGGATCCCTTCCCCCATAGGGATCCTGTCTATCAGGGGCATCAAAATTTAAAATCATATCAAAACAAAAACAGTCGTGAAAAACCAGGAACAAAACCCCAAAACAAACAAAAAACAAAACAAAAAATTAAAAACTCTTTCACTTGATCATTCTTTTACAAAAACATAAGCGTGATAAAGTGAAAAACTTATTACCTTTAATCTTTCTAATAAATATTCCCTCCATTAAAACAAAACAAAACCTTATAAATCAAAACAAATTTAAAACAAAAATTTCAAAAACTTACACTATTAAATAAACCTACTTTCTCAATTATCTTTTGAATCCATTTTATTTCCATTTTTTTCATCAAAATTTGTATTTTGCGTACCATTTGTACGCTTCAGTAGCATGATACGCGAACACTCGTCCGGAAAATAGTGAACCGCGACAAGTGAAAAAGTTAGTGAGGTGTCGTTAGCGCGTTCAGAATGTAGCTTATGAAGTTTGGGTCTCCGGGTTTAAAATTAATGAATGCAGTTACGGAAGCGACATTTCGGCCCTTCTTGGCAAGAGTCCTGTTCAGGCTGTGGGTAGCAGAATCAACCTGCAATAGCCTATTAATAGATCTATTAGACTATTAACAACCAGCTAGAGCAATAGGACGGGCCGAAATATCGCTGGAATGTACCAGTTTATCACCAATAACCATCAACAGACGACGGGTTGTCCACTCTTGATGTTGGTGTACACCAATCGCCCGGTGCCGCGGTGTCAGGTCACTGCCAGCAACGGTTGAAAACCGCTTGCCATGTTTTAGAATTGTAAGTTCAGCATATTTACAGGGGCTGAAAGATGAACCGCCTAATTTATTGACGGCTTGTTTTGGCTGGCGACGAGTCGGTGCCGATACGAGGTCGGTTCCGGGGAATGGTGTTCATCATGTGCCAGGGGTGCGTAACCTCTCGTCACCAGCTGGTTTTTGAAGTTTGCGATATTCTCCATATTTTCAGTCCCGCACACCACATAGCAGATTGAATGAAGGCAGTTGCTTCTGTCAGAACTTCCGAAAATTATGCACTAAGTTGTGTTTTCTTCTGCGATAGAATATGCCACTTCGTCTTGCTTTCTTTTAAACATTAACGCCCTGTTCTATTTTGTCGTATTCATAAGTTCAGAAATACACCCATAAGGATTTTTTCTAATGTGTAGTAGCTTATACAACAAATTTCAAATTCAAACTCACATTTTGTGTTTTATCACCATAACCAAGCAATTTCACGAAAGTGAAGGGGAACAAAATCACAATGGAATCGCAAAATCGCTGATGGAAGATCGCTCGCACACGTGTGGAGTTTTTCTTGTTAGTTTATCCTTCTTTCTCTTTTTTCTAT
Source organism: Branchinecta lindahli (assembly GCA_023053555.1). NCBI lineage: Eukaryota > Metazoa > Arthropoda > Branchiopoda > Anostraca > Branchinectidae > Branchinecta > Branchinecta lindahli. The sequence goes on along the minus strand of JAKZAO010000009.1, from coordinate 24,586,597 downwards.
TCTAGTTTGTTTTCTTTTCCTTTTTTCTTTCCTTTTGCTCTGTCTGATTTGATTCTCTGAATAAGCTATGAACAAAAACTGAGCCCCACCCACTGCCGGGTGGAAGCCTTATGGTGAGGCTGGAAGCAAATTTTTGTGTTTTTTAAACAAAGTGACTCTCTTGAATACAGGGAGCAATCAGCGTAAAATTGTGAGGCACAAACAAAATGGAGCCTTGAGCTGAGGAAACGATCTTTATTTTTAATCCTTTCATTTTTTTTAGTTTTTCTTCTGCATCATCGCGGTGGCGTTCTGCAGCGACGCCCCAGATGCGGAACCAGTAACTGAAGAAAAGACAACTATAGGATGTCCCAAGGCGTGTGCCAACAAGGAGAAGGACTACGCAGCATGTCGCTACTACTGTCCCCACACCCATAAATGCTACAATACGGTCGAGGTTGAACACTATTACTTCAAGTGCCCAGTCCTCCAGCCCTACGACTGCGCCCACGGGACATTCGGCAAAAGTGCCAGGGCCAACGCCCGTGCAAAAAGCGGACACTGCGGCGCAACCAGCGGCGGTGATTGTCCCTGCAGGAACTGTTAAGATCCAATCTGATGGAAAGCATTTCAGTTTTCATTTCTATCCTTCTATTGCCATATTTCTTAAACCTCTTTTCGTCTAGAAAATAAAACACTTTTTTTTAACTACGTCTAACCAATACGAGTCGCTATTACCAGGAAGCTATGACTGCACGTCAAGCTTCCGTATCTATCGACATGAACCTTCAAAGCGAAACATGGCTTTTTGAAACTTTATGGTAAGCTTGCTGCATGGCTGTGGGGCTGTGAGAAGTGCAGGAACTACTAAACACAACGGAAGACGCGGTCAAGTTGTTATGAGCAAGGAGGAAAAGATTCTTTGCGCAGTAATCTTGCCATTTTCTAGAACCGACCTTCGGTGCTAGAAATGTTTTGAACCGTCTTTTCACTTTCCATATTGCATGTAATAAACCATGCACCAACTACCGAAGGTCAGGGTTGCCAAGAGCTCGACTCATAAAAGTGTCACATTCCTGATTAAAGGTGCTTTTTGACACCTCGAATTTTATTTTTTGCTCATTCCCCTTGCACAATGCGTAAAGTGCGAATAATTGTTAACTTTCTTTGTTGGAACATTTTTCTTAATTGTTAGATCACAGTTTTCTAATAAAAATTTATCGGAAATGGACTTTCTATAAAGCTTCAAAGTATATTTTTTTACTAAATAAAAGCAAAGTGCATGTTTTTGGGGGTGATGTTCCGTAACTTTAGTGAAGTAAATGCAGTGTTGCCAGATGGTGCGCATTTGCGCCATTTGGGCGCTTTTTTGAGGCGGCTGCGCTTTGAATTTTTCAATTGTGCGCATTGCGCCATTTTTGCGCATTCTCTCAAATCTCGGCGCAAATTGGGCGCTTTTCGCTATCCACACTAAAAGTGAAAACCAGAGATAGAAATACCACTTAGTCATTTTATATTCAGATCTCGAGGGTTGCGGCCTTGCGGGGGTAAATGTTACAAAATTTCGTTCGAGAACACTGCGTAATGGGCATGCGGGTTTTGACTTCTAAACGTGTTATCCCGCTGTCCAGCTTTATATCTTGTGTGCCAGCGACTCATCGCAAGGCTGAGTGCTACGGAATTTGGCTTTCGTAAAAGAGCTCAACTTGTTGATCAGTTTGCACTTTAGAAATTTTATAGCTTTTCGTTACTATTTCTCCTTGAGTGGAGAGGGTTTCAAATTTTAACCCAAAAGGAAAATAACTTGCTGCGCGATCTTGTGTCAGCCATCTGGCAACACTTTCATGCTTTCCCGACCTAAAAAGTGTCATTTGTATGAAAAGGTGTCACTTTCAGAGGAAAAGTGTCATGGCTAAGCAGGCAATTATTACGGTCAACCGCTAACAAGTATGTAAAAATAAATGAATCCCTGACGTACGATCTATTGGGATAAAAGGACAAATTCTGTAGGTTCATGAACTAAGATACCTGCGCTATTGCCTCGACAACGATATTGGAGAGGGTCACTCAAGGGCGCCATTTGGAGGAGGGACACGGCCACTCTAGATTTCCAAATCTTAACCCTAGTGAAATATTTTGGCCGCTAAATAGGTGTCAAAAAACAAAATGGAAAGTAATGACTTTACCTTGAAGGACCCGTCGTGCCCGTCATGCGAATCCAACCTACTTCCGTAATTACATTCATTAATTCATAAGCCCGGACACGCAAATTTCATGTTTCATTGTAAGCCCGCTAACGATACCTCACTAATCTTCGCTCTTGCCACGATTCAATATTTTACATGCGCATTATGCTCCCAACGAGATTTCGCGTATCATGCTATTGATGCATAAGACTGGTTATCTGAATTCTGGCCAGTTTTTGCTAGAAGTCAATGGGCATGGGATGGAAAAAGGCTTAACAGAGCCAAAGACGTGGATAATTTGTTAAAAGAAGAGCATAGTTTTACAGTACTCAAATAGTTTTGTACACTGGAACAAAAACAGTGAGCACACTGTCAGAAGTTTCATAACAGATAGCGCATAACACTTTCAAGAATAACACCTTTCACTTAGAAATAAAGTGTTGTGACCAATTAAGTTTACACTCTTTCGTGCCTAGATCTCCAACAACACCTTCAATTGGTAAAAATACTAACGGGAACGAAATAAACATAACAGATAACATCCCAAAGTGTTATCTGTTGAAACCGGGCATCCTTCTGTTGTCGTTATGTAACTTCTGACAGTGTAGTATTTTTACCAACTGAAGGTGCTGTTGGAGATCTAGGCACGAAATAGTGTAAACTTAATTGGTCACAACACTTTATTTCTAAGTGAAAAGGTGTTATTCTTGAAAGTGTTATGCGCGATCTGTTATGAAACTTTGGACAGTGTAGTACGAGGTGCGCTTTAAGGTATATTCGAAAACTATTGAAAATCTACTCCAAAACGAGCAAATAAATGTTTGAGCCTATGCAATACACATGGGATTTGGTGCCCGAAACGGATTCTCCCCGAGGTTTTCTTTAGGGATTTGCTGCCTTATCTTACCTAGAGAAATCTAGGGGATAAGTTCGGGAAGTGTCAGATGATTTGTCCCCAACCACGCATCGCACTCCTGGCCGAGGGTGGAGTATCAGGAGACCTGCGCTACGCGAACCTTAACCGGTTTGTATGCGAAAGTTTGCTTTTGGTCTGCAACTTCAACATATTTTGTGCAAAGCATAAATATTTTTGATCAGTCAATAGAATGTGTTGTTGTCCGCGTTTGCCCCTCCGTACATGGTTTGCTTTTTAAGGCTCCAGCTTTCGCGTGAGACTGCGCAGCAAAAGAAAGGAAGGGCTGCTCACCGTGCTCATGGACATTTTTGACGAACACCAAGTGGTAAGGAGGCACGGAGGCAGGAAAAACATCATCTTACCGTATTTATCCTGTAGAATTCGTTTCGTAGTTTTTGGCTACAAAATCAACGAAAGATACCGTTTCTATTTCGAGCAACCTGAACGATGTTTCCATAAAGAGAGCAGATGCATGTGAAAGGTCGTTTTGCAAAGTTATATTTGGTACAGGTCACCAAAATGACACAAGAGATTAACATGTGTGTATTCTAGCACACATAACCAGGGGCGGATCGAAGGGGGGGGCGGCGCGGGGGGGGGGGGTTAAATCCCCCTCCATGGTGAAGAGTATTGATCTCTCGATCGTATGCTTGAGTTTGCCGGAATAACGTAAAGGCAAGTTACCAAACGCGAATTTCGCCTGCAAATGCAATTTTCTAGTCACACAGCATTGCCACGAAAAGCTGCATTTTGTGAGCTTGTCAAATTCACAGTTGTGTGTTCTGGGTTTGACAGAACGACAGACGTATGTTTTATCGTGCCAGAATGACACCAAATCGTAAATTTTGCCTGCAAATAACCAGTTTCTTGTCGTGTTTAAGAAGCGATTTTCTAGTCATATCGTAAGAGACAGTCTTAAGTTTTGAGCTTGTCAGAATGATAGTCGTATGTTTCGAGCAAGGTGACAGGAACGCAGTTACCAAATCGTGAGTTTCACCCTGTTGCGAAAAATTTGAACACAACTGGTTTTGTACCAAAACTTCTGTATTTTAGCAGAACATATGCTAATTTTCAAATTTTTTCCTACGGCGCAAAGTTTCAACAACAGCCTATCTGTCTTTGCGAAGAAAACCTTTTTTATTTTACCATAGAACAGGTAGATTTCTTTAAAGTTTAACCGAAAAGGAATGTAATAGCAGAATCTAGGTACCCATGACATTCACTTAAAGAGGCTTGAAGACCCGATGAAAATGCGTTACTTCGTTCTTTAGCTATTCACGAATAATCGATTTTCAAATAGTGGAATTTCCCCCCTTTCCCTTTGTGGTACCTCTATCTACTTGTGTCTGTGTTGTATGCTTGACGAACAAGATTTACGAAAAATAACTGTTCAAGCAGTGAGCCACCTTCCTCGAGCTGATCACTGACCACTGAAAAGCCGCGTTTGTATTGAGATTCAGTTGTTCTGCGTCATAGTAGAAGTTTGCGTTGTGAGGACGGCCGTAGATATTCTGAACATCTTATTAGAGCAAATAGTGAAAATAAAAAAAATCCCTTGACACAATCAAAATAATGTAGTGTAGTCAGTTAAATGATACACAAATAAGTTGGCTTTTCAGTTAAACTTTAATGTCTTGCAGAGTAAGGTTTTAACATACACCGGCCTTGTAAGCACTGACGGACCTGATGATTGCATCATTTTTATCACTGTAATTAAAAAAAAATCTACTTCGTATCTTTTTGGGATCCCAAAACGTAAGTGGAGGGATACCTATGACATCGCAAAAGTTGTCCGTCTGTCCGTCCGTCTGTGAGCATCATAACTCTCGAAGGGAATGAGATATTTTGATGAAACCTGGTGAGAGGATCCTTTGGGTCAAGGGAAAGGTCGAGTTCGTAGATGGGCTCTGTAGCCCTAAATCTAGGGTGGGGGTTAAAATTAAGGGACGAACAAAATATTTTTAAACAGCTAATGAGATAGTCGATTAAGGGGTAAGAAGACATGCTGAACACGAATGTGAAAACCATTGTCTCGCCGGACAAGTAGTTCGCCTGGAATCCGGCCAAAACCAGAAAGTTTGTTAAAAGTATAAGTTTTATTTGAAGTTGATTAGACGTTCGATTTCGGGGTAAGAAGGCATGCTGAACATCTTTGTGAAAAGTATTTTCTACCCGGACAAGTAGTTCGCCCGTAATCCGGCCCAAACCGGAAAATTTGTTAAAAGCATAAGCTGTATTTATTGTAGCTGATTAAATTCCGATTTAGGGGTAAGAAAAGATGCTGGATCCTTATATGACAATCATCTTTTAGCCGGACATATAATTCGTCCGGAATCCGGCTGAAACCAGAAATTTTCTTATAAGTTAAATGTTTATTTTAAATTGATTAGATCTTGGATATAGAAGTAAGGAGATACACTGAACTCGTTTTTGAGCTTTATTTTTTCGCCGGACCAGTAGTTCCGGAATTTCGCCGAAACCGGAAAATTGGCAGAAGTAAGGCAGGATCGTTTCGATCGGTTTCGTCAGAACAGATATGACACACAGGGGTAAACACGCATGCTGAGTCTATACCTGAACTTGGTTTTCTCAGATGATTAGCTATTTGGCCTTAATCTGTTTCTAATTTTTAAGAGTAAAAATATTCCAAGGAGTCTGGCGGAGACTGGATCTGGGGAAGACAAAACCTAATTGTCTGGATCAAATATTGAATTTTTGGGATCCCATCGAAAACTTTGGTCTTGTTTATTCTAGGTTGCCACTACCTTTTTTGGAAGAAGCCACGTGGACGCACTGCCCGGCACTGCCATACGTAAAACTTCCGGCAAAATATCCATCTCCGTGTGGGAGATCTGGGATATCACAGGCAACCCTTACTTTCCCTTACGGTACCTACAATTTCACCTGTGACGTCTTTCATAAAAGCCTATTTAGAATTAGTGTCTGAGACATAAATATACCGCGGCAAAACGCCTTAGGCTTCTTCTATAGAACCTGTTTCGAATGTTGAAAACCAATCTTGCACAATGAACTGCTCCTTTTATGGAAACAACAATTATGGACAGGGGCGGTTCGAAGTGCTTAGTCATGGGGGGGGGGGGGACGAACTCAAAACATTTTACTTGCATTTCGGCAATTATACCGATTAGAAACAAAAGGCAGGTTCGAGAAATATTAACATACATTGCAGAAGACCATTACAGGAATAAAATAATAAATAAAGAAATAATCGGAATTCCAGCATGCCCTTCAAATCAGCTTTCACTAGACAGATTCTTCAGTATCGTAGCAGCTTCTTAAGTATGTGCTCAAGAGAAAACTAAACTGAGCGCGCCGGCGATCTTTTTTTAGTCAGAGCAAAATTGCTTCCCATTCAAATTCTTAATTTACTTCCCACTAAATTTCCGGGAGCTCCCGGACTGAATCTTCCATATGGAAAAGTTGAAAATTCTTCAGCTTGATGATGAAAGTGCAGGAAATCCGGCTGGGAAATCCTGATCGTGTGTTCGCACAGTAAATTCTGCCTTTAAGGTGGCTCAGAACCAAAGCAACAGCTTCTAAGGTACGTACTCGAGACAAACTTAAACCGAGCGCCGCATGCGAAGTTTTTTTAAGCCTACTTTTTACTGGCAAAGTTTAACTACTTCCCAGACAAATTCTTAATTTACTTCCCACTGAAATTATATTTATGTCCAAGAAATTTCCGAACGCGTCGCACTCGACCGCGGAATCGCCATTCTGTCTATTTTTTGCAATCCAATGAAGGATAACAAATAATAAAGGTTATTTCTGACATCGAGGTTGATATCGGAAAATAACACCGAGACGGCTATTGAAAATAAAAGCCAGGCTTCACCTTCCAGACTCCCAGATGTCCGAGGCTTCCGCATAGTAAAGCCCCAGATTTTCATGATAATGATGACAGCTAATTTTGCTATTCTTCAACATTTCCTAGATGTCCCTTTCGCACTTCAGATATCTCTTACATCCCAGTCACAACTGTCAATCACTTACCCTTTTCTTCCTAATGCTGCATATTTGGGTTGCCTCTATGGTACCTTCCAGACATCCGGATTCTGGGGAATCCAGCACCCCGGACTTCCAGACATTTTTGGCCTGGCTTCAACTTCCAAGTCCGTCTCGACGAAAACGACTGTCTTGAATCCAAAAGTAAAATTTGGAAGGTGAAGCCTATCCGAGCCAAAGGCGAGGTAGATTATAAAAAATATCTACCGATCAACCGAGATGGAGGTATGTTGATTATTATTGCTTTTCTCGAACAGAAAGTAGGCTACTATTAATTTTCTTACAGTACTATTGGTAAAAGTCGGTTCTTTTTTATTTGGTACAGTATTTGTTTGCTACTTGGGTAGTGAATTTTATTTCAGTGAAGTGGCAACTTCTTCATGCAAAAGCCATCTTTTAAATTTGTGTAGGAAGCAGACGCTTTCTAGCGTTGGAGTTGTACGTTGTCGAACTTTTATACTCTGTTCGCGTTCAGTAATAACATATCTGATAGTAAATTCAAGCAACAAATTTGAAACCCAAAGAGGACGTGTGTGATGATAAATACTGCCAAATCCAAGCCTATGAAAACGATAATCTTTTGGAAAGCAAGGTAATTTAAGGTGTTGTTTCAGTTGAAAAGTTGGAAACATTATTGTAACAAGGACACCTAGACTGGTTTGCTAGTAAAGAAAAACGTTCTATCAGTTTCTAAAAAAAAATTTTTTAACTTTTTTAACCTTTTTTCCGTAATGTTTATGTTTTTATTCTCTCTGAAAATTATTGTTTTTTATTCATTTTTGACAGGCAAGCTTCTACTTTTCAGGACTTGAGGAAAAGTGCTCACTCTCGAAGGTTGACACGACAATATAACACCAGTACACCGTGCAGTCCCATGATGTCAGTCCTATATCCTACCCAGTGCCAAACTTTTCTGGTATTGCCCTGATTTTAAAAGAAAAAAGTTCCAGAGGGCGATAACAACTATTATCGTCCTGCGATAACAACTATTATCGTCCTGCGATAACAACTATTATCGCCCTGTGACAACTATTATCGCCCTTGGAAACAGAGTTTTTAACTTTCCCATGTGTTGCCAAAATTCAGTCCAGAGGAATCACCTTGCTGGTGAATCAACCTGTTGATTCAGGTTGGTTGTTAACAACAACTTGCTAACAACCAAGAACCATTAGCCTAGGTAAACAGCCATGCCTCACCTCTTAGATCTTGAAAATTCTCATCTTGGAACAAATCTGGCTTAGCTCACAGCTCATGTGATAAAATCCAACTGGAATTTGGCAAAACCAAACAAAAGAAAAAGAGGTGCGTTTTAATCTTTCAAATAAATTGCCATGAAGCACAAAAAGCTATAGTCAACTCTCCTTCCCCTGCGTAGATCTGCGTATCATCGACGGTCTAGCAACCTAGCGATAGACTCTTCGTGAGAGTTGTTCAAGATGTTTCTGACGCTAGATGGTACCACAACAAATCTTAACGAAACTTCTCTACCGAATTGAACTGAACCGTTTTGATGATGGATTAAAGGTGAATCATCTACACTTTTCGGTTTTTCTGGCAAAGATTGTTAGAGGCGTTACTAGCTACTAGCAATAATAGCATTAATTTTTTAAAAAGATTGAAATAAAACAATTGCATTTTACCGAATTTTCGCAAGGAGGTATCATGGGGCTGCACAGTGTACTAGTGTTATAATCATTATCGCCCTTGCTGTTCTTCGGGCGATAGCGGAAAATTTGTCCGCTATCACCCTCAGCAAGGGCGATAATATTATTATTATTATTAACTTTTTAATTCAGCTTCCGCCATAAACAAACAAATAAACAATTAACATTTAACAACACTATGGCACAACATTAAGGGTCTCCAACAAATGCCTCCAAACTGGTAGATTTTCTTCGACAAAAGTCAGTGTCATAAAATAAAACCTGTAGGACATAGGAAGATATATATTACACCTGTTCGAGAAAATTTATATACAAATATGATGTATTTTCCTTTGTTTTTACATAATATATTTACTTAAAAAAAGGGTATTATAGAATCTCAGAAACGGTTGGCAGTGAAAATTACTACTTTCACTTTTGTGGCAGAACGTCGAATAGGACCAGAACTGAGGGACTATTCAGTCTTTGTGCAAGGTCGATTGGAGTGAGACCACACGAGTCTTTCCGGAACGGATCCAGTCCCTCCTGGAGGAGATAAGTGACAATTTCAGACTGGCAGCTTCGGACGGCCTATGAAAATAAAAAAAAGTCAAGAAGGATCTTTCTAGTCTCCTCTCTCATCATAGCCCAGTCATGCTGAACAAAACATTTCAGGGAATAGCAATTTGCATTGCATTACCGACAAATGTCAGGTGAGGAGTTGTAGAGGTGGAGTGCTTATTTTATTTTTTCGCCATGGCGCAGATAGCTTTTTGGGATTATATTTATTTACTTATTTATTATTACATTTGGCGTTAAGCTTTAGCTTGTCGCTATATTCATTAATTCAGTCTAAAAAGCTCCCCGACCAATGAAACAAAGTAGCTGGTTGCTTCCCTTTATCTGAAGCTTCACCCAGTTATCTCTAAACAACTGTTACGGAACTACTCAACAAACGCGAGGGAGATTGGTCATCAAGAGAGAGATCGGTATGTTTAGAAACATAGCATAACTAAATTCAGTTTCTTATAAATTGTAAATATCAAACACACACTACGATTCAGCATTAAAAGCCAAAGTAAAAAATTGCACAAACGAGTTCCCGTAACGGTTAGTCCGGACTTTAGGGGGTAGAAGTTTATTTTTCAACCGACTTCGATTATTGGGAGGGGCTGTTTCCGGTAGCAGTGACCGGTGGCTCATATCGGCTAGGACAGATTTGCCATACTGCAAAATCAGGTGTTCAAGCCGGACTTTGAGCGGTGATAAATTCAGTTTTGCAAGCCGCAAGGTCTTGTTCGTAGGGTATGTCGCGGTTTTGGAGTATGATCCTAGTTGCTCTTTTCTGGATGGACTCTATGTCGTGTAGAATTTGCATAGTTGTCGACAGAGGGGAGGGGGGGGGGCTCGGAAGAAGGAAAAACAGTGATGTCAAGAGGCAACCAGGTTTTTCCGGCCAGAGTTTCTGCACTTTCATCATAAAGTTAAGAAAATCTACTGAACTGATCATGCACGGCAGTTCTGGAAGGAATTCCAGTCCGAAACCACCCAACCCTGTTCGTAAGTGCAGAGGGTAATGCTTCTTCATGTGCTGCCGAATGCCGATACGGATTAACTGTCAAACTGTTTTGCACTTAGCTGCTTTGCAGAGTACTGTGCGTCTCTGCCGAAACGGATTAGCCATGTTTACGAAAATAGCTGGCAGTCTCCAACAATATTTTACGACTAACAATAATTTGGCAGAGCGAAGTCAGTGAACTTCGGCCGCAAAAAACAGCGAAAGCCAATCGCCTCTGGTAACCGTAAAGAATGCTGCAATTCTCGCGATTATGACAGTGAAGAGGTACTAGCTAGAGCTACCATCATCTTTCCAGACTGTATGAAGGAATATGCAATTTGGGCTGACGGTGGTAGAAACTAGGCCACTCGTAGGTTTGAGGAAAATTAGCCCCAAACTTACCGCGTGTAATGCTGTGTCGCCACAACAGTCCGATCCTGAAAGAGTGGCACCAGCTAATTTGAAAGCTTTCAGAGAGTCCAAGTCTCCATGTGAAGCTTTCCTGCAATTAACAGAAAAAAAACATAACAATCAAAGTCTGATAAGGAAAACTGTACTGGACGTTTACTTAGGACAGAATAACCACTAAACTGGCGTTTGAGAACAAATAATAAGGTAAAACAAAACAACAAGAGCTGTAAGCTCATATGGCACTTGCATGGGTTGAGATGTAGTGTTATATCAAATGTACTTTTAAGGTTACCTTTGCGGTTCAGATGCGCACTTTAAGGGAGTTAGAGAAAAAGTATTTTGTTTTAGAACTTGGCTGTAATGATACGCACTTTATAGGCGCTAGAAATTCATCTGTAAGAAAAACTATTGACACAAAACGATCACAGGCCCTTAGGGATCATTGATATATACCGTTTGGTAAAAAGTATTTTTTTTCACTTTTCGGTTAAAATGTGCACTTTAAGGGTGATAAATATTAAGCAAAACCCTTGCGGCACAAATGATCATGGGTTGAGATGTATCGTTTGATGGAAAAAAAGTAGTTTTCGATCTTGCGGTTCAGATGCGCACTTTCAGGGAGCTAAAACTTCATTTGTAAGCAAAACCCTTGAGACGAAAATGATAATGTGCTCATGGGGATCATGAAAATGTATAATTTGCTTAAAAGTATTTTTCTAAATTTGCGGTCAAGATTGGTACTTTAAGGAATGTCGGATTTGGAAAGTGGCGATTTCTGAGCCAATCTTGTCGAATCTCTAATATTCCAGCCCAGTTCGATCGTCCTAGCACATCTGGAAGTACCTTAAATCGCGATCATCGGAATTCCGGACCCCCCCCTCAAACTACCCCACAGTCGCCGGAGCCAATCCGGTTCTGTAAGTGATTTATCCAGAGCATCTCTTTATTATTCCCACAAAGCTCGATCCCGATCTCCCCAGTCTGAGCCGGTCACGTATTTTCTGCCCCCCCCCCCCATTGTTTTCGAATCCAGTCCGGACATGACAAAGGTCACCAGAGACATGTCCTCTGATCAATTATCAAATTTCAATCAAATCCGATCAACCGTTCCAAAGTTACGCATGACTCAGTATTCCGGATTCCCCCTCCCGCTACTCCCCCCACGACTATCGGATCATGTAAATTTTTATTTATAAGTGAGTTTGATCGGGTCCCTGATTCGCCTCCCAAGTTTCGTCGTGAAACTCCCCAAAACCGCCATTACCGGAATTCCGGGAAACTCCCCTCCACCCCCCCCCCTAGTGTCCGGATCCAGTCCAAATGTATAAAGGATTTATCTGGAGCAGATGCTTGTTCTTCCCAGCAAGTTTCACTCCGATCCCTCCATTCTAACCATTTCTCGAGATTTCCGGTCTCCCCCCCCCCAACTCCCCCATAGCTGTCGAATCCGGTCCGGACTTCAAATGGGACATCAGAGGTATGCCATTTATTCAGTTATTAAGTTTCATTCCAATCCGATCATCCGTTCGAAAGTTACACACTACTCCAGTTCTCCGGATTCCCCAGCCCTCCACTCCCCCCCAGGTGATCGGATTGGGAAACTGATTATTTCCAGGCTAGTTCGGTCGGGTCCCTGATGTTCCAGCCAAGTTTCATCGTCCTAGCTGGAAGTATCCCAACTCGAAAAAGTGTGACAAAAACTACTTAATTCTCAGAATTCCCCGGCCCACCACTCCCCCCAGATGGTCGGATCGGGAAACTGATTATTTCCAAGTTAGTTTGGTCAGGTCCCTGATTTTCCTGCCAAGTTTCATCGTCCTAACACATCTGGAAGTACCCTAACTCGAACATGTGGGACAAAAAAATTCGGACAGACAGACCGACCGACCGACAGACGGAATTGCGATCGGTATATGGCACTTGAGCCAGAGGCTGCAAGTGCCATAAAAATTAGATATGTTTAAGTATACTTTTAAGCAGGGCCGTATCCAGGCGGGAACCCCCTCCGAAATGTACAAAATAATCGTTTTTTACAGGCTTTAACCTCTGATCTGTATCTTTTTTGACCATTTTGGCATGGACTAAAGTCTGAACCGCGGGTAAAACCCCCTCCGAAGTAAATTCCTGGATACGGGCCTGCTTTTAAGTATACTTTACAATTACTTTAAGTATACATCTATGCTTCGATCGATGTTGAACAGTCTTCGCGAATATTCATCTCCTTCAATACTACAGCGGTTAAAACCAGTCGGTCGGGAATTGCAATGTAGACGGCACGATCACTTTCGCTACCAATCAGTACCTACCGTCGTGTTGCATAAGCTCCTGTCTAGTGACAGCTTTATGTTTATTTAACCTATGGACTACCGTCATCAGATCATTGGTTTCGTTCGTCAAATCGCGAAAGGTAACGTTTAGTCGGCAAGATATTTTGAAATACAGTCTGTCCTAATTATTTCGTAAAAATTTAACAGTTAAGTTTTTTGTTTGTTTTTTTAACCCATATTGAACAAAAACCCTAGACTCGGAGTTACGACCAATTTAACCTGGCATCCGACCACACTTGAAGTTGGATTTGATGCGTATTCAATTCAATCTTATTTTCGGATCCAAATTTCAGTCTTTGAACTCGACCTCGAATTTTCTCATGTGGTAGATTATCTTTTGCAAATCATCGTGAGACACAAGAACAGTCTGGTCTCTCATCACGTCCAAAGAGATCCTGGGGCTATTGCAAACAAAAGTAGAATTTCTGATTTTACTAAAAGAATGGCTTGTTTTTTGTGAAGGTTTTTAAAAATTCCCGGCTATTAGGCCAAGCAAACTTTTTAGTACGGTGGCCTTTCCTTCTTGGTTCAAATAACCGTTGGTACTATCTTGGGGCTACGGGATCGAGCCCTCATAATCCCACCGAATGGCCACGCCACCAGAAACGTCTGAGCCGGCGGGGTGTCGGCGCATAGACAGAACAAGACGCTGGACTTAGTCATTAAACGTTCAGAATGTGCACTGCTTGCACGACAATCCAAAACTCGTCCAGACGAGGAGAACTTGAATTTAAAAAAAAACCTGTATTCCAGGGTTTAAGATGCTAAGCCCGGCAAAGCCACGGCTGAAGAAAGTAGGAAAATGTCCTGAAAGGAATCTGCCAGTTTTAGTTTATTTTTCGGCAATGGCTTACCATTGTAGTCAGTAAATATTTCAAGTATGGAGGGACAGGCACATAGTGGTATCACAAATCCGAAAGAACAAGTTACTTCGATGAAATCTCCGAACAAGGATCCAACTTTTTGAAGGTTTTTTTGTACTTACTCGACTAGAATTCCTCCAAAACGTTGCATTGGGGAGAGGTGCGCCCCAGTCTTACGGAGGAGAGACACAATGTCCACTCGCCCCTTCTTGCACGCCAGTACTAGAGGACTCTCATCGTTGAGGTCACGAACATGAAGGGAGACGCCATTGAGAAGGAGATACTGCACTACTTCGTAATTGCCTACGAAGGAAACACCATTTGGTATCAGGGGTAGTACATCGACGATTTCCCAAAATGAGGGAATATCCCGCAAAGATTTTCCGATCTACATGTACTCTCCAGACTTTGTTTTAGGTGTTTTATCGGAAACACTGTCGTATTCTCAACGTTTAGATCACCCACATTCAAGTCGACAGCTGAGACCGGGATTCAGCCCGACCATGGAATCATTTAGTGAGTGCTAAAACAGACCGCTATAAAAAGAGCTTTGTGCCTAGTTTCGTGGCCCTTTTTAACTCAACTTGACCTATACGGTAGTGTGTTTTTTGCTGACTGTGTAATGTGTTTATTTGCTAACAAGTATGTACCTGACGAAAAAATATCGAATTTGGCAGTTTGCTATGATTAGCCATATTTTTTAATTAAAGTTTTATTCTATTCTATTCTATTTTAGTGACGCGATTCGGAAAGTAGCCTACGATGCTGAACATTCGCATAGTAGCCCCTAGCAAAACAGTAGAACAAAAAGATGAATTTTTAGCTGGTGTATATGAATGAGAATAAAACAAAAACGCCAAATATTTGGTAGTGTCTTTTTCATTCAATAGTTTGTACAGAGGGATTTGCATCATTTACGCTTAACAATCAGCCAAATACTGAAGAAGAAAAGGTATGTGCCCTAAGACCAGATTGATAGACTTTTTGCTATAAAGGATTTAATGTGTTTCTGCTCTTGAAGGTCAACTTGCTGATATTAAAGGTTAACTTCAGACATCGAGGCTGATATCGGAAAATAACAGCGAGATGGACATTGAAAATAACCTGTCCGAGCCGAAGGCGAGGCAGGTTATGGAAAATATCAGCCGAGCCGAAGGCGAGGTTGATATTTTGAAATGGCCGTCGAGCTTGTGATTCCGATATCAGTCGAGATGGAGGTATGTTAACTATTATAACTTTTTCGAACAGAATTTCCGCTTTTCGGGGCTGAAAATAATCCAGCCAATCACGTTTCAGAATTAGTCATAACAACCTCCGGGGAGGTTGATATGACAAATAGCAACCTCTCCAGCAGGTTGTTATGACTAATTCTGAAATGTGATTGGCTGGATTTTCCGTGGCGTTTTCATTGTGAAGTTTATCGTAATATAACTGACCGTGGGTCATAGGAAGATATACATTACACACCTGTTCGAGAAAAGTTATTGGAAAATAATAAGGAAAATAATTTGATCCTGGCCTTAACCGTATACTTTTTACGCTTCTATATGTGTCTTGTCTGATTTACGTTTTCCTGGTCATCAGACCTTATGGATGACTTACCCTCTTCAATTGCCACGTGTAGGGACGTTCGCTGCTTGGCATCAGTCATCCCGAGATCTACGCCTAGGCGCTTCAACTCTTCAAGTCTGGCAGTGCTCCCAGCTCTGATGGCGTCGAACAAAATGGCAGGGTAGATCACAGACTGAATGTGCGACAGGGAAGTGCCATTGGCTAGCTGCGGCAAGAGAGCAGCTAGGGACTCCAGTGGATTGAGAGAGTTCAGATCTAAGCTAAAAGAACAGAAGAAAATAGGTTAGCTCTAAAGGTGACCGGTTAAAGCCCCGGAACTACAGTATTCTGCAGCCAGAATCTCCTAGGTCCAACTAAGAAGGCCAAATCGAAGTAGGTCAGTGCAGTTTATTGCAGAGTGCCTCGATCGAATGTAATGAAATAAGACGCAGCTCGGAAAAAACAAGACCGAAGGTTTCGATGGGATCCCAAAAATGGATAAACATTAATTTCACTGTAAAAAAAAAAAAAAATGGAACATTTATTGGACTTCTTGATACAGACAATCAGGTTCTGCAGATTTCCGGTCTTCGCCGCAGACTCCGTAAGCATATTACTCTTTACCCCTAATAACCGCTAGAAAATGTATAAAAATTTTACAAAATTTCCGGTTTTGTCCGGATTCAAGGCGAACTAATTGTTCAAAGTGAAAACAAGTTCCAGATATAGATTCAAAATGTTCGTTTACACCCTGGATCGAAGGTCCAAACGACTTCTGAACAAAATTTAGTTGCTTACTAACTTTCCGGTTTTGACCGGATTCCTGACGATCTAGTTTTCCGGCGAGAAAATAAGTTTCAGAAATAGATTTAGCATGCTTCTTTATCCCTATATCGAACCTCTAATAAAGTTCAGGTAAAACTTTTCTTTTGTCAAATTTTCGGTTTCGGCCGGATTTCGGACGAAGTAGTTGTCCGGCGGGAAAATATGTTTCAGATATGGATTCAGCCTGTCTCCTTACCCCTTAATCAACTACCACATTGGCTTTTAAAAAATGCCTTTTTCGTCCATTAATTTGGAACCTCACTCCTAAATATATTGCTATGGCCCATCCACGAACTTGACCTGTACTTTGGCCCAAACGATCCTATGTCAGCTGAACTTTATTAGTCTTTTTTTCTGTCCTTGTTGTTCATTCACATTTTCAGCTTGAGCCTGAGTGTGAACAAAATATCTCAATCCCTTCGAGAGTTATCGTGCGAACAGTCAGACGGACGGACAAACTTTACCAAGTCATAGGTTTCCCGTCACTTACGTTTTGGGATCCCACAAACACACGCAACTATTCTACTTGGTTACTCCACTAAACCCGTTCAGCCTTAGGGCAAATTTTTTCACTTTGCCTGGGACCTTGGTTGTAGGCTAAATGGTAAGAACGACCCACCTATTCAGCTGTTCCAATAGCCCTTACTTGGATATTTTGGCTAACCGGTGGTTCGACTCATAAGCTGCGAAAGAGCCAGACAAATCATCCATCCCTGCCAGCATCTTAATAGGTAAGGCTCGACTCTCGAGAGGTAAGGCAGTCGGTCTCTTTCCTTAATCATCATGACAGGAAGGACCTGACGGCTATACAGACTGACGGTCATTCAACAGGATGGTTCAATGACTTACCAGACTGAACTGCCATCTTTTCTAAGAGGGTTGTGGTAGGTAGACGGAATGTTTCTTGGGGCTGTTAGTTCCCCTCGAATGTTCCTCGTCATCATCTGAAAAATAAAACAGAGATAAAAACAGAAATTAGTCCTTAAATACTACCTACGACCATAGCTTATAGGGTAGCCTACTGTTCCATTAAGCGTAACTGAACAGGAGGCTACATTGTTGGGAAAAAAAATATTATCCCCTTTGATCTTTGAGGTGGGACTGCAAAAAAAAAATCTTGCAGGATTTGCTACTGGAATTAATCTTGTCTCTATTGAGATAAGATTATCTCTAATTCGGATTAATCTTATCCCAGCAGAGACAAGATTAATCGCAGTAGCAAATACTGCAGCTAACTTTAATGCTTACTCGAAGAAACTTTTTTCAGAATGGGTCTTTCCAGAAACTTTTTTCAGAATGGGTCTTTCCAGCTCGAGTCCTAAGTGCCAATTTTCTACTAGGAAGGATTCGAGATTGGTACTCCATATAATCAAGGGGAGGTGGATTTTTCAATCAATGGACAAAGAATGAACCAATAATATCAAATTTTACCACAGATTCACCCGCGACAACAACTGCCAGTGTTGCAACTACTGAATACATTACAACCTACAACTCTTTCTAGAAAAGCTAAAACCCTTGCTGCCACCGCGGTACCTGCTCCTCCGTAAAGTGAAGCTGCGACGGAAACTGCACTCAAAACTGCACTTGGCGCAATGTCCACTGTGCAGTAGGGAATGAAGGGAACAGGATTCAAGCCGGAGTCGGAGGCAGCGAGCCGATTACCTGTGAGAGATGGACTTATAGAGACGAACTAGTAGGCGTGAGGCCTTTGAAACAAGTCGCTACTTGTACTCCAAGGTTCAAAGACTGCACGCGACATATCAGGGTCCGGGAAAATTGTTGGCTACTTACTTTTCGTTGTGTTTCAAGATCCCAGGTTGGATGTGCAAGAACATAGGACAGTTTCGTCAGTGCAGCTTCCGGGGTCATATCATAGCCTGGAAGGACTCCAATCTCCAGCAACGCCTGAAAGAACGTTGCAGTTTCCAGTAACATGTATGCTACCAAAATAAATCAATTTTACCACAAATTTACGTCGAAGAACCAACCCAAAAACAGTAATTTCAGTTATTGATGAATTATTTTTCAGAGCGAATTACTCTTGATTTCTAACTGAACGAGATTTGTCTGCTCCGAACGTCCGTGGTTTTGTAGTTCTCTAACTATTTTTCTTGTAGCTTACTCGTCGATTTCAGTAGAGGGAAAATAATAAACAATGAAGGGATTACTCTGGAAGGAAATCATGTGAAAAAAAAAAAAAAAAAACACCATATAACATCATATGAAACAACAAAATCTCTAGAGGCGGGGAGCGCCCCCGCGAGGTTGTCGGCCACACGATAAAACAAATTTAGTCGCTAGATCGAGGAATTTGCCTCGATTTTTCTGACGACGCCAGAATTTTCCGTTCGCTTAAATAAAGAAGACGAAAATACCGACATGACACCTAATGAAATCTCGATCTCGGTTGGTCAACTCGGCCGATAATCATTGTTGAAAAAAAAATAGTCAGTAAAAATGACCAGGTATAGTCGGTAAAATACCTTGGTCTCTGACTCTCTCTAATTTGAGACCCGAACTTTGAATAGCCTATATTGGTATTATTATTAGACCAAAGGAGGATGAATGAATGTGACTTAGGAGACAAATAGTGGAAGACTAATTAATTACACATTATAGCGACAAAGTAGCAAGCCTCGATAAAGGGGACGGGGTATTTTCTAGCGGGTTGTCGGGAAAACGTCCCCATTAGAAATGTCCCCGGCGAAATGTCCCCGGCGAAACGTCCCCGTGACAAAACATACCCATGACAAAACGTCCCCGTGGCGAAGGTACCCGATCAAAACGTCCCCATGGCGAAACGTCCCCGGCTATAGAATTTTTGTTTTCATCGCTGAGGGATAGTTTGTCAAAGTTTGTCAATTTTCGTTTTATCTTTGTTTAATTGGTTTATTTGCGTGTTAGTTTACGCTGCGATATCACTCATTGATCTCGCTTTTGTTTGATATTTAATTTGGTGATATTTATTATTAAAGGATTTTATTAAAGGATCAAACCCGTCTAACCTAGGTTTACTATGTCTCTCTACCTAACTAATCGTTCCATCCGCTTTTGTTTCCTCGCTTCCCATGTCATTTTTATCCAACATAACGGCACTACGCTTATTTTTGCATTTTCCTTGTTTGACTCTCTTTGAGCCACAGCGGGCTTCCCCTTTCTCTGAGGAGCATATTGGTGCTCCTCAGATTGTGCATGTTGCTTATAACGACCTAGGACTGATCAGTTACGAGTTAATTGCAATTTAAGGCATATTACACTACATATTATAACTGAAAACAATACATTTATGAAGCAACCGGTCATATGTCCGATCTTTCCTGCTTATATGGAATGTTCTCACATCTATAATGCACACTCTGAAGTTGTTTTACCTCGATAGCGATCGAGGCGAACTTAAAAATCTATGCTTGGGAACGTTTTGTTATGGGGACGTTTTGTCATGGGGACGTTTTGTCCCGCGGACGCTTTGACACGGGGACGTTTTGTCACGAGGGCGTTTCGCCACGGGGACGTTTCGCCGGGGACGTTTTGTCATGGGGAGTGGGGACGTTTCGTCAGTAAGCCTTTCTAGCTGTCTTTCCAACACCGGTCCAATTTTTCCAATTAATATTCTGGATAACAATCAGGAACGTTATTTATGAAATGTAGGCCTACCACAAAATAACCTAAATGGCCATTAGGCCCGGTTGGCTATTGTTTGTCATAAGTTGGTTAAACTCACCGATCCTGTCTCGTATACGGCATTAACTGTCCCTTTGGCACACTGTGTTATGTTGACAATGATAACTCCTCTCTTGGTAGCTTCGCGAATCACTTCAATCAGATCTAGGCGGGTAGATGGCATGTTTCCTGCTCCGTATGTCTGGAGAATGACGCCTTTCATAGGCTCAGCTAAGAAAGATTTCACCTAAAAGGATAAGAGAGGAATCTGTGGTACGTCTTTGCAGATTAGGGGAACTGACGATTTTAATGCCACGAATGAAAAGTGAAATTTTCGTGCTACTAAATCGGTGAAATTTTTCGTGCTACTAAAATTGGAAACTTTTATTTTCTTGAAAAAAGGGTTAAAAAAAATTGTGTTGCAACAATTTGATACATCACGTGTGCAAAATACTAAAATTAACGTATGGAAAGTAATGTTCCTCTAATTAATTTTGTGCTTTTAAAGCAAAATGCAGTCGGAACAGAACAAAAAGTATTTTTCTGAAGACAACTTGTTAG
The DNA here is from genome assembly GCA_023053555.1 of Branchinecta lindahli. Lineage (NCBI taxonomy): Eukaryota > Metazoa > Arthropoda > Branchiopoda > Anostraca > Branchinectidae > Branchinecta > Branchinecta lindahli. Next base: position 24,566,088 of record JAKZAO010000009.1, on the reverse strand, counting down.
CTCTACTAGAAAGTGCTCTAACAGTGCCACGTTTTCTTACAGTGCTGCTTTTCAAAAAAAGTGTCAAAAGTAGAACTTTCGAGCAACCCGTGAAAACCCTAGCAGCAGCGAACTCTATAGATAGCTTTGGCGCAGGACAACATTTCTCAGCTGTTTGTTTCTTCCAGCCAGTGATCGACTAATATTGTTATGAAGTGTTTTTATTTTAAATTAAAGAACCTGAACGCCCTTTTCGTTACTCTTACCCTTTGGCCATTAACAGGGGTGATGCGAATGCTCGGAAACCAATTTTTGTAGTCCTTCAAATCTGACGGAGGAGACAGCCCTTTGGCATGTGGGGTATAGGTTTTATCCACTCGGATAAAACCGAGTGGCATTATTATTGCAGGTGTAGAAACAGAAAATCTAAAGCGACCCTGGATCTTTCAATAAAATTCATTACATTTTCTGAACGAAAACGGAAAGAACCGTTAACAAACAACTATCAGAAGAAAAAAATTCTCTTGTTTTGCGGGGGGCGTTTTCGAATGCTACCGTGAACGCAGTCGCTATGACGTCTCCCTTACATGAAACCCTTTTTTCCTTAAATCAAGTCACACTTGGCTCAAGCTCATGTTATTTTTTGTTTACCAAAAACAGTATAGACTTTTGTATTGTCATTTCTCTGTAGTTATGTTGTCGCCAGCCCATCGCGTACTATAATGGCTGGACGCCGAGAAGTTCAGTTCGACGGATTTCTAAAAGCAAATAACTTACTGTTTGCGTAGTAATGGAGGGGAAGATCCGCAAAAGGCCAACGTCCCTTTTCAACGAAGTATGCACCTTAAACTTTTCGAGCTCAGTTGGTCGAAAAATCAGATTCTGATTCACTGAAAAAAAAAAAAAAAAGGCTTCTATCAAGAAAAACGTAGTAACGGAAGCCAAAGATCGTACAATATCTTCATTCTTCGTCCAGTGATCATTGAGACCCGGACGAGTTCATATTGCATAGTTTCTTTGCCAAATATGACCTAAATGATTTACTAAACAATGGAAACAAAAATTCTGTGCGCGAGCCGGCCGAAAACATTTCTGTTCTATAGGTCCTTGACGTCTTATCAATTACGAATCCAATGGTCCTGCTGTTTAAGATGTAATTTTCTAAATTTTGAGTCACAACGTATTACCAACGTTTCCAATCAACGGTTACATTAATTTTTGTAATTTTTTTAAGAATACGATTTGATAAACTGGGATCAACATTTCCTATCCTTTCTTTTGTAGGCTACTGGTCAACCTCGGCGGAGATGAACAAAATTAATGGATGAAGACAAAAATGCGAATGCTTATACACTAGCAGCGGTGGTAGGCCCAAAAGGATACAAAGACCTCATCTAAACCTCCACATTCCTTTAAAATCAGGACATTTTGTCAATAAACTCTGTTATAGCTGGGCTTGTGAGTTCCAGTGCCATGGCTAGGCCTAGGCCACGCTGCGAACCAGGAAGCAGTGACTCGGTACAGTTAGGATAGTAAACGCTATTATGATTCCTTTTTGAAGCAGCAGACTACGCATGGGATATGCAAACTGATTTTGGTCGAAGCCTAATCAACATTAGGATTTTGAATGTTCATATACTTAAGCAAATTTGATTCTCGTTATTTTCTTTTTTGTACTTTTCTGGTCATCCTGTGAGCAGGTGAAAACAAATTTGATCAGATTTGATGGCACTAAACGATATAGTCAGCTAAGATCTATCCTAGCGACATTTCGGTCGTCCCTGGCCTGTCCTCAAATATCGCAATCACCTTATTAGTCTTTAGGAACTAATCTGGCTCTCCTTGGCATTTACCTGGAAGCGGACATTTATAGGCCATTTTAGTTAGATCAGGGACCCATAAATTTCCTTACAGGGGTCTGTCATTTCCTATGCTTCTATACTGATATGATGACCGAACCATCCAGTTTCCAAAAATCCCCGCTTGAGTCGATCGGCATTCTTGTTTGCCTCATTGGACGTGCGCGCCAAAGAGACTCCTCCCTCAAGGCGCCAGCAGCCAATCCCAAATTTTGTCTATCTGGTCTTGAACGCCATTGGACCGTGGGTATTTCTCGAACTACATTCCGTGCGCTCAAGATAGCATCAGAAATCTCTTATTGACAGGCCCCCTGTAAAGGAAATTTATGGGTCCCTGGTTAGATATAACTCCAGAGGGAAGGATAAAGTAGCCTACCTTCAATGTTGATCCCCATGTTGACTAACGGCGGAAAATTGGGTGAGTTAAAGGCATTTAAGCTCTCGCTGTCGACTTTAGTCGTTCTGTTACCGCGGAGAAGACGATTGTTGAAGAAAATTCCAACCTCTGGTATGGAGTAATTGGCAGCAATGATGAGTGCAGCGAGGAAGTTATCCCTCCCATCCGAGCGCGTTTCAAAAATTGGAATCTAGTAGAAGAAAAAAAAATTCTGGGGTGAACGAAAATGGCTTACTAAGACTACTTAGGTCTTCCCGCGCCTGGTGGCGCATAAGGCGACAACTTCTGACCTCCACGTGACTCTGTCTTGTGCAGCATTCCATAGTTCAGTCATAGTGGTCCGACCTGACTTGGCTTCCTTCTCGAGGTTTCTGCCAAGTGTGGAGCGCTGCCTACCCTTTGCACGCAGGCCAGAAGGTTTCCAGCACCAAGCGTCATTGGGAAGTCTGCCCTCATCCATCCGCACCATGTGACCCCAGTATCGCCATCTTCTCTCCATCAGAACATCTGTCACCAAGCGTTGCTTAGTTATAGCACGAATCTCAACATTGGTCACTTTATCGGACCAATGAATCTTGAGGATACGCCTAAGACAAATGTTCTGGCGTCCAATATTCTCTTTTCAAGTGTTGATGTTAGGTCCAAGTTTCGGAACCATAAAGTAATATGGATATAGCATTACTGAACGAAAATGGGGATCGAGGTAGACCTTGAAAACCAAGCTCCCAGAGACGGCGATTTTCGCGTCGCCGGGGCAAATTTTTTAAGTTTAACCTAATACGGCTGAGATTCCGCAGTCTAGTTACACTTCACTTATTTACTTAAATAGCTCCTGAAAACCCGGTAAAAATGCGTTACTTCGTTTGTCCACTATCCACAGACAGTCGATTTCATCGGATGAACTTACTCTTTCGGATTTTTGGGTACCTCTATATGCTTGTCCCTCTATGCTTGGAATATTTAGCAACTACAAAGGTACCATAAGCCATTGCCGAAATAACACAGATAACAAAAAGACATATCTTATCGTCACTTTCCTACTTCCTTGAGCCGTGACTTTTCGGAATTTAGCGTCCGTACACAAGGAAATACAGTATTTTATTGAAATTCAAATTCTACGCGTCTGGATGAATTTTGGGTTGTCGTGCAAGCAGCGCACATTCTGAACGTAATAACTAGAGCCCTGGGTGAAAAAATACAAAATACCTTAGAAGAGTCAAAATAATTCAGTGTCTTCAAATTTTGTTTTATTTATTCATTATTTCCAAAGAACGGTAAGCTAAAAGCTTGTTGCTATAATGTCATATCCGACCAATACCCGATGTAAAAATAAGCTGCCTTTTCAGTTAAACTTTAAGGTACGTGCACGAACAGTCCGATGCGAATTTCCTCTTTCGATTCGAACTTTTGACGCATCGCATGTAGGTTTCCCCATAGTGATTCGAATTTCGCATGCGTATTTTCGGATGCGAGATCGTATCGGACTGTGCGTGCACGTAGCTTTGACCGCGTCACTACTCGCATCCATCTCCGCATCAGTTACACAAGATCTGTCCTAATAAACGGTGGCAGGGGGAGGGGGAGGGTCTAGACTAACCAGGTGAATCGACAGTTTCAGGTTTAAGGACACACAGTCCGATTTTCGCAGTCGAATGCGAATTTCCTCCTTCGTTACGAAATTTTGACGCATCACATTTATGTTTTCCCATAGTGACGCGATTTTGCAGGCGCGGTTTCGCGTGCAAAATTTCACCGGATTGTGTGCATGTAGCTTAATTATTTTCTATGATGCAACATTATGGCACCTTAAGTATGGAGTTTTAGTGCGATAAGCGAACAGGACACCTTATATTCGCTGCTTTCGTTTCTGATAAACAGAAGTAACATAGAGTTAAGCGGAATTCACACAGAGGGCGTCAAATTATTTGCCTGGCGTTGCGAATTTTTTCGGCTCGGAGCCGAAGCCCGACGAAGCCGTTTTTCAACGCCTGGCGTGACGAATATCGTCAGGCGTGGCGAAATTCGCTCGCTGTGTGAATTGGGCTTTACGCTTCTTTGGACGTTTTATATAAATAGGCCACAGAACACCTATTTTTGGCACTAACCAATAAAAATTTATTTGCATCTGGAATGTAATGTTTGAATGTAGGCTGTAGTGACTGTCGAGGGGCCAAGATCTCTAAGACATCTACTGATCATATCCCTCTGACAAAGAATACATAGTATTATTACAGACATTACTTCAGCCCGTTATGAGGGTTCACCCACGACTACGATTTTCTTCTTGGAAACATGGCAAAAGACCACGGCAAATTTTCAGGAAGCTATCCCGATGAAAAATTTTCGAGAGTTAGTCGTATGGAGTTGTACGAAAAAGTAGCATGCAGTAGTAACTGTCGCTACTGCACGCTACTACTAAGCTAACTGGATACTACTACAGCAAGAATGGATGCCATCGGATACTACTACTTAAGATTAAACCAGTCGGAGGCATGTTAAACCAAAGTATTCCATACTACTACATATAAATACATGCAACTTTTTCGTACAACTACCATAAAATTACACAGTCAGAAATTTTTTGATCGGGATGTGCTACATACCGAAGGAAGCCACCTTGCTACGAACCATTGCAGTACAGCGTTGTTCAAATCGTTGTAATAAGCTGCATAAGGATGTTCCGCAAAGAAAAAAATATTAAATTTTTGGGATCCCATCGAAACCTTTGGTCTTGTTTTAATCACGCCTGTCACATAGGCCTACTGCTCGCAGTATAGCGCTTATGCAGCTTATTACACGAATTTAAACGATGCTTAATGGAAGCTGGATGTTTTCCAAAAGGTGACTAGCGATTCTTACTTTCAATCGGATACTCACTTGAGACCCTGTCAGGATGACTGTTTTCCCGAGGTTTTCCAACATATAGGAGAGAGCCGACGCGGTGTACGCAAGCGTGTCTGTGCCATGAAGGATAACAAAGGCGTCGAACTTCTCATAGCACGCCTGAAAGTGCGAAAACTGTTAGGTCCTGTCTCACCTGTCATACAGACGTAATGACGTAAACCCGTCCGTATGCAAAACAACATACACGTCGGTTGGGAAAATTATTTTTCGTCTCAAAAGTATTATCTCCACTGGCAATCATAGGCTGTCGGTAGCCATCGTAACGTGTCGTAACCGCCATTTTTGGCGATAATCAGCAAATGAGAGCACGCCGCGGGTCTGGACGAGCACGATTACGACCCCCTTACGATTGTCAGGGGAGGACCCACTAGCTGGATCGGGAACTTAGGCTCCTGTGAGAGCATAGGCGGCGGTGCACCTTAAGGACCGTTCACGCTTATGTTGTAACACGAATAAAAATACTTCACTTTGTAAGCCTTATCCTCCGCAGCCGATCAACTTGAAAATCAAGTTGTACGCCGTTCGCCAACGTTTGAACAACGTAAGCGAAGATATTCAAAATGGAGCCTTAATTTAAGCCTGACTATGAATCCCAAGAGTTTGCCCAAGAGAACATTACATAACCTCTGATGACTTTCATGTGAAATATTAAATCAGCCTCGACCGGTTTATAACACTCCAGTATAATATCTGTTGCTTTGTGCCTGTTGGACTTGGACTAGTGAATATTTCTTGATATAGTTTTGAGCCTACCAGGATTGCTCTTATTATTTCATATAAGGTAAAAACTTGTAAACACAATTAGTAATAATATAGTTTAATAAGACTGACTTTCATTTCAAAGAGCTCATTCAGCTACATCTATATTACCTATATCTCTCCTTAAACGTTTCTCTCTTTCTTCCTCAGACACGTGATGGAAATGCAATGCTGCGATTGGTCATGTATAATTTTTAACACACAAAATAGAAACCGTTCCTATTAATTTTTAACACTTCAAGCCTCAGCGGGATGAAAGTTTTACCACACATATTCGCGGATAGCACGAATAGTTCAGAAATTCTGCGCCTTAAACGTAAGCTTGAACGGTCCTTTAGAAGGGTCTTCAACGCTCTCATCCCGTGGCTGGCGCACGGATACTAACATGGGTCTGGATGGCATAAGAAGTTATTTACAATTCTACTAGCTCACAGTTAACGGTCAATTTCTTAACGCAATAGTTATAATAATATACTGCACAGATAGTCCTCCCTTCAGGGATCGACAGCAGCCACGAAATAAGCAGCGGCATTGATCGAGAGCACGATTCCACGTACAAGATGTGCATTATCTCGTCACTACTATCTCATCAGACGCCGCGAAAATTTCGGCAACGAGACAGATGAAACCGCGAGGAAAGCTAAGCCCATCCATGGCCAGTTGGGAGATGGGGTTATTTACCTTGATGTCTTCGGCAATGGTGATCCAGTCATCCATCGTCATATTACTGGAGTCAAGAAGTGGCTCGTATTCGTAAATCATATACAATACGCGTCGCATGTTATCACCGGGAAATCTGAAGAAAAAAAATTCATCCTCGCTATCATCTCAGGAAAAACCGACATTGTGCCCGTAGAAACCAAATCTGAAGCGTTCGATAAGACCGTGTGAAGCGTTAGATCTTTTCATGGCAATTTATATATTAATATAAAACATTATATTTGGCTTACATGGCAATTTATCGCGGTAACCCAGTTATGTCTTGGCTAGACCATGTGTTAGTGTCTCAAGAAATCAATTCTAGTGTATCAGAGTTTCAAGTTCTGCATAGCGTTGTCGGATCTGACCACTTTCTTTGACGTTTTTATGGCACTTCCTTCGGCAAAGTGCTAGCCAGTGCGGCCAGCTAGCACCGCTCGGCTAGGCACTCTATCTTTGTGAAATGACTATCAGTGCAGGGAACCGTCGCACATTTCTGAAATTAATAGTTTGTATGTGAAGTGTTTGTTTTGTTTCTTTTATTGCTACTCCGCTTTGATTTTTTGTAGAGGGTCAAAAATTTTTGTTATTATTATTATTGTATCTCATAGCCCTGTCTAAAGGCGTTTCTGCAGTTACCGTGGTACCTGGTATTCAGAAACCATGGTCCCGACCGTGGTAACTGATCGTGGTATCTGAAAATTTCATTTCACGTTCACCATCACCAACACAAAAGCCTAGGATTTTGTCAAACTGGCGGAAAGAAGCTCTGCACTTGTGAAGCGACTGGATACCAGTAGGCTATTTCTTATGAATGGCATCTAAAAGCGCAAATTAGGCAATTGTCGTTTCTGCAACGCAACCGTCGTACCAGATACCACGGTAACAGCAAAACTACAAAATATAGATCCAGTTACCGTGGTATCAGATACCATTATATGTGTAAAAACGCAACTTATGAAATACGGAAGTCTCGTGAGTGTCTTGAAGCATCCCTGAATCTGACCTACTCACTTTCGCTCCTGCAGAGCTTTTGGTTCGAATTCTCGCGTATACTTAAGTGGTGTTCAGAATCGTGACGTAGCCCTGTGAATAAAAATCATGTTCTGTTGAGCAGCTGAAACCTCCATCATCCCTCCCAAGCTAATCTATCTCTCTCAAGCTAAAATCCCATATCGATTTCTGGAGTTTTGGCACGATTTTACTAGATCTGGAATCTTTGGCAAAGAGGGAATCGTAGCCTAATTTATTGTTCCTTTGCAGTAGCCTATTTGAATATAGGCGATGCGATAACGCAAGACGAAATATAACGCAGAAACGTTTATACTTACGGAAGCACAAGTGGGGATTTGGCTTTGCTCCGCGCGAAACGGATTTTGGCGTAGCTTTCATCGTGAAGAAGCGCGGATTTTCGGAGGCGGTGTTCCAAGACATTGGGCTTCGGCACTAACACTGGAAATTAATTCCTTGAGCTCTTCCTGCCTAAAATCTGTCATTCCGAATACCAAAGCCAAAACTTCCGATCACTCATGAAAGCACGTGATTTGTTTTGGCACGAAACTACGCTATTGTCAATATGGAACCTACGATAAAAACAATCTGCGATTGTAGGCAGAGTGATAAGAACTATGTGTCCATACTTGCACGGCATGAGCAATCTCAGTGACTGCCAACGTATCCCTTTGTCACTACAAAGATATACAGGCATTCCTGCAGGCTAGCCTAACAGGAGTGATAGCCAGCAGGGGTAGTTGCGCAGGGATCGTGGCGCGCCCTAAGCTGATCTTCGTGCCTTTGGGGCGGGGAGGGGAGCTCGTCAATACACTGAACTTAGTTTGTTAAGACCTAATCGGATGTTACATTAGTCTCAGAACCCGCTCAGATGTAGGGTATATATGAAATAGCAGTTGGTAGCCTACTCGTTACACTAACCAACCGATAGTTTTAGAATCTGTCAAAGGGTTCTGAAACTGAAAGCGAAATAGCCGATAATTACGCTCGAAAATCCGTCGGAAAGGGGCGTCATGTTTTTAGGTGTTTGCTTTCATTTACCTTTCTCCTAAATGAATATTTGACATTACGACTACGAAGGCCTATATCCTAACAAATCCTCGGATACGATCCAAGTTAAAAATCTTCGACCTACCTCCTCTTTCATTTCGGACCATTCCGATGGTCCCCCCAGTATAGAGGACGAGCACTCGGGATTCATTTCGAAAATCAGCGTCGACGCACTCTAGACTACAGCTCCTCCTCAGGTATTTAGGGACATGGGCGGGATCGATGGGATCTCCCTCTGTTGGCCCATGGACGATTTCGCTATTGCACTCGTTGTCACTCTCCGAGCTACTCATACAACGCTTTACTCCGCGCGCCTCGAAAACGACAAGAGATTCCTGAAAACACAGAAGGAAAACCTGAATAACTTATCCAAGTGCAGTTGTCATCCCCTCCCCACAGCCGTCGCACTACAAAGAAGATGCTGGGGAAAAGCTCGGACGAGACTACTCGAGAGGTAGCCAACCTCTAATTACATAACCTCGATACCGGCCTCAAAAATTTTAAAAGTGAATTCCAGAGCAGTCCTAACTAGGTCCTAACTGTCAAGAAGCAATTCTCTGCCGAGGAGTTAGGCGCTGACCGAGTTGGCATACACCAGGTGACAAAGGCACAGGAGTACAAAGATGCACCAGGAAACAAACCCTCACCATCTCCCTCCACCATGCTAAAACACAGGATCTAGCATTTGCTAGTTTCTTCTCAGCGCGGCATCGCCCTGGCTCCTGCAAACTAACTGTTAGTCCAGGACCAACTTACATCACATATCTGGAGAACAGTTTTACGCTTTATCACTGGTCCCATATTTCACCGTAACCAAGAACCAACAACAATCTACACAGTAGTATCACAAGTTCCCGCGGAAAAGAACCGTACCAACACCCCGTCAGGAAGTAACTACCGGCCAAGTCAACCCACTCCCAGATTCGCAGACATTTGCAAACGAAAACAGTTATAGTTAACAGAGTGATCCAGTTATCGCCAGCTCATACTGATAAGAGAGACGAGGTCACGTTGGTCAACGAAAATCTCATTTGACAGTAATGTAGAGGCAACTTTTAATCAGAAAAATTTACAGATTCGTTGCTGCATAACAAGTTGTAAACATTAAAGTTTAACCGAAAAGGACTGGGATAGGACAATCTAGTTACCCATCACTTATTCACTTAAATTGGCTTGAAGACCCGCTGAAAATGCGTTACTTGGTTGTTCCGCTATTCAGGAATAATCGATTTTCAAATATTGGAATTTCCGTGTGATTTGTGGTACCTCTAATTTGTTGTATGCCTTACAAGACAGATTTATGACTTTTTTTTTGTTCAGGCACTAAGCAATCTTCACCATTATCGCCACTGCCCACTGAAAAGCCTTGTTTGTGTTTAGATAAAAATTTCCCGCGTCATAGTAATTTTCGCTGTGGGGACAGCCGCAGATATTCTGAACGTCATAACTAGAGCAGATAGTGGAAAATAAAAAAATCCCTTTGCAGAATCCAAATAATTCAGTGTATTCAACTAAATGACACAAAAATAAGTTGGCTTTTCAGTTAAACTTTAACGGTAATGTTACTTCTAAATGTTGGCTAAATTTCCTAGGTTTTACTCACACACTGTCAGTGAATCAAAGAGCGGTACGAATTAAACTCTAAACGGCACACCACCGAGACAAAACACGGATACAGCTGGTATGATGCAATATTACGTCTTCACTCTAGCGCGAAATTTTCCCGTCTGAAAGCGGGCTAATGCTATTGTTGTCAATAAAAGAGAGTAGGGTGAGAGATAAGGCCATGGGTTAATTTATTCTAATTTACTGACATGTTACCAAGAAAAAGATTAATGGCTAAATGAAGCTATGCGTTCCCAAAGCAAAATGTAGCCTATGGCCTAATCTGTTCGGCCAGCCTGCCAGGAAAAGTATATATGTCCTCGCGTACCACGACATTACAAGGATTACGCATAAAACGAACAACCGGGCCTACCTTCCTCTTTGAAAAAACGAAAGTCGAGAACCTCGAATCTTCGTTCCTCTTCACAAGTAAAGCTGACGTCACGTCACGTATGGCAAGAAATCCAGATTCGTTCTAAGAACTTCTAAACCACCGTTCAATAATTCCGCCAGAATGCTAGAGTAAGAGATAGAGTTGGTGCGATCCCGACATAGACTGAACCATCCATCCTCTTCGCGTAAGCAAATATGAGAGCAATAAGAAGCTATGTCGGACCCAACTTACCATCTAAAACTATGTCGCTATTTAGGCAGCTCACGGAGTGACTTGGCATGCTGCTTCTTCTTCTGCCAGACGTATAGGCCTTTTTGTCTGCCCGTTTTTCCTTTTTCGATTTTCAGTCTCGGAAGACAACTCTGTGGAAAAGCAGAGATGGTTCTAACGCAATGCAAGACGACTTCGGGGAGGTGTGTCTGTGTTATATCATAAGGCCGGTTGGAAACCGGTTTGGGAGACGACTACTACGTAAGACCAAGAACAAATGATCAGATAGAACTTCTGTCTTTAGTCGCATGCAGCGACTATGAAAACCCCGACAAAACTGAGCGAACCTAGAAGTATTTACTCTAGCTTTGAGCTGATGTTGATACCCGTTTACTCCTCTTCCTTCTTCGCCGTTGCTTATCGCACAAGAAATAGTGAACGAGTCTGGCAGGAGGCGTGCTCCGCGCCCTGACCCGCTCTGGGGTGCGTCCATAGAACCAATCAGCTTTTACTCCTACTTTTCCTCACCCGCGGGTTGACAACGATTTAGCTATTTGTAGAGGTAACGAAACGTGATGTGGCGCGAAGCTAGTAACCTCCGCTCGTTCGTAGCGGACAGGGGATGGGGAGATATTCGACTCCGCACAGTCATATTACAGAGATAGGGAGATGGAGGTTCTGTCTGATTATTTTGTTCTTGGTAAGACTACATGCCAAAAATGACCAGGAGGGTTTCGAAGTTTCCTTTTCCTTGTGCTTCAGACCAGGGGCTCTCTGAGTGCCGGACGAACAAATATTATATTGTAGGCTTATCCAAAGGCGTAGCTACGTTAAATCACTATTCACAAGTACAATGGTATAGTAGGCCAGAGGCCTCTCTCTGTGCTCCAGTAGGTTATTGGTATCTTCTCAGCAGGGCCGTATCCAGGAATTTATTTCGGGGGGGGGGGGGTTTGCTCGCGGAATTTATTTCGGGGGGGGGTTTGTCCACGGATCGGACCAAAAAGTACAAAAAATACATAGATCAGAGGTTAAAACCTACAAAAAACTATTACTTTTGTGGGTTTCGGGGGGGGTTTGAACCCCCTAACCCCCCCCTGGATACGGCCTTGCTTCTCAGACACCGCAGTACTCAGCTTCGCATGTGAGAACTACTGAGAACCTTCTTTAGCACGGACCTCGCTCGCCTCACTAATAGAAGCATGGGTTATGGCAAAGTTATGTAAAAATGTAGACTTCAGGTCTATATTCAACTAATTTGTTTGCTTCCGGCCGTGAACTGATCGCCAGTCGAATCCACACCATCTGTTCTCAGCAATAGTTGGATCTTGTTTCCTGGGTACTGGTCTCCGTATCTGACAAACTTATAGCCATATTGCAATTAGGGATGTTGTGAATGAATGAGTTCAACAACTGGTAGGATGTGAGACCAGACCCACGAATGATGCAGGTGTATAGGCTTGCTCCTTAGCTATCTTCGTGGAATTCGGCTAGATCCTGCCTGAATTGTATTTTGGCACGTCTAGAGAATCCTAATCAAACAGTGATCGTGTCTCTTACTTTTTCCCCATACTTTTCCAGAAGCTACCTCTCACCAAAATCAAGAACACACAACGAGATAGAACTGCTGCTGTGTAATACGGCCGACTCCCAACCCGACGCAAACGAGCGGACGTTACTAGCTTAGCGCCACACCACGTTTTCATTACCTCTACAAATAGCTAAATCGCTGTGAAGCGCCCGATGAGGAAAAGTAGCATTCAAACCTGATTGGCTCCAAGGACGTGCTCCAGAGCGGGTCAGCGCGCCTAGTACGCCTCCTGCAAGCAAGCTTTAATATTTTGTCTGCAATAAAAAACGGCGAAGACAGAAGAGGAGTAACAGGTATCAACATCAGCTCAAAGCTAGAGTAAATACCTCTAGGTCCGCTCAGTTTTGTCGGGGTATTTGTAGTCGCTGCATGTGACTGAACACAATAGTTCTATCTGATTTGTTCTTGCTAAAATGTATTACTTTGGTTGCTCGACAGGTTGGACTACGTGATATATTGGCATTCAAAAATGCCTATAAGCTGCATTTATTTGCCTCTAGGTTAGTCTCCTGTTTCACCTTAATGTCATATTTTCAGCATTGCTCGAGTCCACTCATTAACTAAACAGGGTTGAAAAATTTCTCTCGAATGAATGACCAATTTCCCAGTTTTGAAAAACGGTGTCAAACTTGTACCCAACAGGAGTAGAAGTCCAGTCCTGTTAATAAAATAAAACGCTTCTAAGCAAGCAAAGTGATGTCGGCCAAATAAGATTAGGTAACGCCTTGTAAAATAGGTAAATGACATAGAGTCGTGCAAATTCAGTATCGATCATCACAGTACCTTATCGATCAGAAGCCGCACTTGTAATGTGCTTTCCAAATTTTTTATTTTCTGCCGTTTTGTCAGTAGGAATTGGAAAGTCACGTAAATGTGCGGGCAATTCGTTGTAATCATCATTTCGCTTCAAACTTCCGTAGATTTGAAATGATTCGTAAAATTCACCACTATTTCTTGAAAATTGACGATAGTTGCAGTGTGACAAATAATTGGAGAGGAGAGGTAAGTAAGTTTTCTCCTACCTTGAGCATCAAATCCAGCAAAACTGTGCTGATTAAATTGAATTGGGAACATCACAGACGCAAAATATGAGTGTACGATACGCATAATAGCTTACCACTCTAGTTTTATCAGTGAATGCTCGGTAAGAATCGACTTATCGCTAACTCACGATGTGCCTGAACGAAACAAGACCAAAGGTATCGATGGGATCCCAAAAATCTACTATATGATGTTGATAGATCAATAATCTTTACTTGTAATATTTAGAAACAGATCGAAGTTTAAAGTTTCAAGCCCCTCGCGAAGCCCTTCTATAGCAACCGATTCTTACTTACAAGTCCATCTCCCCGTGATAGACATGGCCCAGTATCGTTCTTACAATGAAGTACACTGGCAAAAAATAAAAGGTATACCAACTAGCAAAAGTTGGCAACCCCTCATCACCAAAGATTCTAGCAACCGATTCTTACTTACGACTCCATGTCCTCGTGATAGAAGTGGTACCAAATTCTTCGTACCACATAAAGCACAGAAAACAAATTGTCGGTACACCAAGTAGACGAAACTGCTAACCCCTCACTGCCGAAGATGATTATGGTCTAACAGCCTATTATCAGACCATGAGACTATTAGAAGTCCCCCACTTGTCTCACAATTGAGATCGGCCTATTTTTGGTTTCAGTGTGTACCCTACTACTGAAGTTGTCAACCCCTCTAAACTTTCCAACTGTTATATAGCCCGCAACCACCTACTCTTTTCCATTATACCAACCCCTTCGACCCTGATCGCACTAGCTCTCTCTCTCTTACGTAAGCTCTGCGCAGAGCTAGGCTATACAAATCCCGCGCAGAGCTTTACTGAGAAAAGGGGTAGCGGGGGTCACAAATTTTGTGTCCGGTTTTCGCCGGATTCCGGGTGAACTACTTGTCCGGTGAGAAAATAACTTTCATATTCGGATTCAGCATGTCTCCTTACCCCTAAATCAACTATCTCAATAGATTTAAAAAAATATTTTTTTTGTACCTATTAATTAGAAACCCCTCCCCCACCCTCAAATATAGGGCTACAGAGCCCATCTTCGAACTTGACCTGTACTTTGACCCAAACAGTCCTCCCGCCAAGTTTCATCAAAATATCTCAATCCCTTCGAGAGTTATCATGCTTACAGACAGACGGACAGACGGACAGACGGACATTTTTGCGATGTCATAGGTATCCGTCACTAACGTTTTGGGATCCCAAAAACGTATCTTTCCGTGTGGTCTGGTCGATGACCCATTTCTTATCGCGAGAGCACCAGTTGCACTTCGTGCAGCTTAACAATTCCAAATAAGATAAATCGTGTGCTCGAAAATTAGGGGGTAGGCCTATCATTTGCGTAAAATAAGACCGCATCCTGATGCGGTGATGGATGTTCGAGAAGAAGACAGTCCCCATGATGCAACCCCATGATGCAACCGCCATGGCGGTGTGGATGCCGAGTGAAGTGCCGAGTGATCTTCTCGTGGTATGGTTAGTTCAACTTCTCATGAGGGTGATATGACTTCGTATCACCATCTCAGGAGGCCGATATGACTTCGTATCAACCTCTCTGATGGAAAATTTGACTTCACATAGAGAGGTTGATATAAAGTCATATCAGCCTCCAGAGATTGATATAAAGTGATATCGGAATAAATCCTCGATGGTTCTTTAAAAATATAAACCTTGCTGCGCCCGGTAGTTATTTTCACGACCTACCTCGATCTATCTATGGATAGTTAACTCCGATAGTCTGCTTACAATAGCCGTATTAATGTTATTTTACGATATCGGAAGGAGATTGATGTGAAGCCAAGCCGCATCGCCTTCCAGTCAGATACTGGTGATAGAATGGGTGGGGCATTCTACTGATCACCATTTAAAAGTGAGCTTCGCTCGTGATTTCGACGAACGAGATCGCGTTGGAGGTGGGGCCGGGTTGAAGTGTTGCTACGAATTTGACTATTTGGACGACAAGGACATCGATATGCTTTTTGTCATCGAGAAAATTCTGACAGAAATAGTGGAACAAGTTTCACGACAGCTAATGTAAAACAGTAATTTTTTTTTTCTGTTACTGGAAAGTACATTACCCTTGCTTTCCTGCCTCTCGGAAAGCAAGTACACAGAACCTTGTCGTGTTATGCTCACTAGCAAATACCTTACCGTGTGATGCGCTAAAGCATGTAGGCCTACCTTGCGCCGTGTCGGGGTACGAAAAGCAATTAGCTTTCCGTGCAGGTGCACGATACTAAAATCACGACGTGTCTGTGATTCGTGAAACACTGAAACACACATAAAAGAGATCCGGCCAATAGATGCATATCGCTGGATAAACGAGGTTTTAGCGCGTCCAATGACATTGCAAGATGTACTATAGGTTACACAACTTACACACAGGAAAAGTTAGAAGTAGAAGAAGAATTCCTGACATCTTCAGCACGATACTAGGTTCTTTACCTTACTTGAGAATGTTTCTCCCGACCTTTTCCTGGCTGACTAAACTCAGTCTTAAACAAAGTTTGATCTAAAATGTGTTTCAGAAGGCTTCATTTTACGACTAACATGGTCTCCAACCCGACTGGTCAGTGTTAGAATGTTTGCATAGTTCTCCTTCCAGTACAGCTGTCATTGTATTTTCAGTGGAATTTCTACTGGGATCTGGGCCCAGTGCCCCAGTAGGAAATACCCGTCTTACCTTAAAGGAGATGCATCATAAGCATTCTAGCACTTGCAACGTCTAGAACCCCCCCACCCAAGACCCAAGATGAAGACACGACTCGATCCGACCGCTGGGTCATCTAGTGGCGCGGGTCGGAAGTGCACGACATGGAGAGGCTGGGATCATAGTTTGACTTTGTATCTAACAAATTGTTTTTATTGTATCAGGCACATGGAAAATGTGTAGAAAAATCAAACTAACTATTTGCATTATCGATTTCTTTGAGTATTTTGTTTTCTGTTTTTTTTCTTGATAATTCCCGAAGTCCAAAGAATTAAGGATGTAATGGTTTACATCCTTAATTCTCGCAATAAACAAACGCCGTAAATTATACTAAATTCGTTATAACGATTTCTTAGAGATTTTGAAAGTAAGCAAAATAATATTCAGCTTCCGATACCAAAAATTGTCAAACTAGCCGAGGTTTTTTACTTCTGACATATCTAAACGTCCACAGGGTGATATACATCGTTGTTTTGATCCTCTTACACGCCCCTTGATCTTCTCGAAGATTCTAGTATAGCTCTGACCCGCATCGGGAGATCAGTGAATATTTAATGAGTAATGGCGAGTTGACGAACTTGTTTTCAAGAGTGAAAGTAATTTGTGGATTACCTTGGATAACATGGAGATTTTGGAGAAACCAAAGGTAACTTGGTGTTCGTAAATATTCGACACATCGTAAAATGATAGTGTGTCGTACTTTCTCGGCCCACATGAATCAACTACTTTAAATTGGACTTCGGAGCACTCTAAGATATAATCTTGATGCGATGTCTTCCTTGTTTGAAGCTGAACAAAAGACGGAGGCTCGCGTCCTATTGGTCGGTTATGACTCGTACTTCAAGGAACGCGTCATAGAGACCAATAGGACGCGACTTCCTCTTTGCTAACAAACTTTGAAGCCTTCAAACTCTCAAAAAAAAGAACATTAATTTGCAAAAGTTGTATTATTCCAACAAGAAGAAGCCAGATAACAATTACAACAACTCTCTGACTCACAGCAGCTATTCAAGGCCGGTAATTTAGTCTCAAATTTGAAAGTCCTATACCTCGTAATGTTAATTTTCTTTGTTATGATCCCGACGATGATGGTGTAGAAATATCCGTTTTCTTCGAGTAGGGTGAAATCTCTCTATAGGGACTAATAGAGGTAAAGGAAAAATAAGCAAGAGAACACCAGGCTTGCGAGGCGGGAAGTTCAAGTTGAAAATCATGTGAAAATCAAGTTAATCAAGATTGACTAGCCTATAACTTAGTAGAGGTTTGCTACAGTAGAGGTATGCTTATGTGAACAGTTACTTTAATGTGAACACTACGCTTTTGGGCTGAATGGCAGACTGAAGATCCAAAATACCTGTACAGGTGTTTTCAGCTGCCCTTCTTACCTACTTTGGCTAACTGATTGTTAGCTTTAGACACAGCAAGTGCATGAAAATGGCAAAATCCGAAGTCAACAAACGTTCACATAAGCATACCTCTACTGTACTTTGAATGGCGGCAAATAATATAACGAAATCAAACCAAGCAAACATTCGTGAAGCCTTCATTGAGCCTATAGCTGGGCTACAGCAGTGTAGTAGTCCTGCACAGTCCTGAGTCAGACTGTACTACAGTATGCTCATTCAGGACTGATTCAGGACCTGACCCATAAAAGTAATAAGTAAAGCAATTGTAGCCACACAATTATGTTATTCTTTTGAAGCTTTTGCTCTTTGCAGTTTATTCTGCATCCTTCGCTTTTCCTGGCAAGTTACAACATCAGGCATAAGGTAAAACATTGAAATTCGAACACATCGGAATTCGGACACGTTGACCGAACATTTCAAATCGGACGTTTTCTTTCATCTCTCACGGCGAAGTGTTAGCACTTGCAGACAAAGCGGAATAGCCATTAGCTGCGAGAACCGAAAACTCGACCGCCTCTATTTTATGGCAACGCTGTAACAGTTCGGCGAGGGAAAATTCGACTAAAAGGTTTGCCAAATTTTACTTTTTAATTGTTTTGAAGTGGTTCCATAAAGCGAAAAATTGCCTGGAAAAGGTCAGTGCTTCTGTTGAAGGTGGCTAACGAATCTAAGTTGCTAGAATTGGTAAATGTTGCACTGATTGCGATATATCGTGTCAGTAGTTTTGTTCGAATAGTTATGTGATAAATATTTATTCGGACACCGTATTTGACGACATAAAGCTATTCGGACAGTTGTATTTGTCTGTTCGCTACTAAAAGCATAACGAACAAGTGTATGTCCGTAATGTCCGATAGCTGTTCGAGATGGTTACTCCCTGTTCGAACACAAAAGCAGAGGGGCATCCCTTCCACGCCAGAAAGCTTTTATTCACGTAGAAATAAAAACCCCGGGAGAGGCCCAGAAAACGTCCGACATTCTGCTCTTTCAACAAACCTAATTCCCGAAACGATACCGGCAACGCTGTCCTCACGATCGTCGAAGATGAAAAAGAACGTAAATACGTGTCCGAATTTCAATGTTTTACCTTATTGATTGCATTAATTTCAAATTCATTCGAATATATCCCAACAGAAAAAAAATAGTTTTGAAAAAGGAATATCAGATTATACCATAAGATTTGATTTCATTGGTTATGTCAAAAGACAGCTGAGAAATCTGTCTCTTAGCTGATGCCCAAGTTCCTAATTTATAATTCCTATTAAGCTAGTTTATCATTTAGGGGCAAAACCAAAACTAAGGTGGAACATTTTTGGGATCAGTGTTCTAAGAAGCCTGTAAGAAGCATACCTCTACTGTAGTTTGGTAGCCACACCTGAGCCACACTGCCTAGGTCTAGGGATACTAAGCTCTACAATGGGGGATTCTGATTGGTGTAGTGAAGGAGACTCATTATTTACATCTCAGCTACTTCATGGCATAGCTGGTCTTTCACACTCACATAATAAGAGTCACCTTAAGTCGGCCAACTCTGAAAATGAACAGGAAAACCGTGATATTGGAGAAAATACTCTACTGAACTTGATAAACTCCAGTGATTTTGTGGTTAACGAAGATCTTCAAAGTCCATTGACCGTTGCTCATCTCTCCATTGTGACTGAAGATGTTACATCATCTGAAAAAATCAGAAAAGAATGTGAACAAAGCCAATCTGAAGCCCAACATGAAATGGATGAAAATTCTGCTGATCCTGTTGAAAAACAAAACCAGGAAGATACTTCATCAGTACAAATGGCTTCCAGCTTGAGTCAAAACCCAGCTCATTCATTAGTTCTGGACCTGTCTGAATGGGGGCTTCCATGCTCGATTGTGAAAGTAAGTTGAGTAATATTTCAATAGCTGTAGCTAAAAGAAGTGTTATGCTTCCTTTAGTTTTACCTAAATTTTCTAACATCACTGGGTAACGATGGGTAGGATGTGAACAAGCCCTACATTTAGGGGTGGGGGAGGGGCAGGGGAGGGGGTCCAAATTAGGGGGCAAACAAAATATTTTTAAACAGCTAATGAGATAGTCGATTATGAGGTAAGAAGGCATGCTGAACACGATTACGAAAACCATTTTCTCGCCAGACAAGTAGTTGGCCCGGAATCCGGCCAAAACCGGAAAGTTTGTTAAAAGTAAAAGTTTTATTTAAAGTTGATTAGATGTTCGATTTAGGGGTAAGAAGATATACTGAACAATTATGTGAAAATCATTGTCTTCCCGGACGATTAGTTCGCCCGGAATCCGGCCAAAACCGGAAAATTTGTAAAAAGCAAAAGTTTAATTTGTAGTTGATTAAATGTCCGATTTAGGGGTAAGAACAGATGCTGAATCCGTATATGACAATCATTTCTTACGCGGACGTATAGTTCGTCCGGAATCCGGCTGAAACTGGAAAATCTATTATAAGTTAAAGTTTTATTTGAAGTTGATTAGTTGTTCGGTATAGGGTCAAGGAAATACACTGAATTCGCTTTTGAGCTTTTTTTTTGCCGGACAAGAAGTTCCGGAATTCGGTCGAAACCAGAAAATTGGCAGAAGTAAGGCAGGAAGATCCGATCGATTTCGTCGAAATAGATATGACTTAGAGGGGTAAACACGCATGCTGAATCCATATCTGAACTTGGTTTTCTCAGATGATTAGCTATTTGGCCTTAATCTGTTTCTAAATTTTAATAGTAAAAATTTTCAAGGAGTCTGGCGAAGACAAGACCCGATTGTCCATCGAAACCTTTGGTCTTGTTTCTCTTGCAAAAGGAAACTGAAATTCACCTAAATAATGACGTCTTTCTGTTTGTGTCTGACCAAACTTCTTGCTTTTCAGAAAAGTGAACTCCTTTCCATTTGCAAGACAGCTCACATTCTAGAGTAATCCAGTCTAGTACACTAGCCCCTTTTCAGGCATGGTGCTCAAACGTCTAGCACCATGCCTGGGTGCTAGACGTTCAAGCACTGTACCTTGGATTTCATATATAGTGCATGGATTTCAGTATACAGTGCATGCATGAAAAACACAGTTTCTGTCATCACAACTGAGCACCAGCTCGGACAGGGCTGAAATTACTACCAAGAATTAGAGAAATCAAAGACAATCCTTATCATATTTTTCATAACAAAAACAAAAGGACGCGACTGATGATGGAGATGAAAAACCTCATTTCCTTTTCTACATAGTCAAGGGTTTTGCATGCAAAGTGTCCTGTGCCTCAGCTTTTTCTACCTAACAGTCAACCAGAATATTGGCTCCTAGGGCACTATACATGGAAAATAGATAGGCTGCTGTCAGATTTTTCATCTCATCATCAGTCGCGTCCTTTAGTTTTTGTTAGGAAAAATATGATAAGGATTGTCTTTGATATCTCTAATTCTTGGTAGTAATTTCAGCCCTATCCGAGCCGTTGATAAGTTGTGGTGACAGAAACTGTGTTTTTCATGCATGCACTGTATACTGGAATCCATGCACCATACATGAAATCCAAGGTACAGTGCTTGAGCGTCCAGCACCCAGGCATGGTGCTAGACGTTTGAGCACCGTGCCTGAAAAGGAGCTAGTGTACTAGACTGGAGTAATCTAAGAAAAATGTGCATCTTTACTGTAAACTATTGTCTCTTTAAAATTACCAGTTGGAATTGTATTTCACCAGCTGGGAGAACTTAGCAACTATTATTTTATTATTTTGTTGGGTAGCCTACTACTGTTACCACTTACCAATTTTTGACTTAGCAAGTACCTAGTTTTCAGTCTGAGTAGACAGAGACATTCACCCTTGAATTTGTGTTTCACCCTTGAGCTTATCTTCGTATTGTTGTGCTTCCCAGTCCTCAGTTTTTGTCTTTGCTCTTTTTTTTCAGCTGAGAGATTTTTTTTTTCATGCAGGCATATAAGAAAAAAGGGATTGAACAGATGTTCAGATGGCAAAGTGAATGTCTGATGAAAGGAGATGTCTTGAACAATGGAAATCTGGTATATTCTGCTCCAACTTCTGCAGGTATTTAAATTGGGCCTTGAAATTAGGGTAATTGAGGAACCTGATGTAACTAACCTCAGGCCTCTTGATCCTGTTAAACACAAGCAAAGGAAGGTTAGAAACCTAGACCCCCTCTCCAGCTGTCTACACAGTGTTGGGTTCCTACTACGTTAGGATAGGCTTGAGATAAGCCACAGTTAGCTTAGTTGGAAAAAAAAAATTGTACCGCATCATACAGTAGAGATCAGAGGCGTTACTAGCCAAAATGTTTGGGGGGGGGGACAAGGTATTTACCGACTGGCTGGTCATTTTTACCGACTATTTTTGCGGATAAAAACGACTATCATTAAGATATTTGTTCTGTTCTGTTTTTGATTGTTTTTGAGAAAAAGACTATTTCTGAGAAAAAAATCGACTGGTTTTACTCGGCTATTTTTACCGACTGGCCGACAACATTGGGGGGGGGGGGGGGCGTCCCCCCTCCCCCCCGGTAGTGACGCCTCTGGTAGAGATAGCCTATGCATCTTTGAACGTCGCCTAGCTTTGAACGGGCACCGAAGAATATGGTGACATTCAAACCATACAAATATTCGTCCACAGTACTGAGTGTAAACAGTAATGTAAGGAAGATAAAGTCAAATCAATGCATTCACTGTCATCATTTTTTTTTGCTATTTTATTCATTTATGCTCAGTTGCTTCTGCGCAGTCAGACGACAAAATTGCGGCGTCGTTAGTACGGCAGCAGTTTATTACTTTCCTAATCGTCCGAAGTCTCTCAACAGAAAAAATAGAACATTCGAAAATAAACAAACAGCAGACGAAATTAAGGGACTCGGATTTTATTATTTGTGTATAAAGAAGCCTGAAACACTTGGCCGTTAACACATGTTAAGTTCTTAAATTTTCGGTCCCGTTTGATTGTTTTAGATTTGAAAAGCAAAAGCCAACGTAGTCAAAATTGCTCTACTGTAGCCTACGTGTCGGGAGGAACCAATACCCGGAGGCAGTGGAATAAAGAGAGAGGAATAACAGACAGAGGAAAAAAATCACAAACAAAAAATTGGGCTTTGAACAATCTTAGAACAGTCTGAGATTTGAAAATTCACCAGTATATGATAAGGCCTAATATACTACCGTCAGAGCAATTTTAAGAAAGTCTTGGAGGTTGTAAAGGCGGGGGACTAGTGCAGCAGGCACTGTTAAGTAAGTTTACACATCTCTTTTATTTTGCAGGGAAAACATTGGTGTCAGAAATTTTACTAGCCAAAGTTCTTCTAGAGCGTCGTTGCAAGGGACTTGTAATCCTACCATTTGTTTCGGTTGCAAGAGAAAAGATGTTTTACTTTCAGGTTAGTGACCTACGGCATTGTCCCTAGCGATTGATCGTAGACCTATCAAGTCTGTTTTAAAGTTTAACTGAAAAGGAAGCTTATTCTTACATCTGATATTTGAATACTCTGAAACGTTTTGACCCATCTAAGAGATTTTGTATTTTTTCATCCGAGATTCTTGTAATGACGTTCAGAATGTTCGCTGCCTGCACGACAACCCGAAATTCGTCAAGCCGCGAGATTTTCAATTTGCAAACAAGCCTGCATTTGCCGATTAGCGCCGATTGCCACCGGCTTATTTTGGTGCAACGGCTTACGTGTGTAGTTGGTAAATATTTCAAGCATAGAAGGGCAGGTGCATAGAGGTACCACAAATCCGAAGATTACGTTCATTCAATGAAATCCATTATCTGCGGACAACGGGCAAACGGAGTAACGCATTATGTCGGGTTTTCAGGACTATTAAAGTGAATAGTTCAAGTTCATGTTTTTTTTTATTTTACATTCACAAATAAATAAATAAAAAACAACACTTTCGCGCTGGAGAAAAAACCTATGAGGGTTTGCATATTGAGGGGCAATATGTGATGTGTAACTAGACTGTCGGGTCTGAGCCCTTTTCGGTTAAGCTTTAATAGAAACTGCATTTGAATATTCTCCGCACTGGTGTCCACAATTTATGTTGGAGCTGAAACCCCATCGCAGCGCCAGACGTAAACAAAAAACGTAGAATTGACCCAGCATCAGTTCAAAGCTAAGACCAGATTAGTCCCTGTTTGTCCACACCCTCGCCTCATTATCAGCATCCATCACACAGAGATAGTACAATAGTCAATAACAGGAATAAAGAAGCTTTAACTTTTTGAATTGAAGGGTAGTGCGTTGTTGGAGGTTCACGCTTTTTTTTCTGCTGAAAGAATATAAATAATGCATATCCTAGCAGAGTTTGTGGAAAGTTTGAGATGATGGTGATGATTATTTGGGGACTAATAGGTCAACTCGTCTAAAAAATCAGTGGGTATGTAAGTAATTAGCCAGTTAGTTGGCACGTTCGCGTGTTTTGCGATGCTGTTATCCCCAATTAAATCGGAACGGTAATTCTGATTCAGAACCGTGTTTTGCATGCTAATCTTTTGCAAAAGAGGAGTCCGTGAGATAATTTAATTTTTCATTATCTCATTTTATTTAAAGAGAAATCGAAATCTTTCTTGAACACGTCTTCAGAAACACGTTTCTTGTAATGTGCATTAAAATATGAATATCTTGCCCCTAGAAAGACCCATTAGGCTACCATGACCATCTATCTTGTACGTTGTTATGGCACGTGCCTTCCGGCCAAGTGTCATATACCGATCACTTTTCCGTCGGTCGGTCAGTCCGCGACCAAACTAACTTGGAAATCGTCACTTGGCCGATCCGACCATCGTGGGTGGAGGGAGGGGATCCGGAATCCGGAATTTAGTGACACGCATAACTTTCGAACGGATGATAGGATCTTAATGAAACTTGATACTTGGAAAGACGTCATGTCTCAGATGTCCCATTTCAAGTCCGGACCGAATCCGGTGAATGTGGGGGTGGGGGGTCAGAGGGGGGAACCGGAAATCGTGTGACACGCTTAGAGTGGAACGATCGGGATGAAACTTGGTGGGAGGAACAAGCACACGCCCTAGGTACATTATTGACAGAACCGGACCGGATTCCTGCACTGTGGGGGGAGTTGGAGGGGGATCCGGAATTCCGGTGATACGGTGTCAAGTTACTTCCAGGTGGGCTAGGATTAATTGTTAGAAGGGTGGAATACGCCCTTGGATTGTGTTGAGGGACTTGTTTTTTGACAATAGGCTCTAGTAGTGACGTTGCGAATATGGACGGTGTTTTGACAAGACCAGATTCACAGTTCGACTGCAAAATTTAAATTGCATCGAGGACGTGTTTTTCCCTTCTGTAAAATCGCCGACAACAGAAAATCAAAGACACTGCTATATGCCTGGAGGCGGAAGGGTCCCAGAACTGGGTTCCGGCGAAAAAAACCCCGGCGAAAACCCCCCCGGACAAAACCCCCCCGCCAAACCCCCCCGGCTAAAAATCCCCCGTTACCAAACCTCCCCCGATCAAACCCCCCCCCGAGCAACCCCCCCCCCCCCCCCCCCCCGGTTCCAAAACCCCCCGGAACCAAAACCCCCCGGTACCAAAACCCCCCCGCGTAAAAAAAAGACGGGTATGCAAGAGTAGAGTAACTGGTAGGTAGAGAGTAAGAGTAGAATAAACTTCTTTCGCAAACTTGACTCTACAAGATTATACAAGAATGTCTGAAGTACAGTGGGTATCAGAACAATGATAAACAAAGGGAGTGTAAGGCGAAGGTGAAGGTTGATCATGGTGACAGACTAATTGCTGAAGTCACCAAACACCCGCATTCAACTGAAGCTGTTGTCAGTGAGGTGTTAAATGTGAATGATCAAATCAAAGCCAGTTCCACTCTGTGTAACGATCCCCCCAACAAATCCTTTCCCAATGCCTCACCCTTCTTGGTGAGGAAGCTGCAGTTTCGATGCCACCCATTGGTGCAATGTGAAGCTCCCCTTGCCTGATTGCTCTTTAGTTATCCCTGATTCATACCAGAAACTCGAAGATGGGCAATAAGCGGAGGGATACCTATGACACCGCAAAAGTTGTCCTGCTATCCGTCTGTGAGCAGGATAACTCTCGAAGGGAATGAATATTTTTATGAGACTTGATGGGAGGATCCTTTGGGTCAAGGGAAAGGTTGAGCTCGTTTTGTGATAGCACTTTCAAGATAGTCCCAGAAATATTGTACCAGCTCTTCACCTTACTCGTGCTTGTCAATGTTAAAACTGTCACATGGTTGTTCGTTTTGTTACCCAGTAAATCCCAGTCTTAATATGTGTGAGTGTCTAAGGATTCGGGGGGGGGGGGGTCGCCGGGGGTACCGGGGGGTTTCTATTCTTCTCTTTCTCTCTACCTAGCCGTTACTCTACTCTTACATACCCGTCTTTTTTATGCGGGGGGGGTTTGGTACCGGGGGGTTTTTGGTCGGGGGGGTTTTGGTACCGGGGGGGTTTTGGTCGGGGGGGGGTTTGGTAAGGGGGGGGGTTGTCCGGGGGGGTTTCGCCGGGGGGGTTCTCGCCTAGACCCCCCAGAACTAGAAGTCTAGCAGGTTTGTGTATTGATAGAAGGCAATTTAGTGCTGTTGTTGATCCTGCATTTTTAAATTTCATTGAGCTATCACAAGTTTGGAAAAATCTTTCACAACAATACACAAAATCTTTATTCGGGAATAGCGGAGCAATGACTAACGCACTTTCATCGGGTTTCCAGGTCTGTTCGAGTGAATAAGTGATTCTCAACTAGGTTTTCATATTTCGGCCCTTTTCACTTATGATTTTGAATTGTTTTTCATATGGGCAGGGCAAAATCTCCGGACACCGATTCTTACTTTAGTTTAAAACTAACTAAAGAATAGTTTACTTTTTTCGCAGCAAGTGGGTGAAAACTTGCTCAGTCCCAAGTAAAAATAATGTTCAAAGAAACATAGCTGTGCATTAAGCCAAATAGGAAATATTGGTCTTACACGCGTTTCGATAATACCGGTGAAATGCATTAAGATATCAACTTTCTACTCTGTTCTAACTGTCTGTTTCCTTAGCGACTGTTCAAAGGCTGTGGAATCCGTGTTGGAGGTTTCATGGGAAGCCAGAGTCCTCCTGGTGGCTTCCAGACTTGCGACTTGGCAATTTGCACAATAGAGCGAGCCAACAGTTTAATCAACAGGTAAATCAACAAGTTGTCCTATAGATGACAAATGAAGTTCGCTTTGAGCCTATTTTTCGATTGCGCTTGTGCCTCAGACTCATCGGCTTACTTGATCCTCGCCTGATTGCCGCTGCTGGTAGCGTCCATTAGCTGAACTCACATCGGGTACATTTTTCTGGGGTGTTCTGAATATCCATGTGTGCTAAAATAATTGTCTTTTGTTCTTGCCGTTGGAGAAAGCGTACAGCATTTTATCCACTAATTTCCTCGCAAGATTTGTGACCCGTGTCCTACACGGGATACTTGTTTGTATTGTCTATGCCTGTATTCCCTTTTTAGGTTGCTAGAAGAAAAGAAGCTGTCCGATCTCGGCATGGTTGTAGTGGATGAGTTGCACCTTCTCAGCGACCCAAGCAGAGGATATCTTCTTGAGCTTCTGTTGACGAAACTCTTATATATGCAGGAGAGGTAATTCAGCCGTCCGAATCTTTAACTGAGCCTCCCCCCTTGCCCTTCCCCATTCCACCAAGCTGTTAGTGTTTACAAAACTTATGTATTTGTTGTTGTTTTTCTACCAAATTGAGGGCGTAAGCCAGGGGCGTCCCGAACCTTTCTTCATTGGGGGGAGGCGGGGCGTACCTGGTAAAATTGACCGAGTCGATACCTGGTTTTTACCGAATTTATCCTTTTTTATTTCTAAAAACACAGCGAGTTGCCTTCAAGAATTGATTAAATTAAAGCGCCGAAGGCGAAATTTTTTGAATCCGTCTTTTTCTGTGGCAACGTTTAACTACGTTCCGTGCAAATTTAGCTTTTAAGCGGTTCAAGCCCTCACAAATTCCAAGCCTCAAACGCCAACTAAACGACGCTCCCTTCTTCTAAATATAGAAGACTGCGAAACACTGATCTTTTTACGATCCCAAGACTACGTACTAAACCACAGAGCTGTCTGGCGATAAAAAAAGGGGCCATCCAGGCCAGGGTAAAGTAGATACAAAGTACATTTATTCTGAATCTGCAGCAAACAAAAGTAGGCTAGTTTTCATGTCAAGAGACGTGCTTATTCATTCCTGAAGTACTGTAATCACTAGAAGTATAAGTTAAGTAATGAGTGACAAGCATCGGAAGTTACTGTTAAGATTTCCCTCGGCTTTGGCTGTGTTAAGCCTTTTTTCAGGCACGTTGAAAAACAGGGAAAAACTTACATAACTGGTTTCTCTGATGGATAAACCTCTTGGAAACAACCGTCGACGGTGTGAGACGCATCAAAGGTAGCAAAACAAGGCAATTTGGTCTTCGTTAGGGGGTTTAATGTTCCGTATGAGATTCGGGTCTCCGAGTTTAAGAATAGATGGAGCGGCTACGGAAGTAGTTTGCATTAGTATTATGTGTAAGACACGTCCTTTAAGGTCCCTGGACTTGAAAAGTTACGTGATATCCTTGCAGTACAGAGTAACATAGGCGTGGCCATGGCGCGGTTCATGATCCCTGTCTTTCTTCCTGATCCATATCTTCCTTTCAGGGGAGAAACTCAGATCCAGATCGTTGGTATGTCTGCCACCCTTCCTAATTTGGATATGCTAGCTGGTTGGCTTGCCGCTGACCTGTATAGTACTTCCTTTCGCCCCGTACCTTTAGCAGAACATGTGAAGATTGGCAAGACCATCTACGACAATAAGCTGAAGAAGATGAAAGATGTTTTCTCACCTATGGTTGTTCAGGTAAGAGAAAAGCTTACCCGGTTTGCATTACAATTGCTGACCAACTTGCGTTCGGTTCATAGAATTACTCATTCCCCTTCTTGTCAGACCCGCTGAAGACCTAAATTGGTCAGTAAAACTTTTTGCACATTTTAAGAAACGGGTGCGTGTGTGTAAAGTAAATCTCCATTTGAATAGCTCTTATTGGCGGGCGCGTGTGTCTAAAGCCGCGTTCACAAGCATGCCTAGCCAAGCACAGATGCCTAGGCGCGTGCTCAGACGTAGCCAGGTACCGAGTTCTAGAACCTGGAACTCCGTGCTTGGCCAAAATCTATGCCTAGGCGTGGGTGTGAACGGTGATGCGAGGCACGTGTCTAGACATATGTACTTGGCTAGGCATGCTTGTAAACGGGGCTTAAAGGTATGATTCTGAACCATGGACGGCTATAAGATTTCCCGTAAGCCGATAAGAGAGGTGGAAGGTTGTACAAACCTGAGGGAACCTGAATGTGCAGTAACCAGTCGATCATTTGTTCACAGTTATGACGGTGAAATTTTTTTTTCGAATTCTCGTCAAACACTATAAACAAATGAGTTCATGTATCGTCAGACACTATTGAGTGATATGAAAAACAAATACTAGAAGAAACTGAAATCACTTTATTTAAAGATTCGTATTGAAAGTAAGTTTTTGACGGTATAAACGGTTATAAACGGTTATGGGAGTGAATTGCGTTGCGAGCCGAAATCGTGGCCGGCTGTGGAGGCCGAATAAGACTGAAGGCAAACAAATATTGTGTAACTGAAGTGTCCAAACAAGATTTTTGGACGGCTGTGGGAGCCGAATAAATTTTTGACTGGCTGAAGGAGCCAAAGATATATATCCAAACTTCACAAAGGAGGGAACAAAGGTCGTGTCCCACCGTACTTACCGTAGTAACTACGCATGAACTCACGGCTTCTTGGCTTCAAGGCTGGAACGAATTTTTCTACTTTTGGCAAAGTATCGTGCCATGCCCTAATTGTTCCAATCGCGTCACAGAGATCGTAGTTACCACGCTTACTACGCTCCAGAGCGTGGTAAGCAAATAGTTAATATTAGTTACCATCTCGAAAAGGTTGGAAGTTCAGCGTAGTTACTTTCAACGAGGTTGGAACGAAAACAGTAATTAGTAACTTTTCTCGAACAGGTAGGCTATATAACACATATCTTCCTATGTCCCACAGACCTTAGAACGTTCCACCTGCACCTCCAGAGGCGGTTAGGGCATCCAAGAAGAGCCATCAGTCGTTTCTCATAAGGCCGCTGCCCGTATATCTTCCCGTTCGGGCTGGATATAATAGACGCGTTGATATTGTGGAGATCCGACTTTTAGCAGCGAATAGTATTCTTCGGTCGCCCTCTTTGTCTGGATCCCTCCGGATGTCACTGGAGGATAGCGTTGGGGAGTCTGGCACTTCCCATCCTGATTGTATGGCCCAGATACCTCCGTCTGCGGATTTTGATGACTTCAGTAACAAGGGAATGCACTGTCATCGGGCGGATCGATCTGTCCAGCGTATGTTTTTAAGGTCCGCATAAGGCAGGTGTTTTCAAAGGCTTGAAGACGTTTCTCTTGCTGTTGGCTGAAGTGCCACGTCTCGGATCTCTACAGAAGTACGGAGAGAACATTAGTGTTGAAAAGCCTTAGCTTGAGTCTAAGGGAGTACTTCTTGCTCCTTCATATCTTCTTTAGCTGGTTGAATTAAGACACCGCTGGCCTGGCCAAGTCTTAGCTGGATCTCCCTTGCACAAGCTCCAGTATTTTCAACTGTACTTCCGAAATAACACTACCAAAGGTAGTTGACAATAACTGTTGTCAAGTTTGGTACGATATCGTGAAGCTGGCTTCTAAAAATAAATGAAAACAATACTTTCCGAAAGAAAAAAACATAAAGAAACATTATAGAAAAAAATGTTTAAAAGAAATATAGAAAAAAATACTTTGAAAACTGAAAGAGCATCTCACATTTCCACTCAGAACACAACTTGTCAACTGAAACAACATCCTACTTTCCCTTGCTTTCCAAAATTTAGTTAATGAGCATATATCACTGTTTTTTCTCGATCTTCGATTTTCAACACACTGTTTTTGGGATCCCAAAACGTAAGTGGAGGGATACCTATGACATCGCAAAAGTTGTCCGTCTGTCCGTCCGTCCGTCTGTGAGCACGATAACTCTCGAAGGGAATGAGATATTTTGATGAAACTTGGTGGGAGGATCGTTTGGGTCAAGGGAAAGGTCGAGTTCGTAGATGGGCTCTGTAGCCCTATATTTAGGGGTGGGGGAGGGGGTCTAAGTTAAGGGAGAATCAAAATATTTTTAAACAGCTAATGAGATAGTGGATTATGGGGTAAGAAGACATGCTGAACACGAATATGAAAACCATTTCTCGCCGGACAAGTAGTTCGCCCGGAATACGGCCAACACCGGAAAGTTTGTTAAAAGTAAAAGTTTTATTTGAAGTTGATTAGATGTTTGATTTAGGGGTAAGAAGGCATGCTGAACACTTATGTGACAATCTTCCAAATGTTTATTGATACCTTTTTCGGTGTAAATCCACTTTATTTCTTGGATTCTGGACTGCTTCGCGAAACAGAAGGTTTTGTAATGCCGGCGTTCTGATCTTGCAGTGGACTCTTAATGTTTCGCGAAGCAGTCCAGAATCCAAAAAATCAAGTGGATTTACACCGAAAAAGGTATCTAACGTAAAGATACCAAGAGTCATAATAAAACATTGAATTTCCCGCCAAAATCGCGCAACAAAATCGACAATCACCTCGGAAATTGTTTGTCGAATTTGAGCCACAAAGCGAGCCACGAAAATCTTGTTGGCCGCCGAAACACACTTGTGGGCCGCACATAAGGCCGCGGGAACGCTCTTTACGAGCCACAATCGACCCACAACCTGTTTGTGGCAGCACGGAAAAAC
Source organism: Branchinecta lindahli (assembly GCA_023053555.1). Lineage (NCBI taxonomy): Eukaryota > Metazoa > Arthropoda > Branchiopoda > Anostraca > Branchinectidae > Branchinecta > Branchinecta lindahli. The sequence continues at coordinate 24,534,680 of JAKZAO010000009.1, read as the reverse complement.
GCCTTTAGGATACTGGATAAGAAGGCCGGCGTTATTGTGGAAATACTTCTGTACAGCCCCCCCCCCCCATCTTCCCCCTCCTAAAGGATTATGTAACTAAGGGCTTATTACGCCAAAATGACGAGACGGTAGCAGGAAAAAAGTACGAAGTTCATTCACTTACAAAACAAATACCGACATTCCTGATTTTGTTGAACATAACCCGTAGCATTCGAAATAAAGACTACAGATTAGACAGAAATTTTAAGACATAACATTTATTGACAATTAAGGGCAGGGTCACCTGTCTCACCCTGTATGTGCGATATATGACATTACAGTACATACGAGACGAGTCACTCCCAGGTTTATGATATGGTAGAATTGTAACGTTTTAGCTTGTCAGTAACGGTTGGCAATTTAGGGAGACAGTGAGGATATCGTCTACCTTTGTCTGGACACAGTGGTCTGTGGTCACTCCGTTCTGGTCTTCTGCCCAACAAAGGCTTGGTGCGAAAAGTTAGCGGACAATATTGCGCAGGAGTTTTGGAAATTAGGTAAGCCCTTTGCTTTATCCCTTACCAATCGTGGGGCAGGATAGGGGCTACCTAAGGTTGATGGAGGGTTCAGGACTTCCACAGCAATTAAACACTCAAGTTGGACTATTGGGGTCCGATGTAACCGCTGATAGCTAAGGGTTTAAAACTGCGCTCCTGGCCATTGTACATAGAATCTCTAAGATACAATAAAAAATAAAAAATAATAAGCTAATCCTGAAGCCCGTAACTGGAGGTATCTCCGTCACGATTCTGAAAATTGTAATTGTAGCTCTTGCTAATGACTGAGTGAATTACCTTGTCGGTAGCGAGCAAGCAACTCACGTATCATAGGGTGATACGGGTTTTCAGTTTCCAATGCAGTTCCCAGGAGTTTGGGCACCGGTTCCTAGCTACAACATTCGCACCCGCGTCTTGAAAATCGGATACTAAAATGTTGGCCTCGTCCGAATCCTCGCCCCTGTTTCTCCTTCGACGCTGTGCGGGGACCTAACTTAAGACAAAACAAAAAGTGCTCTTGGTGCAAAGTTTGATGTCTTTTTTTCTTCTAGGAAACCCAGAAATGCGCGAAGGCACCGACGATATTGCCATTTTGGCTAATAAGCTTTTTGCAAACCTGGACGAGGTTAAGACATCGGAGACGTTGGAACACCTCAAAAACTGTCCTGCGGGCTTGGACAGCGTTCTTTCGCGAACCGTTCGTTTTGGTGTTGCCTTTCATCACGCCGGGCTGACTTTCGACGAGAGAGACGTAGTAGAAGGTATCAGACATGATTAGACGATTGGCAGGTTGCAGCGCCAGAGCTCTTATATCGAGGATTCTTCGGTTTGGCGTAATGCAAGTAAAAATCTTGCGCCTTCTGATGGTCACGAACAGAAAGCTTAAGAACGATTAAAATACTAGATACCAGAAAAAATCAATATTTAACCTATCAGTAGCTAACACATACTCCAGAGAGTCTAGCACAGTCTCTTTGCCCTCCCACCCCCATCCCCCGTTAGGCAGGAAAACCAGTAAGGTCAAACAATTATATAGAAAGGGATAAAATGGATTTTTAGTCTGCTCTGGCAGCCCAGAATTTTGTCAGACTTCCTTTAAACGACTTCTTGGTTTCATGGTACAGCTCACTCTTCAGTTTAAGCGACAGAGACAACAGGCCATGTGAATATCATTGCTGGATGGATGGTTACGTTTGTGTCGTAAATCAGCTCACATTTTAGTACATCTATTGGAATTTTATAGTTACAATTACAATTACAATTCGGTTTATTTTATCCATAAATATCTTTTACAAACAAAAATAGTGCTGGACATGTCATTACATTTAAAAGATCAATCAAGGATATATTTACGATTGTAACCTATGATTTATATATACAATTCACGGTTTACAATACATTTCATCAAAAAATGAACGCGAATTTAAATGACAAGTCATGAGAACAATTACAAAAATAATTCGTCATAAGTTACGCTACTAGCCTATTCTAAAAAAACTAATCGGAGATGAAATGGTCAAACAATTCATATCACAACAAAAATAAAGAAACACTCTGAAAAGAAACACACGATAATAACTTTTAAAGAGCGTTGAAATGTTTGGTAAAATATGGCACGAAAGAATTGAGGAATCGTTCCGATGAATGGGCATGAGACGGGGACTTCAGTAGTGTTTTTCCCGTCTGAAGTACATTTAGCCTAGTGTTTCGGCGGCCGATGTTGCTGGCATATTCTGGAAGGATATCCCTATGTAGCTCTGATGCCAATATCTTTCTGCCAAAGCTCATGACTAGCTCATGCCTCCGTTGGCATAATGTCGTTATGTCGAACATTTCTAGGCTCTTTTCATAATCTTTGTAATCAGTCCCGAGGATTATTTTGCATGCACGTTTTTGGATTTGTTCAATCTTTTGAGTTTGGTCATTAGATATAGAACTGTGCCACACCGCGCATGCATATTCCGTTAGTGGTCGAACATACGATTTGTAGCAGTTTAGGAGGGCCTTTCTGCTGAATCCAAACCTTCGTAGACAGGCGAAAGATTTAAGCAGACCAGCTGCCTTTGATACAAGATGATTTACGTGAGTATGCCATCGCAGATCGTTGTCAATGTGAAGACCAAGAATTTTGATGCTTTGCGAGGACGAGAGCTCGCATGCTGGTAGTTCGGGGATGTTCCTGTTCAGGAAGCTTACTCGGAACATAATACTTTTTTCTTCGCTTATGCCTAGTTTGACTGTTTCCGCTTCTGATTTCAACTGCGTCAGTACTTTAAGTACAGGGTCGATGGTGTCAGAGCCAGAGAGAAGGCGAAAAACAGTCAAAGATAGGTCATCTGCGAATTTGTACCTGTTTATGAGATCTTGAAGTAATTTGTTGACAACAACCGTAAAGGCCAAGGGGCCGAGTCTTGTTCCTTGGGGTGCTCCACAAGTTATGTTTAGGAGCTCTGAAACATCCCCGTTTTGGAGTTCGACGCATTGTTCCCGTTCCGATAGGGTAACGGGTGGTCTTTCCTCTTGCGCACATTGCGAAAATGCGGTGGATAACATGGAGCATTTTATTTAAGCATTGTTCAAATAGATGTAATAAGCTTAAGAGCGCTATACGCGATGTTTACGTCTTAATACACACGCCCGTTCAAATAGGCAACCCGAGAGGTCCTCATGAATGCGACGTTCGGTGTTTCAACGTTGATACAATTTTTCGAGCTCTAAAAAGATCAGAAAAGGTTCTTAGTACTACTTGAAGTACAGGAGTCTTATTTGACGCCCATTATATTGTAAAAAAGCTATTCAATTATCGGATGGACAGCATCGGTCCTCGAACTAGCAATAAGCAGTCGTAACAAAACAAAAACGTGTTCTTTCGAAGAAAAGTTGTTTCTTTAGCTTTCAACAAATAGAACTTTCGTGCTTCCTTTTGCAACCCTGACGACGCTGCTCCTCTCCTCGGCCCGCTGGCGGAACCAACCAAGCGATCTGATTGGCCCTGCATAAGGGAGAATAGGACCGAGCTCTATTCTCCTTATTCGCCTTATTACAGCGCGCTCCGAAGAAAAGAGGAATCTGTAATACAGCTTATACGCCGTATTACACCTTACTACACCTATTTGAACAATGCATTAATGTCGGCGAAGAGTTAAAGGAACGTTTGGAGTGGATGTTGTGGGAAGGATGGCTGGTAGGGAGACCGGAAGAAATTTTTGTTTGTGGGGTACAAATTTATGATAGTTTATGTCTCTTTGAGTGTCATACGTGGGATGGAGCACTTCTTTGAGGCTTCCTGTGCTTTTAGTTTTAGCACCATGAGAAATAACGTTTTAGTGTAGACCAACATGCTTACAGTGAGTGCATGACTCGTATGTATAAATAACATCGATCTTCGTTTCTAGGAGCCTTCCGGCAAGGGTCAGTAAAGGTTCTAGTTGCCACATCAACGCTATCTTCAGGGGTCAACCTGCCAGCGAGAAGGGTTATCGTGCGGTCACCTATGTTTGGAGGGAGTGTTATCGACGCGCTGGCCTATCGCCAGATGATAGGCAGGGCTGGCAGGCAAGGGATGGATTCCGAAGGTGAGATTGTCCCCTAGCTGTGGAAAGGTGTTTTTAGTACGACAGTTTTGCCTCTGGTTGCCTTCTGGGTACCAGTACCAGTGACGGGCTTCTATACTCTCCCATTGGAGCGAAAGAGAGAAGCGAAAAAGTTGATAACTATGAACCGGAGCCTCCGCTTTCACCTGTCCTTAGGGGTCGACACAACAACACAGATTTGTAGGAAGAAACAATAACAGACAAGAAAACCCATTCTTACTGTCACAATATCGTGGTGAAACTATAAGGCACGAAGAGTCGCTTTCCGATTCATTCAACTGTACAGACGGACGAAGAACATCCTCAGTTACGTCTGTGGCATAACTACGAATTCATTTACTTTAGTGTAGCTTAATATTTTACTATAGTGTGTCTCATCTGCTCGAGTACAGCTGTTCTCGTTCTGCGGAGCTGCAAAAGCACAACCATCTTCAGCCCTAAGCAAACTGATGACTACCTACCTTAATCCGAACTTTTATTGCAGGTGAGAGTATCCTGATCTGCAAAGAGACCGAGCGTGCGGCTGCTGAGAGGTTACTGAAGGCCGAACTTCCCCCTGTCCAAAGCTGTCTCATGCGCAACGGACCTGGACAACTGGCTTCCAGCGTTAAACGAGCCCTGCTTGAGGTAAAAGTGGTTTAGTTTAAGTTCTCACCTACTCGTGCGACCACTGGCACTTTAATTCCGCATTGCGGATTTCTTCTTCTTTTTTTCATTTTTTTATCTTTAGATAAGTGATTTTTCGTTTCTTTCCCGAACTGGCCGTTTAGAGTCTTTGGCAAGTTGGCAGTTAAGGGATTCGCTAGTTGCCTCTTCATTTTATAAATAAAATCACTCAATCAATAAGTCATAAACATAACGAAGAAAGATAAATACCCAAAGAAAAACACCGACAAATTTCAGACTATACCCCCACGCCAAGAAGAGACTGCCAAATATTGGCTTGTAGTGGCAACTTTCAAAAACTCGTTCTCAGAAGAAGACAGACGACAAGAAACAGATCTCCTACCAGCACGGAATGGCCCGCTACAAATACAGGGTAGCTTGAATAGACGCCTGGATACGCGGTTATATCTTGCTTTGTCATATTGTCATTGCTCAGAACAAATCACAATTGAAAGCCGTCGTACAAGACCATCGTTTTTATTCAAAACAGTGTTTTAACAAAGTTGATCCACTTGGTATTTACTGCTTTTAGGTCGTTGCTAGTGGAATCTGCAACTCGGTTGATGATCTTCGAGCTTACGCTAACTGCACCCTCCTGTCAGCCACCATGCGGGAAGAGGGGGGAGTCCCGGAATCTCTGATCAGTTCATGTGTGGAATTCCTTGTCAATCACGAATTTGTTCGCCACCAAACGGTTCAGAAAGAAACTAAGAATGCACGGATCCGCCAGCAGTTGCTGCCTACTAACAAATCGGGCATTGCGAGCACCGAAGCTGTTCAGTCTGATGACGAGGGACGTCTAGTTGCCACGCAGCTTGGTTTGGCTTGCCTTGCGTCAGCGCTGTCGCCAGATGAAAGTTTGGCTGTCTTTGAAGATTTGGAGAAGGCAAGGAGGAGTTTCAACCTAGAATCTGATCTTCATATGATCTTCCAGGTTAGTCACACGGTTACTTGTTGGATGATTTATTATTTTAATTCAGCACTGGCCGGGCTAACGGTAGTGACAACGTTCCAGACAACAAACTAATTGCCTATTATCCATTTCAAACGTCGAGCTTCAAATCATAGGCAACAACTGCGTAAGCTGCGAAGGCTGTCATTCAAGTCATAATTGTTAACTTACATCAGGGGTATGGGTTCAGCTTTGAAGCACCGGTATGCCAGATTGATTCAACGGAGTGCTGCAGTAAGGAAACTGGTATAGCCTTACCTTACCTCTGAACTTCCAAAGGCACTTGCATCCAAGAAAAGTCCGGTCGTCTCTCAGATAAGCCGCTGCCCACGCATCTTCACATTCAGGCTGAAGTGATACCTTGATGCTATGGGGATTGGACTGGTAGGTCCGGCGAAGAGTTTGGCTGCTTTCTTCGGCTGGATACTTCTGATTGTTACTGAAGTTGGGAGTCTGGTGTTTTCAAACACAAGAACCGTGTACCTCAGCCTCTGTGAAGTGCGCCAGCTGTGGGAGTGCCAAACACCCTGCTTACAGCCCACTCTATCCGAAGGTAATTGAGTTTACGAGATCTACGAACTACCAATGCTGAGTCCCTTGAAACTGATTTGACTCAAGATTATTTGGAATTTGTTGTTCTTTTGTATTTAAGTCTATTCTGTTTACCTATTCATTTATTTTTTGTATTTTTTCCATACTCCGTCAATTTTGGCCTCGGCCAGTTGATGGGTTATAAATAAATAAATAAATAAACCTGAGTTGGCAGAACAGGTGTCCTACCTGTATGGACATAATGAAGCAGCCCGCAGTTATCATAGTTTGTAACCCAACAGATTGGCCAAAAATGATTTGTCATTGCTGTCGGAAGGCGACATCAGTATATATAGCTGACGTTTTGCACTTCAAAAGAACCTGCAAGATCTGCTCGAACTAGTTGGATTTCTCCGACCCTTCTTCGACGCCTTAAATACCGATCTAGCGACTGTCAGAAATTTCCTTAACAAATATATCCGATTATACGGGTTTCTGACAACCAAAGACAATAAGAGAGTCGCCCCCATTGCCCCCCCTCTCCATTGTTTCTCCACAGATTTCGAATGATGGCGAATTGAAATCCGTACAAAAAAGTCTTGTTGCAGGTTACTCCTATTCATGTATCCGAGCAGTGGACCACGATGAACTGGCTAAACTACATGAACATCTGGGAATCGTTGCCAGCCGATAAGCAGCGTGTGGGGACATCTGTTGGTGTGGAGGAGAGGTTTCTTGTCCGAGCTTTGAAGGGGCTTGTTAATACTTCTCTGCCGAAACAGGTAGGGCTCTCCATGATTTTTAGACATACGCCCCCCCCCCCCCAGGGTGGTATATTAGCGACAGACCCCCCCCCCCAGGGTGGTGTATTAGGGACAGATTGGGGATGCGGGAACTAAGTGGGGACATTTACTGACTGTACGCCCCATTGGTATCTTCCTGTTATGTCCGACTCTCCGGAGACGAAATAGAGAACGACCCTGTGGATTGGCTCGGTCTGTTTTGTACTCCTAAATTTGAGCAAATTGACGATACTGACACACGGAAAGATAAAAAAATTTGCCCTGTTATACACTTAAATTCATTCAAATTGTACATAGATGATTCGAAAACACAGTAACCACGTAAAAGTAAAATATCCAGTAAGGCCCTGACCAGAAAGTCGATCTCTAACAGTTAGGCCTAATTGAACAGAAGTGAAAGCAGCACAGATCAACATTACAATTGTTGCGTTTTTGCAGATACCATGGTATCTGATACCGTGGTCAAAAGTCGTTTTCGCAATTACGTGGTATCTGATACCACGGTCAAAAGGGGTTTTTGCAGTTACCGTGGTATCTGATATTCAGATACCACGGTGACGGTGAAAACGACTTTAGACCGTGATGTCAGATACCACGGTAACTGCAAAAACGGCTAATTGCAGATCCATTTACCGTGGTAACAGATACTATGGTATCTGCAAAAATGCAACTAATATTTAGATATGCGAAGATAGAAAATGGGCTGGCTTCAGAGATAAAAGAGGCTAGTGAGAAGCAAGAAAGAGGGCCTGGAGTCCAACTTCGTGGCTAACCTTAAGCCTCATGTCCATGCAACGCGGATTCGTGTTGACGCAGGCGAATTCGTACCGTTTCCCTCCATGTACAGCTATGCTCGTATCCACTAACCAATAACTTCCGCGTTATACGTATCTTCCGTGAGTTAAGAGCTCAGGCGGGGACTAAAACGACTGCATCGCCTTAGAGACAGATTTATCTCGTTTGCAGGGTCGACTGTTGGCGATTCACTACCGGTTTTACACTGCTCTCGCGCTGCATGACCTTGTAAACGAAGTCCCCCTCGGTGCTGTTGCTACAAAGTATGGATGCAACAAGGGAATGCTCCAGTCGCTACAGCAGCAAGCCTCTACTTTTGCTGGTAAGCGTGACTCAAAGTTTACTGAACCCAAACAGAACTCGCCATTTTTTTTTGGCGAAACTCGAACCCTCTTGCGTATAGCAACGAAACATAGTAAAATCCGACCACCTGCATGTTCCCAAACCCCCTTACAGTCCCGTACGGTCTCAACCTCCCATGGGACGAAATTTTACGAAACATTGAAGGTAGACAACCTAGTTTTTCGGCCCATTCAGCACTTATGTGCCGAAACGGCCCCCCTCCAACTTTAGTTCGAACGGGGGGGGGGGGTAGAGGGGGGTGAACTTGACAGAGAAGAATTTCCTGTCAAATTGATTCGACGGAAACTGTGGTGAATTGTGACAATACTATTTTTAAAAATTTTCTCTCGTAAAAAGGACACGTCGTACCGATAATAATTCATTCTACTTCAGTAGTACTTCCATCCATTCTCGTTCCCGAGATTCTTCACTTCATAAGTGTATCGTACGTCCAATACAATTATTATCACGCTTGCCACGATTTCTTCTCTTCTCGTGGGGTGTGAGGCGCCCTATCATTGTTCCCGTGGAGCCGTTTCCCATGGAAATTAAAGAGGCAAAAAACAGCCAAAGCCGTGTGTAATTTTCTGTAAGCATACTTAGTTGTAAAGTGGTTAACCATCTCGGAACATCTGAGCAGAGACACTATGCAGTGCGAGGTGTCCCTTTAGAAGTACTGTCAGCTCTTGCCTTTGACAGACACTGGCAAACGACAGGACGAAACATGATTTGCCGTTAGTTCTTGCCATCGATATATATTAGTTGCGTTTTAGCAGATACCATGGTATCTGATATACGGTCTAAAGTCGTTTTTGCAGTTATCGTGGTATCTGATACCACGGGCAAAAGGCGTTTTTGCAGTTGTCGTGGTATCTGGCCAGTTACCGTGGTAACAGATACTCAGATATCACGGTCCGACCGTGGTATCTGGTCGTGGTGTCTGAAAAGTCATCTCACTTTCATCAAATTTTGTCAAATTGGTGAGAGAGAAGCTTAGCACTTAGTGATGGAACTGGATATCAGTTTTTCTTTTGGGATGACTTCGAAAAGTGCAATTTCGGCAACAGTCGTTTTTGCAGTGGACCGTATATCAGATACCACGGTAACAGCAAAAACGCCTAATTATTGCAGATCCAGTTACCGTGGTAACAGATACCATGGTATCCGCAAAAACGCAACTATTTTGTCGGAAACCGGTAAAGCTGGGAACGCACACATTTGTATTCACGATTGTTTTTAGCTTTAGAGCCTCTTTAGATTTCTCCATTATATTTATCGTACCTTTGACAGGCATGGTTACCGCATTTTGTCGACGCCTTGGTTGGTCTGCGCTGGAACTTCTGCTAGACCAGTTCCAAGATCGCCTGAACTTCGGTATCCAGAGGGACCTGATAGACCTGGTTAAGATTCCCTCTCTCAACGCCCAGCGAGCCAGAATATTACATAAAGCTGGACTTCCAACTGTTCAAGACGTCGCTCAGGCCAAAGCGGAAGATCTGGAGGTGATTTTGATCAACGCCGTAGCTTTTGAAAGGTAAGCATAATAAGCATTTCTCTCCAGGAACCTATAAGTTACATAAGATTTGCACCAAGCTCAGTCACAAATTTGAATAAAGGGACGAAGGATGCCGATGATGAAACGCGCAGCCAATGAGTCATCGTTGGCGTGACAAGCGCAAAGTCTTGCGCTTTTAAGACTTTGCGCTTTTAATGAAATAAATTTACTTTATTTCTCTGCAAAATTTGACGAGTAAAATGTGCGAAAAGAATAAAGAACCAAAGAAAACACATGTACGGTACAAACAGATACCACACGTATAACAATCAAGATTACTTTAAGAGCAATTCACGGAGACTAATATCAAATATGTACTAAAATTTTATTTTTTCGTCCTGGTTTCATATACCTCCCCATTAGGAACCGAAAACCCATTAGGAAAACTTTCGTCTCCTCGTTATGTCTATCCAACCATGCCACAATTAACAATTCCTGACTTTGCGTGACCAAACTCGTACCTGAAACTTCTACACTCTCTATGAATTATGGATACGTAATATTATTGGAGATGGCATTGGTCAGCAACGACTTGAAACAGTCGGGGAAATTTTCATCACTTTCTACATGCGCCGTATGGGATACCGATGTGTTGCAGCTGTGTTTCTTAATTGGCTCTTTTTACAGCGCAAAAGAAGATGGCGGTGAATTTGATTTTGAGAAGAAAAAACGTGCACAGCTCCGTCGTCTCTGGGTCACGGGACGGCAAGGTCTCACGGAAAGAAACGCCGCTGCCCTTATCATCGAAGAAGCGAGAGAAATAGTACAGGTAATCCTCATACGGTCGAACTTGTTTAGGAGCGTGTTCCACCCTACTTACCGTAGTTACTAAGCTAGTCACCGTAGTTACTACGCTATGCTGGAACGCTTTTTTATTTTCTCGGTCAAATATCAGGCCGCTGGCTGATCGGACCAATCACGTTGCAGAGATGCGTAGTTACTACGCTCCCGAGCGTGATAAGCAAATAGTTACTGTTAGTTACTATTTTGAGAAGGTTGGAACGGTCAGCGTAGTAACTTTTCGTGAGGCTGGAACGGAAATAGTAACTAATAGTTACTATTGGTAGAGGGGTGGAACACGCTCTAGATGTTTCCACAGATCTTGATGTGATTACATTCCAAACTATGGTACTTTCCTATTGTTGGATCGGATAAGTTCTGCCTAACTGTCAGAAGCTCCAAAACATTTACACAAGGTTGAGCGATTTCAACAGATATGAACAAATACTATAGGCGTTTTTTCGTGGCTCGCTTTGTGGCTCAAATTCGACAAACAACTGCCGAGGTGATTGTCGATTTTGTGGCTCGATTTTGGCGGGAAATTCAAATTTAGCAGCAAAATAACGTCAAGACAATAAAATTGACAACTTTCTCAAGTATGTGGACATGAAATTGAAGATCCTTTCTAAGGACGAAAGACTATGGAGTTCTATTTATTGAATTTGTACATGATTTTTATTTATATATTCAGACATTTGAAATTGCCGCCCAAAAAATAGACGAAACGGCGTTTCCGCGAGTTTCAACTTGTGGCTCGACTGTGTGGCACACAATCGTGTTTCCGCGAAAAACACTCAGAAGTGTGTGGTCCACAATTGTGTCACGGAAAAACGCCTTATGCGTTAAAGTTACAAATAAGATGCGTTATGAGCCTTTGTGCTACGTTTCTGTAAATATTATAACACTAAACATGATTTATAACGTTACTTTTAGCCAAAATAACACTTGAAAAGTCGTAGGGGAAATATTCTGTAATGGCAAACAGATAGTGCGTTATCTTATATCTAATATAGATAGATAGATCGATAAATCTTTCGCCAAAAACTTTTCATGGCTTACGCCAAATTCGTTTGGTATCGTCATAGGTACAACCCATGAACACACATAAATCATGATAAGCCTATACACAGGCCCGTATCCAAGAATTTATTTGGGGGGTGGGGTTTGCCCGCGGAATTTATTTCGTGGGGGGTTTTGCCGACGGGTCGGACCAAAAAGTACATAGATTAGAGGTTAAAGCCTACAAAAAACTATTACTTTTGTGGGTTTCGGGAGGGGGGGGGGGGTCGAACCCCCTAACCCCCCTTGGATACGGCCCTGAGCCTACGTATATACAACAACCATAAATAACGTTAAACATTTAATAACAGTTCACCTTACGCTTCGTTATACAAATTTAGAAAAGAAGAGTCAAAACTATTTGCGAACCTCTGGTGGGCACATTTGATTGGCTGCAACTTTTCAACCGCAGTAGCTACCTTGCGAGGGAAACTTTTTGCCAGCTTTTCGGAAGGGAAAATACTTCTATGGAATGGGTGATTCAGATTTGACACCAAACTCCATGCCGAGTTTCAACCTTCGGTTAAATTGCGCATCCTTGTGGTAAATGCGTGCTATGGTCAGTATAGTTTCAATCGTGCATAAGTATCGCTTTTGGCTTGATTGTTCTTCGAAAAAGCGAAGGTTGATTAAGAAATTCAAATTAACAGCCGTTTCTCAGTTGACATTCTTGCTTGATTTTTTCCGTATTTTACTATATATGTCTCTATTTTCGTTGTATTTGACCAAGTTTTCAGTGTATCTGACCAAGTAACCATGTAACGATGCGTGCCTGGTAAACAAGAGTGGCGATACGACATGATCACTGATATATCATTTCTTGTTGGTCTCTAGAACAAACCAAACATCCCACGATCACCCATTCCAAAAACTTCCAAGGTCGAATTCCTTTAAACTAAAAATGCAGTTTTTGATGTCTATAAAGCCCGAATTAAGGCAAGGTCAGTGGCGTCGAAGTCTGACTCTGAATTTCTTGGTTCTTATTTTTGCTTGTTTCCTATGGCAGTCAGAGCTCGCTCCTCCGTGAAATCGACATAACGGGTGCTTTAGTGTCACAGTGCCTGCGGGCCACTGCAGTTGTGTATTTCCTTATGTATATAACATATATATTATATATAAAGAAGATAAATTATACCCTGGTTTGGGTTCCGACTGAAACCTTTGCTCATGTTACAGAAAGAAGTCGGCACTGACAAGGATCTGTGGAGCTCGAAGCCTGCTGAAGACAATGAGAAGACAATCGATGACCTACTCCAGCAACCCTCTACATCGCCCATCACCCCAGTCCGCATAGGAGTACCATCCAAACCTCATCCACCTGAGAACTCCTCCCACGAATCGCCTACCGAAAAATCTGCGAGTCGCAGGTCGGATAGTCCCAACACCTCACATCAGTCTGACTGTTCTGCCGTTCAACGTCTGGAAAACAAGGAAAACCTGGAAAGTTCTGTAAAGTCGGTTTTTGTGTCAGCGAGCCGACAAACCACCCTGCAGCTTACCCCTTGTGGTTCCTCGTGTAATACATGCCTGACCTCGCCTGATATGTTCACACTAGACGACTCTCTTGTACATGGGGACCTGAGTGCCAAAAACAAAACCTCAAAACGTACTTCAGCCTGTCGCTTTGTGGCTAGTTCTCCCAGCCCTTTGGTGATTGGAGCCAAGAGGGGGAGGAAACCTAGTGTCCCCTCTCCGAGTTTACTTCTCCCTGAGAAAGTTCAAAAGCTTTCAAACTCAGGCAGTGGAAGCCGGAGCAGAATTTCACAGCTGAGGAAGTGCAATCCGAACGATTCGTTTACAATGCTGAGAAAGAAAGTAGTGCAGCTACCTCACCATGAAAAAAAGTCGCAGCAATGCAGCCGTGGTATGCGAAATGGCAGTCATCACCTGAACGTTGGTGGAACAGAGCATGTAAGCCACGACTGTAAAACTTCGGAAATATCGAAACCTCTATTGCCAGAAAAGATTCTAACGCGTTGGGGAGATGGTTTTACGGCTGCTCCGGTGAATGTAGTTAACCGACGGAGCTCAGAGAATGCAAAGAAGCGTCCTAGTCCAACTCAGGGCATAACGCCTCTTGGTAAGCGGACAGCTTCTCGGTTGAACTCCTGTTCTACTCCAGACTTATTGGGCATCGCCATTCGCAAATCGCCACGACTTCTTGCGCAGTGTGCCCCTCAGGGGATAAAAGCCAGCAAGCCTGTAGAAAGTCAAGACCTTTTTGTGTCCCCACCCAAGTGTCCAGCTGTGATTTTGAAGACAGGTCGTGACGTCACTATTAAAGTGCAACCTGTGTCTTTGGGCGAACCTCGTGGAAATGCTGAGGCGAGTCATCTGGTAACTACTGGAGCAACGAAAGATGTTGTGAATCCCACAGTCCTAAATAACGCCATTCCTGGGAACGATGGGACAAGAAATTTAAGCAGGAAAAACAACAGGAAGCATGAGTTGGAACAACATGGGACCGTGGTCGGGGTCAGTCGTGACATTTCTGAAAATTGCGAATCCGGTTTCGCTTCGATGAAATCCAACCAGATTTCCGACCTGCCGGGAAATGGTGACTCTGATTCGGAAATCGAAATTCTTGACAATTCTCCCGGAGATAAGCCGAGAAGAAATGGTCCGGTCGTAAGCAGGGTACAAAAACTAAGACGTAGTCGAAGTGACGATATCATTGATAGATCCCCCTTTGTCCCTAAGTTGGATCGAAAAATGGGGGGAAGCAAGAAAGTGACGCAGTACTTTTGCGAGAGCAAATCTCGACTTCAGATATCAAAAACTAGCAAATTGTCCAGCTCGATTGATATCCGAGTGGTTGCAGGCAAAAGTAACCCAGAAAATGCTAGTACTCTTTCTGTGCTGGAACAGTTAGAAAAACAGTCCCTGTTCAGTCTGGCCTTTGCATGTTGTGAAGTTAATTTGGTCGGTAACAATCGGATTGGAAACTTTAAGAAAAGTTTTCAGCAAGAAGTCAGAGGAATACGGGTTGGAGATTCTAACGTGGCAGTCTGCGGGGTGGCGGTTGGCTGGAGAGAGGATCAAGTGTACTTCATCAGTTTGGGGGACCCAGCCGAAGCTGCAGGTGAGAGTCCCCGAATCTTGGGGGGGGGGGGGGGGGGGGGCATTTGGAGCTATTTGGAAAAAATAAATGTGATTGATTTATCTAAAAGTATAATTTATATATTATTTATTTAAACTAAGAGACGACCAACTAGGGTCAAAAAATAACAAAATAAATAACGAACACTGGTATAAATACAAAACAACTCTCACGCTTCAGGGAAAGCCTGTTAGCGAGGGACAGTAACGAGTAAAAGCCAGTTCGCAAACTAAACAATGATAAACAAACTTCAGTTTTAAACCTGACAGAGCTACGACCAGACCGAGGACTAGTATCGTCGAGTATTCCTCTCTATATGCCTAGCCAACTATGTATACATCTAGCGCACCAGTAAAACGAACTTGAACTTGAGCATCGTCCCGACGATCGTTAGTTTAATACACAATAGCCACTCTTCTGTGCTCACTCTTCCTATGCTGAACGGTTAGAAATAAGAAATGCGTGGCGAAATACACGTAAAATAAACCGGTGACGTCATCAGGGAACATAGTCTTGTCACCAGCATGGGCGATTTGAGATTTTAAGACAGTCCGTTTCCATTCTTGCACAGTTCTGAAGCTAATTTGGCTGATAACGACTGGGTAGGAGACTTAAAGGGAAGTGTCTTGCAAAAACTACGAGGGGTACTGGTTACTAATTGCAGTTTGGTAGTCTGTTGGGGATACGATAAGGCGCCAGTTTGGGGGATCCCACCCCACCCAACAGATACCCATCTTTTAACGACTGGAAGACAATATTATGTTGCTTTTTTAGCTACTGGTGCGTCCATATTCTGCCATTCGGAGATGTTTTATGTTGGCGGGGGGACGGGGGCAGTAAAAGCTGGGTAGTAAGGTCGCCCATTTTCTAAGACCTTTTTGTTCTGTTTTGTAGATACTAAAATAGCCTTGAAGTCTGCCCTCGCGAATCTTGCAAAATCAAAAGCAAAGTGTATCATTTTTGACGTGAAGAACCAAAGTAAGTTGGGTCTTACGGCGCTTGGACTTGATCTGTGGGGTATGGACATTTTCGACCCGAAAGTTGCCTCCTGGATGCTGGACCCGACAGGAAACGAAGTGAACCTCGCTAATCTGGTAAGGTTATTGCCTGCAAAAATAATATCTTCCAACGAATTTGCTTCAAATGCGTTCTGCTTGAAATCAGTTAGTGCGTGTCGCTAAAGCCCTCTAAAATGCAATGTGTATGTGAAGAATAAGTGCTTCGTTTAGTTTATCCCTCCCCTTAGTTTTGAATCCACCAGATTGAGCATTTTCAAGCTTGGCCGTAAGAGCAGGAAAGGAATTAGTAGGATTTAATTGCAAAGCGTTTCTTGAAAAAACAATTCCCTTTTAAGACGGAAGATAGAAAAATAAAAGTATCAATGGCGGGGTAGTGCTGAGTGCTAACCTAACTAAGACAACTATACCATCTCAAATCTAGTTTATCTGCTTGTAAATGCTAGATAATCCCCCAACCGAAAGTCCCACACTAAAGTATATGTGGCAAATGATATCCCCCTTCCCAAAGGCGCACAGTGAGTATGTGTATGGCCTTTTAAGTTAGTAAGTTATATTGTAAATTGCTATCTATCCGGACGTACACGGCTATCCGGTAGAAAAATCCGGTCAGCCGCTTGTATTTGACTAGTTTCTCGTTACCGCTACAGGCTAAGTTAAATGGAAACCCGAACGATCGTATACACCTGGATCTGAAGCTACTAAAGGGCGTGACAACGACAAGCCTCGGCTGTGATGTTGTAGTAAAGGGACTACCGCCCAAAGACAAAGCCGTGCTGGAATGTAGGATTTCCATCCAATCTTGGCAGGGCATGAAGAGGAAGCTGGATGAGCAAAGGTTCCATACCGTTTTTCGGGGTAAGGCCCTAACATTTGTTATCTACTACGTGTTATCTTTCTTTGCAGCTAATCCTCGTTGAAGCTCATCCCGAACGTTGGTCTGTTCGTTCGACTTCTGTCTGACTTTCCATTTTGAAAGCCGTGGATGTTGTATTGTGCTGCCTTTTACCTGTTCACTGGGGGCTTCACAGCTTTGTTAACTCGGGAGTTTCATTGCGATGGTGGATTTCCGCCAGGGTCGTAAACCAAATATGGCATCTTGGGCGGGGACGAGCGTGTCTTCGGTTGCGCGCAATAATGTTCATTCCTTGCTGTGTGGCATACCGTACAGGTCTATTATTAGACTGTGCAAAACGGAGACGTCAGCTGAATTTTATTAGAGCTATATTTCGAATTTTATTAAAGCTAAAATAGCTCTAATAAAATTCAGCTGACGTGTCCGTTTTGCATAGTCAAATATGATTCGCAGTCAGCTTGGGCTGAAGGACTACGTGTAGGGCTAGTTAGGGGAACTGCAACCAACTATTTAATTAATTTATTTGAAAGCCCAGAAGAAAGCCTAAACCACTGTCCGGGCTATGTCTACGTCCATCCTGAAACAATATATCCAAATACCAACTCGACAGTCAATCCCTGCCCATGACCCCACCTCCAGACTCTTCCGAGTATAAAAATGACAGATTTCCAGCATCCAGGTGGGTAGTAGAGTCACTAAAGGTGACTTACTTGGAGGGTAGCTTGGTAAGGGACCGAGGCATGGCCCAGGCTGCTTATGGGAACTGCCGGGAATGGTCTGATTCCGTTGCATACACTAATTTGAATTCTCCCCGCCGTTTCGTATTTACCGTGTGATTTAGTGTTTTGTGACACAGTCGATTTTTCTCTTGGAAAGTCAATTTTTGTTAAAAACCGTCGGTTTTTCGTAAAATAGTCGATTTTTTTTCATTAAAACAGTCGTTTTTTCGTCAAAACAGTCGTTTTTTCGTCAAAACAGTCGTTTTTTCGTCCAAACAGTCGTTTTTCCTGCCAAAAACAGTCGTTAAAAATGACCAGCCAGTCGTCATATACTCCCCCCCCCCCCACCCAACATTTTGGCTAGTAACGCCTCTGCCTGACGGCTGACAGTAACCAAGTCCTGAAAGCAACTACTTGCTCGTTCAGACACTCAAACATTATTCGCGCTTCACTTTACGCACCACCTCAGCAAAAATTTTGAGTCTGCAAGTAAGGACAGAAGTAATTGTATCGTTTTTTTTCTTCTCTTTATTTTTTCCCTGACTGAAGTTTTGTCTGTTCAGTATTTTTCCTTTTTTTGTGATTAGGCTATCCAGTGCAAGCTATTCCGGTTGGTTCAAAATGGAGTGTTATGAAATCCTCAACTCTTCCCTGAAAATGGTATAGGTTCGTTCATATCTTCGACGCTATTTCATCCTATGTGTCCTCCCTTTCTTTTAGTTCCTCTGTAAACAATGACCACGGTTGACACTGGGCACAACACTCGCTAAATAAAGGACTCCTAAGTTTGGTTTTGTTTGTTTGTAGATGTTGAAGTCCCAGCTCATCTTGTCATAGCGAACTTGGAACTGAATGGGTTTGGATTCGATTTGGTGAAAGCAATACAGATGGAAGCAGATCTGAAGAATGTGCTTGAAATTCTCGAAGCAGAAGCTTTCAGATTAGCAGGAAGGAGTGTGGATCTCGCATCCCCCGATGACGTCGCCAGGGTATGTGTGGCGTGGTGGAGGCGTGTTTGGTTGTAGATAGACATATTTCTTAACGAATTTTGTTGTGATACATTTGAAGCTTACTGAATGCTTTCTTACCTTTCCCTATATAGTTCCTTTTTTTTTACCTTGCTCGCCTCTCTTACCTTTGCCTCTCTGACCTTTACGTTCGAACTGGGACAAGCAGCATTCAGAACGTTCACAGCATTATTTGATTTATAGCCCTTGCGAAAGCGGGCGCTTTTAGACAAACCTAAAGTAGGACTCTATATTTTGATGTAGTGTATACAAGTCTACGACTGGTTGCGGTTAAAAACCGTCCTGAAAACTTAGAGACTTCCTAAAGGACTTGACTCGGTGCGCCCTTTTAGCAAGATTCCATAGCGTCTCAAGTTGAGTGCCAGTTTCGAAGGCTTGTGCTGAGATCTAAACTGACGCTAGCACTGTTACTTTCAGGAGGCCAGTGGTGCGAAGTCCTATGATACCAGGTCTATAGCTTCAGCCTGTGATAAAATATATTATATTTTCTCAAAATATCTCCCTACCCAACCAATACAAGCATTTATAAATAACTGGCATCCTGATTACTTTAAGTAATCTTCCTTTTTTTTCAGGTAATCTACATGGAGCTTAACCTGAGCCTTGACAAAATGCAGCAGCAAAAGCCGCAGCTACGTAAAGGCCGTTTAGTTGGCCCCACTGACAAGGAAACTCTCGCCCAGTTCAAGCAAGTTCACCTTTTCCCTGGTGTGGTGTTAGAGTGGCGCCGTGTTAGTTCCTGTCTGAACAAAGTAAGTGCCCCCTCCCCGAGTTCCTGTCTGAAAAAATAGCCCCCCCCCCCTCGGCATCGCTTTTGGTGTTTTGGGAAGATTCGGTGGTGTGGAGCTGCCCCCATCCTGTCCTAATTGGGGGGGGGGGGAATCATACAGTTACGTTGCTACATTTCCGTGTTACAAATTGTGCATGTCTCTTCAAGGTATTCGGTCTCTATAAAAAACATAAAAAAAACATGCACGAGCCCCAGAAGTCAGTACGCCGCGTTTGGGCTTATCTCACGCAGTCTCACTGAAAACTTTGTAATAAAGTTTCACCATTTTGTGTCTTCCATTCAGAGCCGGGTAGTTCATCCACACACCCTGCAAGACATGCAACCACCTGTGGAAAAGTAGCG
This sequence comes from Branchinecta lindahli, assembly GCA_023053555.1. NCBI lineage: Eukaryota > Metazoa > Arthropoda > Branchiopoda > Anostraca > Branchinectidae > Branchinecta > Branchinecta lindahli. The sequence continues at coordinate 24,515,217 of JAKZAO010000009.1, read as the reverse complement.
AGCGCTAACACAGACCCAGTAGACTGGGTCTGTTGTCGCTGTGTTCTGAATCGATTATTTTCGATATTGTAAATTTCTACTGTATTTACCACGTTCGCACAGCAACCGCAAAATTATCCGTGTTTACGGTGCTACTGATATACTTGTACTTTTGAAATCCTTACACGAGGATTTACTGGCTGATGCTTGTTTGAGGTTAAATCCTCACCACCGCCTTATTAGGTTATTTTAGTCTTTTTTGTTAACGTATTTTGTCTTTTTCTTTATTATTTTTCTCCTTATTTACTCCACTGTTTGTTTTTGTCAAAACTTTACTGGGTTATAAATATACTTACTTACTTACTTACTTACTCTACCGACAGTCTCGACAAGAACGTATAAATACGGCTAACGGCAACGGTCTTCCTATAATCTTCATTCGACAAAGCGCCGTCTATACATTGCCCGACTTCGTTGAGCTTTGATACTGTACACGCCCTTACATTCGCGCGACGTCCTTGGATAATCTAAACGCTTCTGTTCATGCCTAAAGTATAAAAGCTGGCTCGGGTCATCACCCCCTCACGGTTAGCGGAAAATGTCGGGATTTATTGCAGGCCGACCTAGCTGAAGATAAGATTCTCGCCGGTCGGCCTTGGTAAAGTAAAAGTGATGCCGGTGCGATTTTTCGGATGAGCTCAGTGTCGTTGTTCCCGGAACCGTTTTCCGGATGCGGCTGCGAACTTATGAATCCGGTGAGAAAGTTCGGTCGCTGTGGGAACCAAACCTTAGTAACCTGCATATGCATTTTATTTTTCGCAGTCGGATTCAGAACTCACATCAAGCACATGCACACGTAATGCTAAAACAGTTATATTTTTAGGTTCTTCTGCCTTTGATCAGGACCGCCCGTAAGGAAAACAAAGAGTCCTGCCATCGCGTCTACAGCACCTGTAACACTCATACAGCGACAGGCCGCGTCAATTTCCTTGAGCCAAGTGTCCAGATGGTTCCTCGAGACTTTGAAGTTACTTTGTTTGACCACGAAGAACCCAAAGTAGTTAGTGTCAGAAGTGCCTTTGTTGCCAAAAAGGGTAAGGGATCTACTTTTAAAATCTTAGGACAAATTTCGTACTCACGAATGGATAGCCTCACTGGAAGAGTTGATACCATCACCTCGAGCCCTTTACCGAAGGAAGGCAGCGGCCGTAAGCTTGTATGAAGCGGTCTTTTGGGTAGTGTTGTGATGGGCGCCATCTAAGCAGGGAGGGGCATTCCCTCCTATTTGTATGGTATGGCATCCACGGATGGCGCGATGCAGATGTTGTTCTAGGGAAAGGTCCGCAGGATTAATCCAGTTAAAGCTAACAGCTTCTCGCTGACGATGAAAACAATATAAATCTGTCCGTTTAATTATAAAATAATTATTTGAAAATACCCCTATAGATATACAATATAAATACGGGTTTTAAAAGTATCCAGGCCAGTCTACCACAATAACTCCGGTTTTGGAAGGCAATGCCAAAAGTTGGGCAAAACCATAGGTTGTAATAGCCTACGCCAAACGCCGGTTAGCCTATGTCAAATAGTGGGCACTTTAACCCGCCAAAAAATAATTTTAATTGTTGTTTTCTGAGTTTCGCTCAAATCATCAGTATTTGATTGTGTAAGGGGGCCCAGCTTTCAACATAGGCTATTCCAAACTGTGGGTGTACCCATGATTGGCATAGCCTGTCAAGAAATCAGGGATTTAACGTAGGCTGGTGTGAATGCAGTGTATGACTACCACCGATATCAGCACTAAGACTGAGCGTTTACGAATGTGGCTTATCGTAGAAATTTTGAGCTTCATAACCATTGCCCATTTTAGGATACACCCTTGTCTCTGCCGACTACAGTCAGTTAGAACTCCGTATTCTGGCACACTTCAGTGAAGATCCTAGTTTGGTGAACATTTTTCGTGAAGATGGTGACGTTTTCGTGTCGCTGGCATCATATTGGAAGCGAAAACCAGGTGACCAGGTGAGTGAGAGAGATAATGACATTTGAAGAGTGTAGGCTTCTGTCTCCTCGCATCACCCTAATGACTTCAGAAAAATCACATATGAAATCAGACAGTGGCAAGGATTAAAGGAACAGAAAACTTGACTCAAACTTGACTCGGGGAGCTAGCTAACATATCAAGAATGTACCCTGAGTCGATATTGAGAGTAAGAAAAATTCTCGTTACGACCATTGCAGTTTTCGGGCAGTTTCCGAGAATCCGACTTTTGAGCAAAAGGTTTGCAAAAGCAAAAGGTTTGTGTGCCGCGACTAGGAATCGAACCCCGGCCGCCTTGTCGGGGAGGTCGTTACTCTGTAGTCTACATGTTAAAAGGCGAACTTTTACAGTACATGAGTGCATAATTACAGTGCATAAGGGGCAAGGGCCTGCCAGCTAGCGTTGGGAACACTAAGGAGGGGATTCGAGACGGACGGCCTGTCGACAATAAGACCCTGTATATTTTATCCAAGCCCCCCGGGCGATTCGATGGCCGAAAGTTGCGTAGTCAAGTTTACTGTTCCTTTAAGCCTCTCTTTCACTAGCCCGCTCTAGTACAGTAAAGTGTGAGAATTCTTTTCGGGTTCTAAAAAATAATTTATTCCTGTGGGTGCATGTTCTGCCCGGGAGCTGCAGTGCCTTGGAGATGTTTGTGGGTGAAGGCCTTCCTTCTTTCGGTGAACGTCGGCGTAAGGGTATCTTTTCTCTCCGGGTACAAGGATCCTTCGTTCGAAGAACCCTTTCCATGTGGCGCTCTTCTGAGGAGGTCCTTGTCTGTGTGGCAAGCTTGGGATCATGAACTGTATGAGTTCATGATTATTTGTTTGTTTGTTTCTTGTTTAATACTAGTTTAATAGACTAAATAAATATATTCACAGGCCTGTTTTTCTCTGACCTCGCCACTTGGCTTGGATCAGCGACAGATTTTGTCATTTCCAGCTTTAAATTATTCTATTACGTCATAATTTTTCGACGAATGACAGTAAATAAGGCAGAAACAACACTGTCGGAGGTTTGATAACGAATAACACATTCGCGAAAAGGTAACATCTAAAAGGACCATAACAGATAGCCTAGCCTACGTTGTCATAACGTGAAACACAAGGATGCGAAAACACGCGTGTTATCCAACTTCTGACAATGTAAAAGATGTGAAAAGAGTGGTGGTACAAAAGTACAAAAAGGATCCATCACATGACCAAGACGGGCTCGAACTTATCGGGAATAAGAAATGATGAAGCGAGTAGGGAAGAAGAGGCTGTGAGTAGCTTACGTAAGTAAATATTCCTTGAGCCCAAGCTGACTTTGAAACATATATTCAAATAATGCATAGAAACGGATGCGTCAGCTACAATGCTTATGGCATCGATATTTCGGCCCTATTATTTGAATACTTACGTAACTGTTGCATCGCATTGAAATGACTGACAAAAATTTTCACTCACAGGTAACAGCGGAGGAGCGGCAGTATGCAAAACAGATTTGCTACGGAATAATCTACGGCCAAGGATCCAAGTCTTTAGCAGACAAACTGGAAGTAGTCGAGTCGGTTTCTGAAGAGTTTATGCGTGACTTCAAGGATGCTTACCCAGGTGAGAATTGGAAAGGGAAATTGATCTTCCGTTCTCTCAGTTTCCATATAAAGGGGCGGAAACTCCCACGCAAGTATGCCGCTTTCTTTTGGGAAAGCTGTTTCCGATAAAACTTAACACACAGACTCCTTATGGTAAATGTTATCAAACTTCTTTCTTCTTTCATAGGACATAACATTTAATACCGACCTATAACATTTGAAACAGTTTTCACTGTTATGTTTTACGAATAAATTACACTAAAACCGGTCACAACAAGTGTGACGTTTAACACATGGATGCGCATCTGTGTATTAAGTGTTATCGAGCTTCACACAAGCCTTGACCAACGTGGCTCGTCATGTTGCCGACTGTATGGCCGGTCTGCTTGTTTTCGACACGGATAGTCGTCTATGCAGCAATGCTACCTCCCAGGCCTTGCTTACTTTTTCAATCAAATTAATCACTCAGTCAACTCATTCCCAGCCAGATCGTTTGTATTCACGACTGCCGATCGACTAACCAGGGATGGTTAGGCAGGCGACTGCCAACCTCGTCAAGACGCCACTTGTTCACGCTGGTGTGCTAAAAGACGTCGCCTCGTACAAGCATTTATAACGGGACATTTTTTTGTGAATTTTCTGGATGAATTTGTCCTTGATCTCTGCATTAATGTCAACTGTAAATAATTACAAATGACTGCATATTCTATGTTATTTATGTGGGATAAATTGATTGATTAACTGGTTTGATTAAAGGGCCCGTCGTAGCCTATTTTTTATTTATTGATCACCCGTCATTTCAGAAAGAAAAAGGACGGAGTACAAAAGAAGAAAAGAAAGTAGATAGCCTACAGGTGCGTCACGTATGGGGGGGGAGGGGACGCCCCCCCCCCCTCCCCCGAATGTTGTCGGCAGTCGGCCGCAATTTTTCACAAAAACGGTTGATTTTTTCACGAAATCAGTCGTTTGTTTCTGAAAATCAGTCGATTATTGTCAAAACATTAGGTTTTTTCTTAAAAAACATTAGGTTTTTTCTTAAAACAGTAGTTTTTCTGAAAATCAGTCGATTTTTCCTCAAAACTGTCGTTTTTCTCTTAAAACAGTGGTTTTTCTCTAAAAAACAGTGGTTTTTCTGCAAAAACAGTTGGTAGGAATGACCAGCCAGTCGGTAAATACCTTGCCGGCCCTCCTCCCAAAAAAAACCATTTTGGCTAGTAACGCCTCTGAGCCTATATGTATATTACTGATTCAATCTACATCCGTAACCGTTCCGTTAATTCTCATTTTCGGGATTTCGAACTTCAAATGTGATTTTTATCCACCGTAACATCACTACACTGCTTGTTGCATTTTCCGCGTTTGTCTCTTCGAGGCGGATCAGGCTCTCGCGTATTGCTTCCGCGGAGCTCATAGGTTAGAAACACCGGTTATGCAAGTTTTTCCTTGTTTCTCATAACAAGTTATCGTAGTAGGATGTGAATGGATAGTAGCTTTGTCAGTGTGATGGGTTGTTTGGTACTACAGTTACGTGCAAAAGAAATGGTCACTTAGTTATATTTGCTATTGTATAATATATTTGATCAATTATTTTAAGTATTTTGACATCGTATGAAAAAATCAGCGAAATTTTCAAGCACTTCCTTTTCGACGGTGACGTTCGGGAGGTTCCATTTTTTTTTTTTTTTTTTTTTTTTTGCGTAATAAACATAGTACTTGATTAGAAAAAATTCTTCATGTAGGCTACACGTCATCCCGATCGCTCCACTGTAAGCGTGTCACATGATTTCCGGCCCCCCTCCTCCGACCGCTCCCCCACATTCATCGGATTCGGTCCGGACTAGAAACGGGACATCTGAGACATGAGGTCCCTCCCACCAAGTTTCATCCCGATCGCTCCACTGTAAGCGTGTCACATGATTTTTGGTTCCCCCCTGCGACCCCCCCCCCCACATTCATCGGATTCGGTCCGGACTCGAAACGGCCGGAGATCTGAGACATGAGGTCTTTCCAAATATTAAATTTCATTAAGATCCGATCACCCGTTTGAAAATTATGCATGTTACTAAATTCCGGATTCCGGCTCCCCTCCCTCCCCCCACGATCGTCGGATCGGGCAAGTGACTATTTCCAAGTTATAGAAAATCATCTGTAATCAAAACTCTTGAAGCAAAAAAGATGATCATCAGGAGCACAACAAGAGCTGTAAGCTCATATGGCACTTGCATGGGTTGAGATGTAGTGTTTGATCATAAGTACTTTTAAGGTTACCTTTGCGGTTCAGATGCGAGATACGTACATGATACGTACTTTATAGGCACTAGAAATTCATCTGTAAGAAAAACTATTGAGACAAAACGATAACAGGCCCTTAGGGATCATTGATATATACCATTTGGTAAAAAAAAAAAAATCACTTTTCGGTTAAAATGTGCACTTTAAGGGTGATAGAATAAATTTTCAAGCAAAACCCTTGTGGCACAAATGATCATGGGTTGAGATGTATCGTTTGATAAAAAAAAAGTAGTTTTCGACCTTGCGGTTCAGATTCGCACTTTAAGGGAGCTAGAACTTCATTTGTAAGCAAAACCCTTGAGGCAAAAATGATAATGGGCTCATGGGGATCATGAAAATGTATAATTTGCTTAAAAGTGTTTTTCTAAATTTACGGTCAAGATTGGTACTTTAAGGAATGTTGGATTTGGAAAGTGGCGATTTCTGAGCCAATCTTGTCGAATCTCTAATATTCCAGCCCAGTTCCATCGTCCTAGCACATCTGGAAGTACCTTAAATCGCGATCACCGGAATTCCGGACCCCCCCCCTAAAACTCCCCCACAGTCGCCGGAACCAGTCCGGTTCTGTAAGTGATTTTATCCAGAGCATCTTTTTATTATTTCCATAAAGTTCCATCCCGATCTCCCCAGTCTGAGCCGGTCACGTATTCCCCCCCCCCCCCAGTTGTTGTCGAATCCGGTCCGGACATGACAAAGATCACCAGAGACATGTTCTCTGATCAGTTATCAAATTTCACTCAGATCCGATGAACCGTTCCAAAGTTACGCATGACTCAGTATTCCGGATTCCCCCTCCCGCTACTCCCCCCACGACTATCGGATAATGTAAATTTTTATTTATAAGTCATTTTGATCGGGTCCCTGATTCGCCTCCCAAGTTTCGTCGTGAAAATCCCCAAAAACCGCCATTACCGGAATTCCGGGAAACTCCCCTCCACCCCCCCCCTAGTGTCCGGATCCAGTCCAAATGTATAAACTATTTATCTGGAGCAGACGCTTGTTCTTCCCAGCAAGTTTCACTCCGATCCCTCCATTCTAACCGTTTCTGGATATTTTCGGTCTCCCCCCCAACTCCCCCATAGCTGTCGAATCCGGTCCGGACTTAAAATGGGACATCAGAGGTATGCCATTTATTCTGTTATTAAGTTTCATTCCAATCCGATCACCCGTTCGAAAGTTACAGACTACTCCAGTTTTCCGGATTCCCCAGCCCTCCACTCCCCCCCCCAGAAGGTCGGATTGGGAAACTGATTATTTCCAGGTTAGTCCGGTTGGGTCCCTGATGCTCCTGCCAAGTTTCATCGTCCTATTACATCTGGAAGTACCCCAACTCGAAAAAGTGTGAGAAAAACTACTTAATTTTCAGAATTCCCCGGCCCACCACTCCCCCCCAGATGGTCGGATCGGGAAACTGATTATTTCAAGGTTAGTTTGGTCGGGTCCCTGATTTTCCTGCCAAGTTTCATCGTCCTAGCCCATCTGGAAGTGCCATAACTCGAGATGAGTGGACAGACCGACCGACCGACCGACCGAAAGGTGATCGGTATATGAAAAAAATGTATATTTTGCTCAAAAGTATTGTTTGTACTTTAAGAAATTTTATTGTAAGCAAAACCCCTTGAGGCAAAAATGATCATGGGCTCATAGGGATCACGAAAATGTATATTTTCCTTAAAAGTATTTTTTTGCACTTTGCGGTTAGCATTAGTACTTTAAGGAATGGTCGGATCCGGGAACTAACTATTTCTAAGCCAATCATGTCAAGTCTTTAATTTTCAAGCCAAGTTTCATCGTCCTAGCATGTCTGGAAGTACCTTAACTTGCGATCACCGGAATTCCGGACCCCCCCCCCTCTAACTCCCCCACAATGCCCGAATCCGGTCCGGTTCTGTCACTGATCTACGAAGTACCTAAACTTGCGATCACCGGAATTCCGGACCCCCCCCCCTCTAACTCCCCCACAATGCCCGAATCCGGTCCGGTTCTGCCACTGATCTACATAGGGCTTGTGCTTGTTCTTCCCACCAAGTTTCATTCCGATCGCTCCACTCCAAGCACGTCAAAAGGTTTCCGGACACCCTCCGACCCCCCCCCCCCCAGCTTCATCGGATCCGGTCCGGACTTGAAATGGGACATCCGAGACACGTTGTCTTTCTACATATCAAGTTTCATTATGATCCGATCACCCGTTCGGAAGTTATACATACCTCAAGATTCAGGACTCCCCCTCCCTCCACTCCCCCCACGATGGTCGGATCGGGAAGCTGACTATTTCCAGGTTAATCTGGTCGCGTCCCTGATTTACCTGCCGAGTTTCATTGTCCTAGCCCACCTGGAAGTAACTTAACTCCGTATCACCGGAATTCCGGAACCCCACTCCAACTCCCCCCACAGTGCACGAATCCGGTCCGGTTCTGTCAATGATATACCTAGGGGTTGTGCTTGTTCCTCCCACCAAGTTTCATCCCGATCGCTCCACTCTGAGCGTTTAACATGATTTCCGGTTCCCCCCTCCGACCCCCCAGCTTCATCGGATCCAGTCCGGACTTGAAATGGGACATCCGAGACACGTTGTCTTTCTACATATCAAGTTTCATTATGATCCGATCACCCGTTCGGAAGTTATACATACTTCAAGATTCAGGATTCCCCCTCCCTCCACTCCCCCCACGATGGTCGGATCGGGAAGCTGACTATTTCCAGGTTAATCTGGTCGCGTCCCTGATTTACCTGCCGAGTTTCATTGTCCTAGCCCACCTGGAAGTAACTTAACTCCGTATCACCGGAATTCCGGAACCCCACTCCAACTCCCCCCACAGTGCACGAATCCGGTCCGGTTCTGTCAATGATGTACGTAGGAGTTGTGCTTGTTCCTCCCACCAACTTTCATCCCGATCGCTCTCATTTCCGGTTCCCCCCTCCGACTCCCCCCCACATACATCGGATTCGGTCCGACTTTGATATGGGACATCTGAAGCATGACGTCTTTCCAAATATCAAGTTTCATTAAGATCTGATCACCCGTTCGAAAGTTATGCATGCCACTAAATTCCGGCTCCCCTCCCTCCCCCCACGATGGTCGGATGGAGCAAGTGACTATTTCCAAGTTAGTTTGGTCGGGTCCCTAATACGCCTGCCAAGTTTCATCGTCCTAGCACATCTGGAAGTACCCTAACTCGCAAACACCGGATTGACCGGCCGACGGAAAAGTGATCGGTATATGGCACTTGGCCGGTAGGCAAGTGCCATAAAAACATGGGGCCCGAGTGTGACAAAAATAGCAGGGAGTTTGTAACCTTTTGAATAGCCCAGTTGAGTTTTAAAGGAGTGACTCCTTAGAATGTTGGTATAGAAACTGCATCTACTGTAACTCGTGCTTTAAAAAATCGTTTGAGGACCTAAGAATTTCTTCAGACCAGGCTGTCTGAGGTCAGTAGACTTGGGAGTCACTAGCCTAATGTGGGACCTTTCAGGTCTCTTTGCGTCGATTTCGAAGACCATCGAAGATTGTAGAAAAGTCGGCTATGTCGAGACCATATTAAAGAGAAGAAGATACCTCCCTGAAATCAGCAGCATCGTACCTTCCCTCAGAGGTAATTTTTTCCGTAATGAGTTAGATTGTCGATATCCCAATATCAACCAAAAGTGTACTCTGAATACTTTTGCTGGGTCGTAAATGCCCAGTCGCTGAAACCTGCACTTAGAACCTTTTCAGTCCTGCAAAAGATCTCGTGTTGAAGACTCCCGCCAAAAACCCCGCTGTACTACACATGTCCACTTAGCGGTATGCTACAAGTTTGAACCAACATATTCTATAAACGGCTCCCCCCTTGGGCAAGAATGATAAAAATATATAACGTAAGAGACCATGAGCTTGTTATTTCTAACCTGATTAACAAGTACAGTTCAAAAATCCAGTCTCACCCCTGGAGCAAAATTCTCAAAGTTTAATTTGTATTTGTGTGTAATTACGTTCAGTTGTTAGTTGTTAGTCAGAGAGTTTTCAGTTGTAATTGTTGATTTTTTTTTCCCTATGATAGTTTTTCCTTTTGTTTTGTTTTTCATTTCCTCTTTTGTACTCCGTCCTTTCTCTTTTTGAAACGACGGGTGATAAATAAATAAATTTCCAGGGCAAGCTGAACGACAGGCCGTCAATACGAAGATCCAAGGCTCTGCAGCCGACTTAGTCAAAGTCGCCATGGTGAGGGTTAACCAAGAGCTTCGATCAAACTTCTCAACTTCAGGACGAGATGGCATTAGTTGTGATATTCGCCTTGTTTTGGACTTGCATGACGAACTGATGTACGAGGTGAGATGCTACAATTACCCCCTTTTCCGGCGAAGTAAGCAAAGTCTGCGACAAATAAATCTGTGTCTTTACCCGAGAAATCCGGTCCGGAAGTCGCGGGCGGTCCCATCTGCTTACAAGGCGTTTGGGGAACTTCCCTGCTGTCATAGGGAATTGAAAAATTATTGCGGGCGGGACTCACCCATGGGTAAACAACTACACTGAACTCATTCAGACCTGGATGTGTTCTAGGTGGATCTGCTGGACTCGCAAGTCCGAGTCCTTGAAAAAGGCATCTCGAGACGAGTCCACCAGCTCTGGCGGACGGACAACTCCGTGAAAGACGAGTCCGAGTCCTTGAAAAAGGCGTATCGAGATGAGTCCAGGGTCCGAGTTCTCCAGCTCTGCCCTCTTGTCGTGGAATAACCTAATTCATTTTAGGTTCCTGTGCGTTTGGTTGAGAGATTTGCACCGAAGCTGAAGAAACTCATGAGAGACGCTATCCACCTCAAAGTTCCTCTTGATGTGACACTAAAGTCGGGTTATTCTTGGGGCTCGATGACGCCTATTTTGTAGGTAAGGACGTAGGTTATTTTGCAGTAGAGCAGGTTCAAAACTAGTGCCACATCGGAAAACTTTTTAAGAAGCCAGTGACCTCTCCGTCTGCATTGTGTTTTTGAGATTATTATTAAACGAGCGAATGTATTGGAATTATCGTCGAAATGTTCATATCGGAAAGAATTGAGTAAATAGTAGAGGACTTCTGAGACAGTTTGGTCTCTTTCGAATTAGCGGCTTCGAGCATAGAACGATAGGACACAAACATTTTGGAGGACTCGCGATCTAGCTGGCACGCGTGAAACTTGAACTGTCGTAACAAGAAAAGCAGTAGATTAGCGTCATTGATGCGTGGTTACCGACTCGTATGCGTAGGCGCATGCGAGACCTTGGCTCCAGACCATGGTTAGGCGCCAAGTAGCTCCAAACTGCGGTACTGAAGCTGTGAAAGCCCTAGTGCCTTTGGTCTTTTTCCGGAGGGTCCAATTTGAATTTGTAATTTATAGCGATGGAAACAAAGATCTCAGTACGAAAACTAAATTTTCACTCGGAAAGTGGTTTTTGGGATCCCAAAACGTTAGTGACGGATACCTATGACATCGCAAAAGTTGTCCGTCTGTCCGTCCGTCCGTCTGTCCGTCTGTCAGCACGATAACTCTCGAAGGGAATGAGATATTTTGATCAAACTTGGTGTGAGGATTCTTTGGGTCAAGAGTAAGGTCGAGTTCGTAGATGGGCTCTGTAGCCCTACGTTTAGGGGTGGGGGAGGGGGTTTAAATTAAGGGGCAAACAAAATATTTTTAAACAGCCAATGTGATAGTCGATTATGGGGCGATTATGGGGTAAGAAGACATGCTGAACACGATGGTGAAAACCATTTTGTCGCCGGACAAGTAGTTCGCCCGGAATCCAGCCAAAACCGGAAAGTTTGTTAAGAGTAAAATTTTGATTTGAAGTTGAATACAAACAAAATATTTTTAAACAGCCAATGTGATAGTCGATTATGGGGTAAGAAGACATGCTGAACACGATGGTGAAAACCAGCCAAAACCGGAAAGTTTGTTAAAAGTAAAATTTTGATTTGAAGTTGAATACAAACAAAATATTTTTAAACAGCCAATGTGATAGTCGATTATGGGGCGATTATGGGGTAAGAAGACATGCTGAACACGATGGTGAAAACCATTTTGTCGCCGGACAAGTAGTTAGCCCGGAATCCGGCCAAAACCGGAAAATTTGTTAAAAGCAGAAGTTTAATTTGAAGTTTATTAGATATTCGGTTTAGGGGTAAGAAGACATGCTGAACACGATGGTGAAAACCACTTTCTCGCCGGACAAGTAGTTCGCCCGGAATCCGGCCGAAACCGGAAAATTTGTTAAAAGCAAAATTTTTATTTGAAGTTGATTAGATGGCAGATTTAACGGTAAGAAGAGACGCTGAATCTGTATATGACAATCACTGTTTATCCGGACATATAGTTCGTCCGGAATCCGGTTGAAACCGGATTTTTTGTATAAGTTAAAGTTTTATTTGAAGTTGATTAGATGTTCTTTATAGGGATAAGGAGATACGCTGAAGTCGTTTCTGAACTATCTTTTTTTTGGCTGGACAATAGTTCGTTCGGATTTCGGCCGAAACCGGAAATTTGGCAGAAGTAAAGCAGGAAGTTTCGATCAGTGTCGTCAAAATAGATATGGTTTATACAGGTATATCTGAACTTGATTTTCTCAGATGACTAGCCTGGCGAAGACTGGATCCTTCGAAGACAAGACCTAGTTGTCTGGGTCAAATATTAAATTTTTGGGATCCCATCGAAACCTTTGGTCTTGTTTGTAGTGGAGTGTCTGAACGATGGAGTAAGGTGTTATAGACAGGATGTTATTTTTTTTTTATAAAGGGACTGGAAAAAGAAAGTAAGCTACTTCGAAAGGTACGAAGGCCCGTTAATAACGTAGAACAGTTTGACCTTCCATCTTCCCCCACCTTGTGGACAGACGCTGGAGCAACGCTAAGACCCTTTGAGGCACAAAACTTGGTGCCCAGACGCGCGACAACTGGACACGTCGCGCATGGTCTGTCAACTGCGAAATATAGTGGTATCAAAAGGTGTGTCCTCACACAGCTGTTACTGGGTCGATAAAGAGCCTGTTTCCCGCTGAGTTTGCGGCTCTTGTTGCTGTCATTGTCATAGACTTGGATGTTGTTGTTGCGAGTTGTGACCTTTGGCCAAGATCTGTCATCAGTGGTGCGGTTCCAGTTATTTCGTCTGATCTGCAATGCAGGGATGAACTGGTCCCTGCCTGTGGAGCGCGGAAAAAGAAGATTAATTTGAAAAAGCTAATTTATTGTTTATATTTACGTAACATTTGACTGATGACAATCTTGATAACACTATATAGTATTTTAAGAGTCGACCAAACCGAATCACGGAATCCCCATCAGATCGGCTGACCATGTCAACTGTATTGGTTTATTCTATCATAAGCAAAGACCCAGAGATAGTACATATACAGCATGATCGGTAGCACATTCTCTAAAAAAAAAAATAAGTAAAAGATATATTCCAAGTTAAAAAAAACTTACCCGACTTCATCTTCTATTTTTCACGTTCACACACTTTGGCACTAGAGGCGTATTCTCGCCGTTCCCCGAAGACTCCTTTTGAGGAGTCCCTGCGTTTTGTTTGTCCCAGGGACTTGCCCCACGAACGGGGAATGCTCCGATTATCATCACCATCATCAGAAAGGTCTCTCTTTTAAATTCGGAGGGGATCAATTTTTGCTGGTATTGGTACAATGTAAAATTAACTAAAACAATCAGAATAAACAAAACCCAAAATAAAGTGGATCCAGACTAATTTCGCCAACTGTAATTTTTTTTTGTTTTTCGAAAATAAATCCATTTTGGAAGCATTCTCCGTGTTCTCGTTGTTTTCCGTACGCAGAGTCCGCGTGGAGTGACTCCCTCTATTCTCGCCGTTCCCCTTGATACCTCGGGGAACGGCGAGATACGCCTTAGATACTTTTCTGATGCAAGAACAGCATTGTGTCATCACAGTCAGGAATCGGAATCGGTGAGAACCCACCCTAATCACCGGCCAACATCTCAGATCAATTCTGGCTTGAAAGTGCCTCTTTTATTGGAACAGTTTTTTGGCAAGGGTTTTGACAGTGCCCGGCCAATTTGACAAGACAAAGATTAAAATGTACAGACCAGTGGTGAGTAAAAACAAGATAAAATGGCTAAAAATCAGATCAAACCACTTTCTAGTTAACACGACTATGGGTTTTGTGTATGGCACTGGCTTGCGGTTGTTCATCTTCAGAACTACGACTTGGCGAGGATGATTGAATCACGGGACTGGCCAACTCCTATCCAATGAACTGCAAAGAATAGAAAACGGTAATAATAGTTATTTGTACAGACAGTTATTCGCTTTCGAGAATAACTGTCTTCGCAGGATACTGAACAATAACTTTTCTCGAACAGGTATGCAATGGATATCTTCGTTATGTCCAACAGGAAGTTGTATTATGACAATTATTTTTGTGGAGGTTGTTACGAACTCGTACCATCCTCAAGAGAGGTTGTTACGAACTCGTATCCTCCAGAGAGGTTGTTACGAACTCGTATCATCCTCCAGAGAGGATAATAAAATAACAATAATAAAATATAATGATAATAATAAAATAAGAAGTAAAATAATTTTTAAAAAATGACGCAACATCTTACTTTCTTAGACAACCACCCTATGGCCTAGGTCATACCTTGTCGCAATCAGGTTTCCACTAAAAATACAGCTTGTCAACTGAACATCCTACTATCCCTTGATTTCCAAAAGCTATATAGTTATTCAGCACTAAAAAAATTACAGAACATCTTACTCTCTTAAACAACTAGCCTATGCCCTAGATCATACCTAGTCACAATCAGATTTCCACTGAAAATACAGTTTGTCAACCGAAACAACATCCTACTTTCCAAAAAGGTAGTTAATGAGCACTTAACACTGTCTTTGAATGAGGAAAGATCTATTATAAATTTCAAAGACCACGTGATCCATGCGTTTGATTTCAAAATTCTTGAGCGAAGCTATCAAATCTTCTGCAAAGCTGCCTGCTATCAAATATACTAAACGCGTGTGAATTCATACTAAAAGCACAGACGGCACAGTCGGAATGTATTCAGACGCTTGTCACACTAGGCTCAAAAAACGGCACAGATTTCAGGAACAGAGTCTACTGTTTTGCACAGATTCGCGAAACGTTGTGCGGTCCCGTGAGGATTTAAAACAACAATATTCAGAATCTGGTGAATTTTATAATTTTTTGTAATAACCCCAAAAAGCTCCTTTTTTTTATCTAGTGCGGTCTACAGACACTTCGGTGCCGGAATACTGCGCAGAAAAAAGACTATTGTAGTTTGACCAAGCTCTTAGGGAATACTGCATCAGTTAGAATAGAAAAAACATGACTTTCTGTTCGAAAAAGTTATAAGCAGACCGTAACAGTCGATACCTGTTCGAAAAAGTATAATAGCTCAAATACCTCCATCTCGGTTGATATCGGATAACAATCTCGACGGCCATTCAAAAATATCAACCTCGCTGCGCTCGGCTGATATTTTTCATAACCTGCCTCGCCTTCGACTCGGACAGTTTATTTTCAATGGCCGCTTCGTTGTTATTTTCCGATATCAACCTCGATGTCGGAAGTTAACCTTTATTAACTGGAGGGACCACATAACCAACTAGACAGTTCGCTCTATCACGCATCAGCCCCTGGTAACGAATGTCATACGCCGACGACGATGGTGCTACTTCGGACACGTTATCCGCATGGCGGAAGATAGACTTCCCAGAACGGTACTCGAGTGGCAACTAGAGGGAATCCGAACCGAAAAATACACTTCGTCGCACTTACCAGCGGGACCTGCAATATATCAATTCGACAGTCCAACCTTATGTCATTCGCGCGGGAAAACCAATAACCTGCAGGGAAACAATCTGCCAGTCGTGGCAGCTGTAAGTAACTTACCAGGCACTTTCAGATTGTCTTCTATCACCTTGACATACGCCTTCGCGTTTTCGGGTAAATCAGCAAACTTCCGCACTTTAGTTATGTCCGTTTTCCAGCCAGGCAGCGTCTTGTACACGACCTTAAAAAAGCACGTTCGTTAACCACGCTACCAACCAACCCCCCCCCCCCCCCACACACACACACACACAACAAAATTAATGTGAACGTGCATCTTAGTGGTCACTGGACCCATGCCCCGTGGAAATACGACTATGAGTTAACTAAACAGTGAGGCCAAAATGTCAAGAAGGATTCTGTAGCTTGTTGAGTCCGCTGTGTTCATTCATAAGTATATCCAACAACCAATAATCTGGTCTTTATTCCCATACAGCGACTATGGATACCCCGACAAAACTGAGCTGAGCTAGAGGTACTTGCTCTAGCTTTGAGTTGATACGCGTCTACTTCCGTCTTCGTCGTTGCTCAGAGCAGAGGAATAGGTACAGGAGGCACGCTGACCCGCTCTGGAGCGCGTCCAGAGAACCAATCGGCTTTTACTTTGAAAGTTTCTTCTACACGGCTTGACAGAGATATAGCTATTTGTAGAGGTAACGAAACGTGTTATGCCGCGTACCTCCTAACCTCCGCTCGTTTGCATCGGGCAGGGTATTGGGAAATATCCGACTCCGCATGGTCGTATTACAGAGATAGGGCGTATTACAGAGATAGGGAGACGGAGGTTCTATCAGATTATTTGTCCTTGGTAAATCACAGATGTCAAGTGCGACACAACGCAATACGGACAAGAAGGCTAAAATACTGATACGCACCTCGACCCGCGCTAGCTCAGACAAACTGGTTGGGAAGGATGGCAGGATCTTCCCGTCAAGTGTGTAGTCAACTGCGATTTTGACCTCGTCGAAGACGTCCAGGATATCGAGCTTCGTCACCGCCAAACTAGAAGTAAATTATGGAGATTGGAAACAAGAATACTTTTAGAGCGTGTTCCATCCTACTTACCGTAGTTACAACGCATGACGTCACGAATTTTGGCGTCAAGGCTAGAACGCATTGTAAAGTTTCGGTAAAATATCACTCCACGGGGTAATTCAGCCAATCACGTCACGTTACAGAGTTCCGTAGTTACCGCCGTTACTACGCTCCCGAGCTTGGTAAGCAAATAGTTACTATTTCGAAAAGGTTGGAACAGTCAGCGTAGTAACTTTTCGTGAGGTTGGAACGGAAATAGTAACTAATAGTTACTATTTTTAAAAGGGAGGAACACGCTCTTAGGCACTAAGTCTACCTCTGTTCCATCAGCCACTGTTGTGGAGTGCAGTAAGGTTGACGGAGGGGGTTGTCCACTGATGGGTGCAAGTTCAAGCTCTTTTTGGTGCGGATCCAAGTGATAACGAAAAACGAGAAGCTAATTTGGAAGTGAGTAGTATCTGATGACCAAGTGGCAACAATCAGGACGATAGTAGGCAATCTATTTTGCTTTTTGGGATCCCAAAACGTTAGCGACGGGACACCCATGACATCGTAAAGTTTGTCCGTCCGTCCGTCTGCCTTTTTGTCTATGTGTTAGCACGATAACTCTCAAAAGGGTTGAGATATTTTGTTCAAACTTTGAATGACGATCTTTCGGGTCAAAGTACAGGACAGTTCCTAGATGGGCCTTGTAGGCCTATCTTTTGGAGTGGGGGAGGGTTTCAAATTAGGAGGCGAAAAAAAATCTTTTTTAAAGCAAATGGGATAGTTGATTTAGAGGTAAGCAGATATACTGAATCTACATCTGAAACTTATTTCCTTTCCGGATAAGTAGTTCGCCCGGAATCCGGGGGGGGGGGGGGCTCGACTTGGCTCAAATGACCTAGCGAAAACACACAGTCTCCGTACTTACGCAGAATATCCATTGATCAGATTGCTGTAACGTAGGACCACAAGGTCAAGCCAGCCGCAACGACGCTTCCGTTTGGTAGTGACGCCGAATTCAGCTCCGTAGCTCTGGAGAGTCTCACCAATCTCCTATAAAGTCAGGGCGAAAGTTATGCTTCGCTCTCAATGAGGTCGACTTGCACATCAACTCGCCCGAATTTGCTCGTATACATATGCGAAAAATCCACTTGCTAAATCTTGGAATCACGGACGAATACCATTTGGAATAGCAGCGAATTTTCTAAGCCTCAAGGCTAAACCTCCAACCAAGGCCAAACCTCCAACCAAGGCCAAACCTCCAACCTCGGGCTTCAAAACCTGGCCTAACTTTTTTCAAGAATGAAGAGCCAGAATAAGGAAACACGGCCAAAGTCGATGGGATCCCAAACGGGAATATTTATCGGACTTTATCATATGGACTTACCGGGTCATATTTCAGATCCATTAGGTAATTCCGTTGTCTTTTGTTTCCCGACTTTCGCCGGATTCCGTTGGCTGGATCAACCACGCAGGAAAACAGCAGACAGATCGATTTACCATGTCAGCTTTCCTACCTATACCTATTCACTACCTATACCTTACCTAAACCGCTTTTCCAAGCAATTACAAGTATTACTAAAATTCAGGGTGTTGCCGGATTCCGGTCAAATATCGTTCCGGCAGAAAAAAGTTAAATATCCTGAATCAACGTGTTTTTTTTTACCCCTATTTCGACACTTCAACCGATATCAGACTGAACTGATTGTTAGGAAAAAATCCGGTTTTCTCCGGATCCCGGACGGAATACTTGTCCGGCAAGAAACAAACTTCAGATATCGATTGAGCATGTAGTTTCACCCCTACACCGAATCTCTACTCGACTACAGAGAAGCTGTTACTTCTGCAAAATTCCGGTTTGGTCCGGATTCGGGGCGAACTACGCATCTGGCAAGAAAACGAAATTTAAAAACGGGTTCAGCATGTCTATACTTTCCCTATACCCAGGATTGCCACACGTCAACGATAGTGTGAATTGTCACTCTTGCACTACGTAGGACATAAAAATCACTATAACGTCCAAATGTGTCATTTTGGCAGCAGGGATTCCGACCAGAAGTGACTATTTCACGTTTTTTCACGAAAATAAATTTCACTCCCAATCCACTCTCTGCTTTGGCCAAAAGTCACTCTCTAGATGTTTCTGATGTGGCAACCCTGCCTATACCGAATGTCTAATTGACTTCAGAAAAACTACCAATTTTTCTAATTCTGGCGAATCCCGGGCGAACTACTTGTCTGGAAAGAATGTAAGTTTCAGACACGGATTCAGCAAGTATCCTTACTATCCTTACCCAACATCACTATCCCATTATTCCCATTAGCTTTTACAAATTTTTTTACCCCTTTCGCGACGGCCTCTCTACCCAAACCCTTTCAGTGGTAATAAAACAAGTTTGCAAAGAAGCCAAACTCCACCATCGCCGTAGCATACAGATCGGCTATCTCAATCCAGGTGCAATGTCAATCCCACCCCTTTTGCAGCAGCGTTTGGTTGGTATCACTTCACCTTTCAAGACCTCTAGCATTTGCTTACGTCAGTCAGCTCCGAAGGGAAGGGACCGTCTCCTACTCTGGTGGTATAGGCCTTGACAACACCATAGCAGTTTCCAATAAACTGTGGTGGTAGACCGAGTCCTGTGCAGACACCGCCTATACTGCAGTTTGACGAGGTGACGTACGGGTATGTGCCTGAAAAGTCCAAGGTTTGAACGTTGTCCTAAAATTCAGAGGCGTCATTTCATAAAATCTTTAAGAACAAGTCAAATGTTTCGATGGGATCCCAAAAATCTAATATACGGTTGGGGGCTAGACATCCTGGTGCTTTCGCACACCCTTCCTGTCACCTTCCCCAGATTTCTCCAGGTACTCATTTGAAGGCGGTGGACTTTGGCTTGTCTTACAGGGTTACACAAACCACCGCCCCAAACCAAACGGTAGGCACCACCGACACTCGAGCCAGCGACCCTTCGCTTACGAGTTTGGCATGTTAAGCATTCAGCCCCGGTCGTGGGATATACTATCCAACTGGGTTTATTTTCACGAATGCCAACCTGATGACGCGTGCCATCCGGATGGTTAAAAGAACCCAGCCTCAACTTCAAAGATTTATTTTTAGTGGCTTTCTTACCGAAGTCGATGTCAAGCATGACTGCGTTAGCTCCTTCCACTAAGACTCTCTTCCCACTGTTGATCTGGTTTCTCAGAAAGGATAGGCCCTCCACGACGAACGGCCGAATCCTCTCGGCATGCTGCCGATAGACCTCCAATTCTTTCTCAACATCAACTTTGAGCGACTGATAAGCGGCTTCGAAAGTCCTTACGATTGTTCGGAACCTAGCAAAAATGAACTTCTTATACTCTCGTAGCTGCCGGGGGGGGGGGGGATTATTTGTTTAGTGCTTGCTACCCACTTATCCACTCTTGAGGTAACTGGTGTTCAAATCGGTGGTCGAAACAAATTTTTAAAGTGCACAGTTTTTGACGAACAGATATTCGCCGAGATGCGACTTTTCGTCAGCGTCCATTGCTGATCGAGACTGGCTTCCTGAAGAAACAAGACCCAAAACTAAGGGGATTTCAACCTGGGAGCCTTTTGACTTTCTTGATCCGGTCAGTATTAGTTTTGCTGGAGAAAAAGAAAGGAAATGGGCAGACGAACACGCTCCCTGATACTACAGCCCGCGGCAGGGCTTTGATGCTACCTTGTGTTCCTCCCATGGAACCGATGCATAATAGTTCAGAGAGATGACCAAGGTGGGGCGGTTGCGGAATGGTATTCATGAGGGGATTTTCGCCACCGTCATCAATTCATACGGAAAAGATGTCAATTAACTGTCATTTAACAACTTCATAAGAGAGAAAAAGCTAATTTCATTACGATTTCAGATAAAAGAAATGAAACAAATAGTAGCCAGGTAAAATTGTCACGCATATTGTCACGATTTGCTACTATCGTCAGTTTGGCGTAACGCAACCTGAGCTCAGTCATGTGCCGCGATAACAGGACCATAAAACGACAAAAACAAGCACATGACTTCCTTTGTGAAGTTATGTATGAGCCAACTGAGATAAACATGTCCGCTGGATGATTAGATTTCGAAGCACGCAGACGGACAGAATCGGCGAGCGAAAAAACCACCCAGTACGAACCAGAGATGATCCTTACCGATATTTTACTTTCAGAAATCACCAAGTTCAAAGCGAAATTTGGCAGCCTACGATTTGCGTTTCGCATTGACCGAATATTCTACAAATGGCGTGACCACAGACAAAGTCGGGATGAGATCCGACGGCCTAGTACCAACCACATCCACAGGCGTCACTAGCCAAAATGTTTTTTTTTTGGGAGGACAAGATATTTACCGACTGGCTGGTCATATTTACCGACTGTTTTTGCGGATAAAAACTACTATTATTGAGAGAAAACGACTGTGTTGACGAAAAATCGGTTGATTTTAACAAAAAACTACTATTTTTTAGACAAAATCGACTATTTTTACGAAAAACCGACCGTTTTAAAGAAAAATCGACTGTTTTTTGGAAAAACTACTATTTCTAAGAAAAAAATCGACTGTTTTTACTAAAAATCACGGCGCCTCGCGCCGAATCAACTATTTTTTACCGACTGGCCGACAACATTTGGGGGGCGTCCCCCCCTCCCCCCCCCCCCCTAGTAGTGACGCCTCTGACCACATCACTTGCCTGAAACCCAGAAAAAAATGCGTTAGCCTACTTCGTTTGTCCGTTACCCACAAATAATCGATTTCATCGAATGAATTTATTCTTTCGGATCTGTGGTACCTCTATGTGCTTGTCCCTCTACGCTTGAAATATTTACCGACTATAAATGTAAGCCATTGTCGGAAAATAAAATAAAATGTCAGATTCCTTGCAAGACACAAGACTTGTCTTAATATCATTTTCCTACTTTCCCAAACTCAGCATCTTTAGCCCTGGAAATGTAGGCCTTTGTTGAAATTCAAATTCTCTGCGTCCGGATGAATTTTGGGTGTCGTGCAAGCATCGAACACTCTGAGCATAATTACTAGAGCCCGCCGCCCGGGTGAACAAATACAAAATCTCTTAAATGAGTCAAAATGTTTCAGTGTATTCAAATATCAGATGTAAAAATAAGCTGCCTTGTCAGTTAAACTTTAAAGGATTTGATCCATGTGGCGGAAAATAGGTGGCAAACCATTACCAGTTAACACTGATGATTACTGCCGACCCAAACGTGCCTTTTTTCTGCAAAATCCTAACATCAGCCAATATTACTCATGAACTACAGAAACCAAATTCAATTCTTAGGAGTAATTCGTCCCTCTTTATTCATTGGGTCTGCTAGTATTTACCGAACATAGCGGACACACACCTTTTCCTCGTGACAATCTGGAGGATTTTTTAACAGAAAGTTAAAGTTTAACCGAAAAGGGCTGGGATAGGACAATCTAGTTACCCATCACTTTTTCACTTAAACTGGCTTGAAGACCCGCTGAAAATGCGCTACTTCGGTCTTCCACTATTCACGAATAATCGATTTTCAAATAGTGGAATTTGTGGTACCTCTATGCGCTTGTATTTTTGCTGTATGCCGTACGAGACAGATTTATGATTTGTCTTTGTTTTTTTTTCAGGCGTTACGCATCTTCACCAATCTCACCACTGCCCACAGAAAATCCCCGTTGCTTTTGAGATTAAAATTTCCCGCGTCATAGTAGAATTTTCATTGTGGGTACGGCCGTAGAAATTCTGAACGTCATAACTGGAGCAGATAGTGGAAAATAGAAGAATCCCTTAGCAGAATCCAAATAATTCAGTGTATTAAGTTAAATGACACAAACATAAGTTGGCTTCTCAGTTAAACTTTAAGACAATCCCAAAACAATTTCCTGAAAGAAATAAACACTGCCAAATATTTAGCTGTTTTTTAAACACTACTGTAAACCGGAACACACCAGCTGTTATCACTTATTAAGAACGGTCTGTTGCACTTGAATTATCTGACTGACAACTGTTATATTTTACTTTTTAAAGGACACCTGAATGAAGAGTACCAAGTATCATCCCTATCTGTATGACTTCCGTTAACATTGCCTGCAGAAAACCCAACCCAAATACGAAATAGGGTTTCCAAGCTATAGTTTTTGCTCCATTTTGCATCTGTCCTTATTTCAGTACCAAACAATTTTAGAAATCAATCAATGTCTCCAATCAACCCTTCTTCTGGAATATTTTTTAACCAGTTACGCCCAAACGTGTATCTAGAGGAAATTCCAATACGATCCGGCCAGCGCTGTGCAAGATTTGAATGAATTGCGCTTTTTGTCCTGGAGTCTGCATGTTCAAACCTCCAGAAACTGAATATCCTTATTTTGAAAACGTCACGCTCAGGAGAAGAATGCTCTCCCTGGCCATGTCTGTAAATGCATTCTCCATGGTGTGTTCATTTATGGTTTCTTTGTTCAGGTGTCCTTTAACATATTTACCTTGACGAGAAAACCAAACTTTTAGCCAACAGAAATTCGCCTTTAGGCTGTTTTTGAAAATATAAGAATTTGAATTTGAATTAATCATCTCTATCGACACGTAATATTGTCTCCATATTCTACGCAATACCAATTCACTGTTCCAACTGGAACCGAGAGTTCCACTACTCATAAAACAACTATCGTCTACATTCGCCTAACTGCTATTCTCTATAATCGCATACACTGGTATGATAATCTGTTTATCAACTGAACTGCATGACAACTAATGAAGCATTATAAAGAAAAATCAGAAAAAGAAAAAACTCAACAAAACAATGAGAGACAAGTACCCAGATAAAATCATGAATCTCTACACTTCATCAACAATGGGCCACTACCACTTCAGTTAACTCGGACCGCACAGTCGGTTGACCAGGAATCCCAACAAATAGCTTCTCTTTACCGTTACATTTTCAATTACTATAGAGTATACCGAGTCGAGTCAAGGGTTCCTAATCTCTGCCCTTTGTCCTAAGCAACATTCGCAACAGATACAATTCAAAAACAGTCACGTATGCCTTACCTTAGTTCAAACAGGGCGAAATCACCGATCAGGTCACAGATTCTAACACCAGTTCGGCTGGCCTTGGAAGAGTATGTTGGTCCAATCCCCTTTTTGGTTGTGCCAAGGGACTGTGCCCCTTTTTCAGTTTCCTGAATACCGTCGACTTGCTGCAAAAAGTTAAAAAACCGAAGTCACATAATTCGTGCAGAAAATATAGGCTACCGTACAAGCAGTTTTAAGAAACAAAAGCTGCGCATCGGACGTTCCAAACCAATAAAGAAAACACCCTGGTGGACTAAAATGGACTGTGCTCAAAGACACCGACAAAGTATTATGGTGGTGGAGATAAAAAAAAAAAAAAAATGGTGGGAGCTCAGGCTACTCAGAGCCTTATGCCGTAGTACTCTAACTACGAACAGGCTGCGCCTGATTTTTGCTATAAATGCTGATAATAATAAATTGATAATGGTGATCATTCATTGTAAATCCAATCGATGGAACCATGAATGTCCATCACAGCCTTCCCGTCGTGATTAACAGAGTTTACTTATCTCTTGTCCACCAGTCAACAACTAGGACGACAGCTTTTGGCTGAAAACGTATTGTTCATTCCCAAAACAGCTATCCATCCCCGGCGTACTGTGAACAAAATTCCTCAAATAGCCATCGTAGGATATAACGAATGTTTCGTCAAGAAACACGACCAAGGACTTAAAAACAAATGGACCCGGACTAAATAATAATTCTTCAATCTGCTGGTGGCGCAGCAAATCGATTCTTGTGTCGGACGAACAAGTGAAAAAAGAGTCGGGTGACTTTCCGCCAATCAACCAACTGATGTCAACGAAAGATAAAAAATTACAACCGAACACTACATAAGTCAGCAGTATTATTAAGTGAGTATATCAATAAAAACAATGGGACATCTCTAGAAAACCCTTTTATCTGAAGTACTGATTATTAACTACTATTTCATTCTCCCATTTTGTTCTAGAAATACGAAACACTTGCCTGATGAAAGTCGAAAACGATGTGTGCTTTGTCAGAGACGAAAAGTCTAGTACTGTCGATCCGGAGCCCTTTTGCCACATTCTTGTCAATTTCTTCAAAAAACTGACCAAGGTGTATCACAACTCCGTTACCTGCAAATCGAACCTATTCTAAGAAATCTGCAACTGAATACACACTGAAGAAGATGTAACCTAGCCCAACTAATACTGCCGGTTTCCTGATCGACAGATTAGTCTTAGGCTTTAGCACCCATCTGTTGCACATACGAATTAAGCTGTTTTCCTGAAGCTATCAAAATTTTACAAAAGAAACGACCTAAATTCAACCATTTCTATTAATCATTTTTTCTTCTCAAATTATTAATCCAAGCCCAACTACCTGTACAGTACCAGGTCCCAAGCAAGCAATGACACAGAGATCCAGGGCCTCTAGAAAGAGTGGTAATCAGCAAAATAAAAACTTTACTTTCGTTTATTTAACATCCTTTGACTTTGGAAATAGACAAGCAAATTTTGACAAATAGGCAAGTACCAACCGCATGTTTGTACACATTATGATCACCACTTCAGAACCTGGCCGGGTCCCCTAGGCAGTTGCCCAGTTTTCCTAGGCAGAAGTTCGCCACTGACGCCAAGGATAACAGAAACTCACCAATCAGAGCATTACAGTTGTCATGGGCAATGCCACTTGGTAACAGGTGGAAGTCATAATTCTTGTCTCCAACAACAACAGTATGTCCAGCATTATTTCCACCCTAGAATAATTCAAGCTAGATTGTATATTTTCAATGTAAAGGGCAATGGCTAATCTAGAAAATTTTCGATCTTCTGCTGAAGCCAGCTCAGACTCGATTGGTAAAAACAGGATGACATGCCTATGTGAGTATCCTACTTTTACCATGAATCCATGACCTAATGTGGTGACATACCTCTATGGATCAATGTTTCAATTAGAATATATGGTCTAATATCCTAATGTAACATTGCAATGTGGTAGGAGCATCTGAGCCACATTATATTATGTGTGCAGAACAGAGAAGCCTTTAGGGTCAGACCTAGAAGTATCAGTCTGGATCATGGCCATCTTTGAGTCTGACTTTGGTCCACTTTTTGGTTATTATTGCCTAGCCTGCATACTGTAGACTATGATTCTTAAAGTAAAAGTGATAAATGTTTTGCAATAATTTATGTTTGAGTAGCTCCTACTCAAAAGTCCGCCTAGCATCAGCAGTAACTAGCAGCCCAGTCATACACAAATCCTCACTTTTGGGCATGATTCTCAAACTTCAGAGCATACCCCATCATATGAGCAATTGTGTTCATAAATTGGGGCAACATGCCCTGGAGCAAGGGTGCAATACCCCCATAAACATCTGTTTGAAAAGCAAATGTTCATTTTGGAGTTTCAGTTCAACAAACTTTTATTGGGTTAATGTGAACTTGCCAGGGCATATCGCCCTGGCATTTGAGTGACAGAGAGAGCAAGTAAGTAAGAAATACAGGATCCCGCACTATTTCCATCAGAATCTATTTCCATGCGCATCTGACGAAATCATTTTTTTGCTAATATGTGCCTGAGATGTATCACAAGTCACAACCTGTATAAAATAGTTAAATCTGTTGAAAAACAAGTGTTTCGGAACATATTCACTAATAAATCTTTCTTACTTCAGGCAATGTGGCCCTGCTGTGACAGAATTGAATTCACTGCATCCTATAGCGCTACACGAAAAGAGAGACAACGTCAATGCCTAAAAACAAACAACAAAGAACTTCTCTTTTCACAACAGCAAATGTTTTTCTTGTAGTGAATATAT
This sequence comes from Branchinecta lindahli, assembly GCA_023053555.1. Taxonomy (NCBI): domain Eukaryota; kingdom Metazoa; phylum Arthropoda; class Branchiopoda; order Anostraca; family Branchinectidae; genus Branchinecta; species Branchinecta lindahli. The sequence continues at coordinate 24,488,630 of JAKZAO010000009.1, read as the reverse complement.
GTTTCTTTTTTAAAACCACACAATTTGTTTTATTTTTTTCAAGTATCTACTACACTTACTACAGGTGATAGTAGTGACCAGACCAGGACTAGACCAACAAAATTTTGCAGATCTGCTGTGACGGAAAAACGATCACCAGTTTGAGGTCCTCGTAGCAATTCAAGTTCTGGCAACGCTGCTTTGACATTGGTGTCTTGGAAGAAAATGCACAATAAAGAGGAATTTGCTAGCTTTCTTTTGGGACTACTGTTTACCTTTGGCTTTACTGAAGTCTGTATGGTGAGCTGAAGGTAGTCAAAGTTGGAGAAAAAAATCAGCAAGTAAAACTATGATGGAAATAATGAGGCTCCTGTCTGGCTTCTGACTCTGTGGCGACTGTGGTAGGCCCAAATATGAGACTAAAAAGGAATTTAAACTTCTAAAGGAAAGAAGGACCTTCAAATTTACTGCTGCTTCTTTCCGTCTTCTTCCTTTCAAAAATACAAAAAGAAAGTCCAGCCTAGACCTACCTGACAACGGCAGCAAAGGTCCACAGATTCTGCTAAAAGATCAACAATTTTGCCTTTGCCCTCATCCCCCCATTGTGCCCCCAGTACAACATCAACTTTGAAATCATGACCTATTCCATTCATGGTCGTCATGTTTGCTAGGCTAAGGCGGCTAGCCTAGGCTACACTTAGGTCAAGAAACAAAACTGTTGACACAGAATCTCGCCCCTGCAACTATTCGAAAAGTCCACCAAAAGAAAAACAGACAACAAGCGCAACTAGACGCAACCCGGATGTTACGATCAATCCGTCAATTCTACCCGAAAAATTACTAAACGCTCAAAATACATATTGCAAAATGCTATTGCAATGCATGGCAAATGCTGTGCATTACTTTTCTACTGAACTCAGACTGGACTTTATAGTTTACGGTGGTAAGTGTGACAAATTAAATACGTCAGAGGAATTTCTAAAACTTTATGACCTACCTCGTCGGGCCAATTCACTTCTCCCGCTCCTGAACAAGCCGCCATTTTGCGACGGTCGCCCAATAATCATCCTCTCTATTCATTACGGGCCACGCACGCTAGAGTAGAAACGAAGCACAAGTGATTGTTTCACATATCAGATTCTCGTATTTAGGGAGAACATATAGCTTTTTCAAATTCGGATCTATGTGAGTTGTTCTTACTGTACACCATGGTGTACACTTCCAAGCTCTTTATTCCTACCAGCACTTACAAGTTACAATTCCCTAGTGCAGTCTAGAAGAATATCCTTTTTTCTGTTCTCGCTGTTCCTTATCCCACTGCGTGCTATTTCTGTACCCGAATCTTCTACATCGTCTCGCCTCCGCAAAATGTAATGCACTAGCCTAATGGTGCTTTGCAGTACAGATGGTATACAAGCTTTTGGCTAAGCAAGCGTCAAATATTTTCAAACAAGTTAGCAGACCTCTGCACGGCGCATTGGCTGTAAGTGCCAGAAAGTCTTATCATTGTCGTTTCTTATTTGTTGACGATGTCTCTCATTCGAATTCGAAGTTCCCTGGTATTAGAGAAGAACCGCCGCATCTACTGAACTTCGGAACTGACTGACGAAGGGCAGTATATCACCAACATCTTCGACAAACCCTTTTTCTACTGCTTTTAAGTACTGCAAGCGAAGCATCTGAAAGGAAGAACTACTTTAAAAGAATGAAATCAGATCAAGACGAGGAAAACAAGTTCAACCTTGAATTTTCCCTTCCAGTCTGCGCCGGACCTGTACGCTCCATACAAAATGCGTCTGTAAAAAAGGTGGTTGACATTCCAGGATTCGGAATACGGTTCCTGGTTGTTGCTGACAAAAACATTTTCAGCTAACTTTCACCCGATTCCACATGTTCGCTCTAACTTCAAGCATCCTTGGAAGAGCCTTCATCTGCTATGGCTTACCCATATAAGGGAGTTTACAGAGCCAGCAATTAGTAATTGGGTCAAGCCTTTATGCAGTAGAGCCGCATGTTATTTTGGATGTTACGTTCGAGGTTACATTACTTTCGACAATGCGGTTCCTGGCTTACTGACTGGCACGGCAAAACAAAACATTTGCTTAGACGTTCATTTTCCACGGTGACACACCAACAGCGGACTTTCAGCCGCAGCAAGTTGATGGAAGTGGCAGTGTTCGGAGTACAAATAATGACCCCAAGAAATATAGCTCTACTGTAATCTAGCTGTGAGAGAGACGTTTTCTCGTGAATGCGAAGGAAGATGCCTTCTACACGACAATGTCAATGGATGATGCCACCTTCACGAAAATCTTGTAGAGCTCGATGGAAGTTTTGTTCAACAGTGCTAGGGCACATTTTCGCATCGATGGCTCCTCTGGATGTTGCGTCCCATTATCACGGTCTGTGTTTTCGCGTCGATGCCATCTGGCTCAATGGCCATTTTCGCGAGGAAGTCACAATCCAGCTGCATGGGTGGTTCCCGGTACAACGATGCTCTTTGAGTTCTGTTGACCGGGTAGAGAAAGGTAGCCAATCTTCCTCCGTCCCAACCCGTTATCATATATAGGTCAGTACACCCTTATTTGCGGACGATACAACCTTGCTGTGTGTTGCCCCTACGGAACAACTGCTCTTGTCAACGTTAGATGCAGCAATGCGGAAGATATGCACATGGTTAAAAATAAACCACCTTGATTTGAATATAGCTAAGTCAAATTTTGTTATTTTCTCTCGATCTCCAAATTTTTATCCTTGGATCACGGAAATAGCATCAGAGCGGGGAATCATCAAACGTGCAAAGTTCACTAAGTACCTAGGAATTAATGTTGATGAAACCCTATCATTTAAAGACCATGTGAAGTCAGTTTCTAAAATATTGTCGCGTAACCTAGGTATCATGCGCAAATTAAAACATGTTTTCCCTCTTAATGTTTTGCGGTTGTTATATTTTTCCCTGATTCATCCCTATATATTGTATTGTTCGTCGATATGGCTTGGCACTTTCCCTTCGTTACTTCGCCCGATCCGTGTGATTCAAAATAACGCTGTCAGAGTTTTTTGTGGTGTGGGGAACCGAGAGTCCATGAGGTCAGTTTACAAGGAAATAAATGTAATGCCTGCCGCTGGATTACGCGATTTTTATACGTTGATTTTTATATATAAGTATTATAATGATAGTCTTCCGGATTGTTTTGCAGGAATTTTTTGTGAGAGGTCAGATGTTCACCAACACGATACTCGGATACGAGGAAATATTGAGGTTCCTCGGTTAGTTTCAAGTAGGTCTTCTTTCTCCATTATGTATAGAGCTTCCAAGCTCTGGAATAAACTTAGAAAAGATATTAAGGAAATAGGTAATTTTAACCAGTTCAAGTCTGATTTACGTATGGAGTTGCTCGGCAGGTAAACCTTCGAAGCAGATTAAATAAGTTCTTTTTCCAGGTTTTTTTTTCTGTATCGTTGATGTAATTATCGTTTGTTGTTTTTTGTTGTTCGGGGGTCACGCAAGGTTATGTTTTTGTTAATTGTTCTTTTTTATTTTTTTTTGGTATCGGTATATGGTCTCATTCTCCACTCTCCATTTCTTCTCTTGTTTTTGGTGTCATAAGTTAGCACAGCCTCACAAGCCCCGCTTTTGTTGTGCTATGGAAAAAATAATGTTTATCTTCAATAAAACTGTTCTACTACTACTACTACTACCATCATCCAGTGACATTTTTTCTTCTGTCGAGCTCAACGGACATTCGTGCGAAAATTTCGCCTCGTACCCGGTCACCGTCGAACGCAAGTTTTGTCTTGAGCTTCATTCTGACATCACCCATTAAGCTATCCATGCGAAAACGATCGTCCACACGTTAAGGCGTGTTCTCGCCGCTTTGTTTGTCCCGGGACTCACTCCCCGTATTCTCGCGAGTCCCCACGGACGGGGAATGCTCCGATTGTCATCACCATCATAAAAAAGGACTCCCTTTCAGATTCGGAGGGGAATCAATTTTTGCTGGTGTTGGTGCAATGTAAAATTAATTAAAAACAATCAGGATAAACAAAACCAAAAACTAAATTTTGTTTTCGGACAAAATCCAGTTTAGAAGCATTCCCCGTGTTCTCACTGTTTTCCGTACGCGGAATTCGCGTGGAGTGACTCCCCCTATTCTCGGCGTTCCCTTCGATTACCCGAGGAGTCCTCGCGGAACGGCGAGAATACGCCTGTAGACTTCCTCCAGGCTTATGATACTTATTGACGGTAGGGACCGGCGGTCGCGGACTGGACTGGAATTCCTGCCAGTATTTTCTGCATCATTCAATAATGGAAAGTTCAGATATTTCTTTAACTTCATAATATAAGTGCAAAAAATCCGGCCGGAAAAAAACCTGATCGTCTGTCCAGTGTCCGCAACTTTAAACATTTCTCGCGTCACCAGTGCAAGGTGAATCAGTCGGCAAATATCAATCAGGCAAGGTATCTTAAGTACTAAGTAGCGTCCGGAGTATTTGTCCCCCGGTTTTGGTCGCATAAAAAGAAGATAACCATGGCCTACCTTAAGTTTGGCAAGCAGAGTGCTAGAAATATCGACGTCTTCTTTCGAGCACCTCAATGACATCTCGATCAGGGAGGAATACAACCCTTGCGCCAAATCCCAGTCCGTACCCTCGAACTGATACACCATGACATCCTGCTTGTCTTCGACGCTTATTTGCGTGACACGGTTGTCAACGGTAAACCTTGAGCTTGCGTTTATCAGGTACTGTCTATCTAAACTTTCGAGTGTCTCCTTTCTTACGTTAAGCTTCCTCATTATTCGACTTTGCTTCGTCGCGGGTTTCACAGCTGACGTGAGCACTTGATTATTCGTGGGCTCAGTGCAGATGCTCAAAAAATCGGCCGGGCTGATAGAGAAACTCCCAACACCGAACGCCAACAGTGCCCTGCCGTCCAACAGTGGGATCTGAATCGACTTAGGGACGACTGCTACTAGTGACATCTGACAATGGATAGTTCCACTAAAGAAATTCACGAACTGGTAGAAGGTGAGGCACTGTTTGGGCCTCCAGTCGCTGCTAATGGGGTACGTGGCGGAAAATCTGCGATCCTGGTGAAAGCTACACAGCAGACGCATCGAGTTCTTGTTGAAAATCACACTGGTCTGATTCTTCACCCCAATTTTTAAGACAAACCCCTCAGACCCGTTCTCACGTCCCCTCTGAATTTCGAAGTTCACTGCGAAAAGGGCGTCAGTGCTACACTGTTCTAATTTCCATAAGGAGTTGAATTGGTTGAAGAAGATATCTCGTTCTTCATTAGCCAGGCTCAGTACCGATATTTTTTTGGCAATGGATCGAAGCCTATCGAAGGTTTCACTGAACATCGTGGGCCCGCAAACCGACCTGGAAGAGTACAAAGGTGTGAGCTAAGCTTGTCAAACTCAATCCCGGAATCGACGCAAACATCTTCTGCAACTATAGAGGGTCCTCTACTGGTAATCGTAAGCTGTCGGAAGTCACCGTATCATGCATAAGCGTCAATTTGTACGCTTTTCAGCCAATGAGAGCACGCAGTGTCTGGACGAGCACGGTTGCGACGGGCTTACGATTGCCAGTGGAGGACTCACTTAAGTGGGTCCTCCAAAGCCGTCGTGATAGTGCTCGTCCAAACCCGGCATGCTCTCATTGGCTGAAATCGCCAAAATGGCCGCTTATGACATGCTACGATGGCTTCCGACAGCCGCCAGTGGAGGACCCACTTTATATTGCAAGGGATCGTCCAACTCTGGTCCGACGAGGCTAGCTCACTTTTCTGTACACTCCAGAGGAACGAGGAAGAGCGGCAAGGGAAGCCTTTCACTTTGAAGCAGAGATGACGAGAACTTGCGATTTCAAGCAAGGTGGTCGTGCATGGCTAAGGTAAGAACGGATAGAGTAGTGGGTAGGGCAGAGGTGGCAGGTTCTGTCAGAATCTGAGCCGAAATGACCAGACATTAAGTGTTCTAGACGCGCTAAGAAGAAGATATATTCAGCACGTTTTACGGCGACATGTTTGCACTTCTCCAGATAATAGGCAGGATGCTCTGTCCTCTATACCTGGGTTTTGGTTTGGAACGACGACCAGGTCCGTGTGGAAAACTTGAGACTATGCTGCAGACAGACGAACAAGGTCGGAGCGGCAGGAGACCGGAATTTCTGCCATGATTTTCAGCTCCATCATCAATTCCACACGGAAAAGTTTTTTTTAGTTTTGATGAAAGTGCAGAAAATCCGGCTGGGAAAAACTGGTCGTATGTCGGCACAATTATTTCACCTACGTAATTAAATTTAACTCGGCTGCGAAAACCTGATCGTCCGCACCATTTGCTGTATATGTTAATGGGTACAGAACGATAGTTCAAAGCTTCCCGTAGTTTAAAGGTATTAGAAGTTATCTACTCCTTCTGGATGGCACGTTTGTAATCTAAAAGACGTTAGATTGCCATAGCCTTTAAGGTGCTGAGAGACGCACATGTTTTCCAGGCAGGATTTCTACGCTTTCATCACGAAGTTGGAAAATCTCAGCTTTCCATACGGAGCTGATCCGGGAAGGAACTCCAGTCCGCCACCACCCAGTCCTGATCGCCTATCCGCACCATTACAGGAGCTCTCAGCTCCTTCTGGCCGATGTACACAAGTGGACTTTAGGGATGACATAATATCAAACGAATCAAAAAGTGAACTAAAGATGAAGTCCCGTTGGAGAAACATATAGGCGTCCATACGCCTAAAAATACCAACAGGAGCACTAGGGACAGAGATTTGGTTGTTCACGTGAAATCGGCATTCGCTCAAAAGAAACAAAACTTTCTAAGACTGCTGGATGTTTTATTAGGTTCGCTAAACAAACATCCAACTTATCAGAACCCTTTGTGTTTCCCAAATTGCACAACTATTACCATACAAAAATAAGTAAATACTTCTTGAAAAAGTACAGCTTATCAGCTAGACTTCCGCGAATAAATAAGTATACAAAAAATGGTTAGTTAGACCGGTCTGAGCACTTCTTCGAGTATGCAGGCCCAACGGAAGCGGCTGCCATCGAGATAGTAATGACTTGTGGACAATTTACAACATTACCAGCTCGCAGAAGCACGAGACCTGCGTACTCGAAAGGTGACACCATTTACAGGGTGAAGAATTAATTACCCCCTCTGTTATAAGGTCAAAAAAACACACTGGACCTAGCCTTTTTAGCAATAACCAGTGGATAGGACGCACCGGACCCCGCAACGAAAGACGTCGCACGCTCGAGGTGGATAAACCGACGGCATCTTTTGCTTGACAGGGCCGTCCGGATCAGTGAAGGTCCATGCTGCTCAGGCTATTATTTTAGGAGATACTGCGTGCCTTAACCTCAAAAGGTTCAACTTCAACAGCTCCCACCGTACAATCAAACTTAAACAAATATCGTTGCTGGAATCACTTCATGTGTTCAACTTGACCCCTAATACAACTCAAACCCTTAAAGAGGGACTGTTCATAAGAAGCAAGCACAGAAATATTTGCAAGTTTCCGAAAATGTCTCGCCAAGTCGATTTTCGGAAACTTCCCAATATTACAGCATTCCACCATCAAAATGCACGTCCAAATATAAAAATTGTTCCAAAAAGTCTCGTTTTCCCATAATCTCACAGTGACCTGATTTACAGGTTACGCAGCATTTAAACCCGATTAACCTTCACCGTAAGCCGATAAAGGTTACGGCGACGAGAAATGTATATGTTAATATCTGGCACAAACGAAACTTGCGACAAAAAGCCGATAGGCTAGTCGATTTCAGTCCTGTGAAAGAAATTTTGAAATCTGGTGATTTTCGATCGCAGTTTCCTTCTCGCGCGGTTTTTCTATGCCGAAAATGATGAAAGTGAGAGAGTCAGCCAGGGTTAAATATCCGGGGTCTCGTGTAACTCTTCATATCTTTCCTTGTCCAAGTTTAAAGTTTAATAGGAAGCAATAATAACAGCCGAACTAGACTGAACAAACGACTCTCACTGAAATATCTTTATATGATTTCAAAGCCCCGCTCATCCCATCGTGAAATTCTTCAGCCTATTCTCTCGCCCCACTCCATCCTAAAACTCCTGTTTTATAGCTCACTTATAGCCAAAGCCGCGTTTTATTTCATGAAATTGTGACACCAAACGTTTCGCTAACGTCCTTGTAGATGCTAGTCTTGTTTGCTTAGAGTTTTATTTATTCATCTTCCGGAACGGCCTCTTCCTCCAAACTTCGCCGAACAGCAAGTTTTCAGTCCTGTCCGGTTAAAACTTCACGACGTCAAAACAGGACTGGTAAAAAGGAATAGACCAGAAAAAAACAAAACGCGGCTTAAGTACATGATTCCGGTCCACTGCCTGAAAGTACTAGAATTACAGGAAGTGAGCTTATCGGTTTTACCACTGGAAACTTCCTCACACCATTAACTGTTGAACAAAAAGAAAGGTGCACTGTTAAAAGCAACAATCGTCGGAATAATTTACGATTTGGAATGTCTTTAGGGTCTTAATTCAAGTAATCTAACTGTACAGTCAATTTCTTCACCCCTAACGTACTGAACATAGAATGGGTTTGTCGGGTGACGTATCGGGGGTCGGCATTAGCAGCTACTTCCAGCTTAATGGCTCCGATGTAAGCATCACTGCACAGGGTCCAGAAATGGGGCTCCTGAACACTGATTACTCCTGGTATTTGTGCCACCTTCGAATAGACCCCCGGTAGAAGGTGATCCAACTCTCTTGGCTGTCGCTGCATCAGGATCATCATTGACTCTTTAATGAGGGAGAAAACACTCAGTGCAATCATGGTGGCGATAAACATGGAGCAGATCGGGTCGGCAATCATCCATCCAAACAGTTGCATCAATATAGCAGAAATGATCACTCCAACACTGCCCAAAGCATCGGCTAGGATATGCAGGAAAACACCTTTCATAATAACGGAATTGCTTCCCTTGATTTCATGTCCGTGATCGTGCGAATGTCCGTGGTGATCATGTGAGTGACCATGATCGTGGCTATGGCCATGGCCCCCTTGTGAATGATTGTTAGCCTGTTCAAGTCCTCCAACAGCAATAAAGGGGTTATCAAACTTAGCATTTCCATTCTGCACCAAAAGCGATGACGGTCCATAGTCATTTGATTTCGAGTCGTGGGAGTGGCTTGAACCACCTCCGTGGGAGTGGCTTGAGCCACCTCCGTGGCTGTGGCCATGTCCGCCATGGTGGAACACAAAGATACCAACCATGTTCACAAGCAGGCCAAGTACACTAACAACAAATAGTCGTTCGTGCTTCACTTCGGGTGGCTCAATTGCTCTCTCCACAGCTTCAGAGAAAATGAAGAATGAGATGAAAAGCAGGAAAAGACCATTGACGAATCCAGCCATGACTTCTGCTCGGACATAGCCGTAGGAGTATTTATCATTTGCTTTCCACTTTGTAATGATAGTTGCTACAAGACCGGCAACAAGACCAGTGCAGTCGAAGAACATGTGAAAGGAATCGGAAATGAGTCCGAGGCTGTTGCTCCATACTCCATACAGAAGCTCAACAAACGCAAATGAGAAGTTTAGCAGAAGGAAACCGATTAGGTTTCTTGAATTCGGGTCAGATACAGCTAGTCGTATCCATTCCTTGGCAGATGCTAAGATGCCCCTGCGATTGACATCTTTTTGTGTCAGCGGCAGCATTTCAGCAACCTAAAATTGATTTGCTCAGAATAATAACGGGAAAAGGTTTATCTTATTTGGCAGCCATTTATGCGCTTTTCCAAGTTTATATGACAGGCAGACAGGACCCAGAAGGGAGGCTCCACAGCTTGGAATAGTATAAGGTGTTTGGCCTAGCCTGTACAAAAATCAGGACCAGCAATGTGCAACATAAATGCACCAACGGTTATTGGTTCAAACTTAGGATTGTTAAAATATTAATTAGTTGCAATAAGAACCACGATCCGATCACTTAAAGTTTAACTGAAAAGCCAACTTATTTTTGTGTCATTTAATTGAATACACTGAATTATTTGGATTCTGCAAAGGGATTTTGTTATTTTCCACTATCTACTCTAGTTATGACGATCAGAATCTCTGCAGCCGTCCCCACAACGAAAATTCTACTATGACGCGGGAAATTTTAATCTCAACACAAACGCGGCTTTTCAGTAGGCAGTGGTGAGATTGGTGCAGATGGCTTAGTGCCTAAACAAAAATAAATCATATATTTTTCTCGTAAGGCCTACAACAAAAATACAAATGCATAGAAGTACCACAAATCACACGGAAATTCCACTATTTGAAAATCGATTATTCGTGAATAGCGGAAAAACGAAGTAACGCATTTTCAGCGGGTCTTCAAGCCAGTTTCAGTGAGTAAGTGATGGGTAACTAGATTGTCCTATCCCAGCCCTTTTCGGTTAAACTTTAACCACTGATTAAGCTAGAAAGCATTCCAGCTAAATTGTGAGCCACCAGGAAAGTGGTACCAAAAAGGTCTGGAAAGTCTGAGTCTTCACAGTGAAACAAATAGACTACCTGCCTCACTAAGAACCAGAGACTTTACTGGCCAAAATGTATGGGGGGGGGGGGGGGGGAGCAAGGTATTTACCAACTGGCTGGTCATTTTTACGAACTGTTTTTGTGGAAAAAACGACTGTTTTGAAGAAAAATCAACTATTTCCAAGAAAAAAATCGACTGTTTTTACGAAAAATCGTGGCGCGAAGCACGAATCGAATATTCAACTGGCTGAAAACATTGGGGGGCGTCCCTCCCATATGTGACGCCCCTGCTAAGAACCAACTAAGATACTCTGTCTGCAAGGCACAGATCTCAGATTTAAACAGCCTACTTAATGTAATAACACTGTAAAAAAATCGACCTTTTACTTCCGCGAGTTATCTCGCGGAAGTAAATCACGCACTTCGATGTGCGGAGTTTAGTGCCGTTCCAACCAGACGTGTTCGCAAAAAAACGGAAGTGGCCGATTGGTCAAAGAACTCGAATCTTGTTTCAGCATGTGAATCTGCTAAACTGTGGCTCCGAATTTGGAATGGATCTGATAAACCGCGTTCCGGGATAGTAAACGATTTGCGCTTGAAAACAAAAAGAAAATTTACAAGAGCTCTTAAGGACCACAAAATTATGCTGATTCAAAAAAATGTTGACAAGATAGCGAGTGATCCTTCTCTTCTGTGGAAAAATCTCAAACGTACCGAGCGGGCCTCCGCTGGCAGTATTCCTGAAATTAGTTTGGACAGATTATTATAAAAGTGAGTTTTCGTCACCTGATCCGGCTACGGAAAGTAAATTTGAAAAAGAGCTTGATAGTATACTGGCTAAATTTCCACGGTCTGCATTTGCAGTGACTCCGTCTGATGTAAAATGCGCCCTAAGAAAGATTAAGAAAAAAGCATCCGCTGGTGTTGATCTGGTCTCCGCAAAACATCTCGAAAACGCCAGCGATCTGCTTGCGCAGCACCTCTCAGTGAGAGGTGCTGCGTGAGAGGCTCTCACTGTTGTTTCAGATGTCAATTTCATCAGGTGTTGTGCCGCAGCAGTTTTGCGTCGTCCAGATCACGCCTATTCCCAAAAAAGGGAAAAAAGATCTTGACGATTGTCGATCGTATCGCCCTATAACTGTTTCTTGCACTTCGTTTAAAATTTTTGAGTCTATTATTCTTAGTGAAATTTCTCGTAAGTGTTATGTTCCTTCGCATCAGTTCGGTTTCCAGAAAGGATTGAGTCGGGAGCATGCTCTTTTCGCCCTTTTTAATGTTCTCGCGGATGTGGAAGGATCCGGGGATTTTCTTGTTCTTTGTGCACTGGACATAGCCAGAGCTTTTGATTCGTGTATTTTTGCTCAGATTTTGTCAGAAGCTATAAAAAGAGGGGTTGATCCTTCCGTTATAAAGTGTCTACGTTATATGTATAATCACCTCAGAGCAAAAAGGAAAGGGGGTTCGGACCTCTTTAACGTTTTAAAGGGTGTAAGACAGGGAGGTTTAACTTCCCCTGCTCTTTTTAACAACTCGGTTCTTCCAGCTCAAAACTCTGTCGAGTGCACGTGTAGTTATGGCGGTATTGATGTGTCTCTGTTTACATACGCCGATGATATTCTGAATTTAAGTCGTACTTTTCTGAGAAGCGAAAGTACGTTTTCGAAATTACAAAATGAATATAAGCAGATCGGACTGAGTTTTAATGTTGACAAAACCGTTGCAATTGCGTTCAATATGAAGGGTAATTCAGAGAAGTGACTTGAACTTTCTGAAACATCTATTCCGCTTTCTGACAGTCTTGTTTACCTTGGCATGCCCATCGGAAAAACTATCAAAGAAACCATCAAGCTTAAAGGACCCCTCTTGCTTATTCTGCCTTTTATAATATACCTAGCTCTCATACAGAATTATAAGCTTCTAAAATCCCCGCCTTTCTCCGTTGTTTCGTTTTGTGCCTACGAAATTTAGCACTTTTTTGGCCTTGCCGAGTTTTGCCCGTCACACAACGAAACGTTTGCCGGAATCTTCAACGTCCGCTGACAACTCCTTCACACATGCGGATCTGAGAAGCTTCTGTTTATTACTTCTTTTATTTGGTTAGTTTTCCCACTTTTTAACCACAGTGCGTTTAGTTTTCAAATGTTTTGCTCCGAGCCGCCGCGTCGGAGAGCAGGAAGGCTGGACATAGTCGACAAGCGCTAACAAGAAAATCGCTAATTTCAGGTGGAAAGTAATAGTGTTTTCGAAAACGTTTTTTCTGATCCATTTCGTAGGGAAAAGATGATTTCTTGTAAGAGTTGTGCTTTAACATTCAAAACCTTGCTAAAAAGATCCGGATCGTGTATGCTTCAATTTTTTCTAATGTCACGCATCTTGGCCGTTTTCATCTTTCTAAACTTTACAACAGTCTAACTGTGCCCCATCTTCTTGCTATGTCCCCAATTTGGCAATTTTTTTTCTGCTTCTAATAAGAAAAATGTTCACAGAATTTATTTTAAATTTGCCAAGTACCTGCTGCATTTGCCACCTTGGACCAGTAATTCTTTCTTGGCACAGAAATTTCAGCTGGTTCTGCCTGCTAAGATTATTGATAAAAGGGTGGAAGATTTCAAATCTTCCGCCAGTAAACAGAACCACCAGTGGTCTTCCCTTTTCGTGTAATTTATAGTTGTGTTTGTGTTGTGTATAATATAAAATATTGATATGTGCGTTGTCTTTTCTCTTTCTCTTTGTTGTTGTTTTTCTTTTTTCTTTCTTGTACTCCGTCACTAGGGCTGGGCTACACGCCCTCCTTGTTTTTGACGGGTTATAAATAAATTGAATTGAATTGTTAATAATTATTGGAAGTATATTCTGTCCTCACTCCTCAGTGTACAGAGCGTAACAATTTCGGACAAGACAATAATGTCAATTAATTTTCCGAGTCTGGTTATAAAACGTAAATATGTGTTTATGTTAAATGAAAATTGTATTTTAAGTTAAGTTAGTATCCAGACCTGTTATAGATAGTTAGAATAATGAAGCAGATATCTGATCAGTCATGGAATCAAACGCCCTTTACTTTTTTCAAATTTTGTCTAAATGGAGTGTGCACCCTTGAGTAGAACTGGGAACCTGATTTAGTTTCAAGATCTGGATTTTTTCTCTTCATTTTCCATTTTGATGATGATAACCAAAACATATAAAAACCTTAGCTTGGAGAGTTTGGCAAAACACATCTTGTAATGAATTTTACAAAATGAGATCTCAGTCAGTCTTCACACAGAAACAGGGATTTTGCGGGATACATGAGAGGTTTCTTCCGCTGAATTAGATAAAACTCAAAACTGGCCAAAATTTGTTCAAATCAAATTTCAACGCAGTTGCACTACATGGTTGCACCAGTCAAGCGGATAATCCCAGTCTATTAAAAATATATGCCATTTTAGTTTGAGCTTGCTCTGAAAAGGGCATTCGTTTGTTCCATACTTATGTAAATAACAGCCAGGAGTTCAACAAGCTCAGGTGAGAATAAGATTCTGTACAAAATTTACTATTTTTACAGCAGAACTCTGGAAGTGAAGAGTATGCCAGCCTCTAATCACAATTACAAAGCCTAACCTTGGAACGGGCCTCAAAATGTTAAAAGAAATTTATAGTCCTAGCTGGAAAAAACAAAACCTTAATGAACCACAGACACATCAGTATGAGCACTTTCCTTGGGAGCCTAAGCTAGGGTGGCCACAAAAACACCTAGTGGCAAAAATTGGCGATTTTTTTGTAATGAATGCAGGAATTGCTGTGAATTTTCCTGATCAGTTTTACCTATCTAAAACATCTTCAAAAAATATTTTGAAAATACCATTGCATTCAGGACAAAATTGTCTGTTTTGTAAGGCCATCAGTAAGATGTCCTAGCTATTTAATATTATTTCTTAATATTCAATGTAAATTTAGATGTACAAAAAAGTAGCTGAACTTGCCTACAAAAATTTGTTGATACTAAGGAGGAAAAGTCAGCAGCCTATAGCAGCAATAGGTCTATTGTACTATAACCTTAATGATCTTATTCATATTTTCTCATCTAACTCACTTGCTAGGGCTCCCCATGCACTCAAAACCAGCTCAAAATACCCAGTTTCATAGAATTTCATTGAAGCACATAGTTCCAAGCTGGTCACTAGATGGACAAAACCCTTAAGTCAATGGATGAACATAGGCATTTTCTTATGTAAAATACTGTTTTCTAAAGAAGATTTAGGATGCTTAGAGGCAAGATAGAGAGGTGATTTTGGCCTCAAATCAAAGCTAAAAGATAGGAGAATCACATTCTGGTCTTCAAGAGCTCAGGTTTAATTAAAAAAAAATTTACTGGCTACCCTACCTAAGCAAATTTGGTTAAAGTAAAGTCATGGCAGAATGGGCCATAAAATAACAAGGAAAAAACAGTTTGCGATGCCTGATGGGGATCTCCCCTGAACATTACTTATATGGCGTTTCTGCTAAGTAGTCTAGAACTCACCTTGTCCTTCTGCAAGTTTTGACAAAAGCAAAACCTTGGTTAGGACAACAAATAGCCGCGTTGAAAAGCTAACTGCATCAACATCCCAGCCACGTCGCCGTTGGACAGGAAAAAAATGTAGTAGCTTACTAAACCAATTGGGGAATGCGCCATACCGCTTTTCAGCTTGGCTTTTGCCTGTTTTGTGTTGACGCAGGACGCAGGAGCTTACTTACAGGAGTGAGGATATGGACAAACTATTGCCACAAATTAGTATGAAGGAGCAAAATGGGACAGTTAAAATGAAAATTTATCATTTAGTCCTGACAATTTTTAACATATAATTTCCGTACTTTTGCATTAAATTTTTTGTATTTTGCCCGTTTTAAATGCTAAATTTTCGCTGCTTAAAGAGGTATTAAGTAGGTGAATAGGTACCTACTAAATTCTGGCATCGCTCGTTTAAAATGCTAAAATTTTCGCCTGATTTTCGCCGTTTCAAATGCTATTTTATCTGTGGTAGCGTTCCAGCAACGTAATATTACTTACGATCGTTCCTATTCTTGCTATTATTGCCGTCCCAAAGCCCGCCGTAATAAGTCAATTGGCTCCTCCAATTTATTATTTTCGTTCTACGACTGTTACGATCGTTACAATTTACTTATGATGGTCCCGAGCATCATAAGCGATAATAACTATCGGTTCTGCAGGAACTCCCGTAAGGAGTGATGACGTATGTCCGCGTTGTTATTATTTTCGTTCCAGAGAGCGTGATAACTATCACAATACATCGATCGCCCCTCCTCTTATCATTGTAACTTGTAATAACCTCACTGGAACGCTACCTGTATTTTATACTGAATAATTCTGCTATCGAAAAAATACCGAACCAAAATTTTACGGAATCTCAAAAAGGTGGGGGGGGGTGCAGTACCCCCCGCACCCCTCCCTTGCGACGCCCCTGCCCAATACTCACCGATCCACTCCGGACCTTTGAACGGAACAGCGAGCATAAGGTTGCAAGTGCCATAAAAACGCCACATTTGGTAGTTTATGCATTACGACCACATTGGTTTATATTGTAGGGTAAATTTTTGTTTATTGTTGGCCGACTAATGAAAATTCACGAAAAAAGACACATGAATACCAGCATAGTCACATGGACCGACTCCGGTGTGAAGGTACACCATTTTGAACTTAGTCTGTGTTCAAAATTTTCTCCTTATTCAGTGATTCTTTTCACTTTCAAAGATGTGTTTGTGTGACGTGTTCTCTAGAATGTGCTCACAGGGGCCTACTTATATTATCTTGATGTAGAAGGGGAATGTTAAATGTTATTTTGATTCTGACGTTCAAAACGAATCCCTCACCAGAGCAGCACAAGCAGAACTGGCGTATCACGAACTCTCAAACATAACTGGTATTGTGGCAGGGTAGACCGAATACTGACAAAACTCAGGCTACCGTAGGCTATCCAACATAAACAGACAACACACTATATGCTAAAGTTACAGAAAATGTGTGCTATGAGATGAATCGCCGTGATACACTGTAAAAAGTTTCTCCGAATAACGATGCAGTATTTGCTACTGGGATTAATCTTATCTCTACTGGGATAAGATTAATCCGAATTAGGGGTAATCTTATCTCAATAAAGGCAAGATTAATCCCAGTAGCAAATACTGCAAGATTTTTTTTTACTGTGTATATAAACACGGTTTGCAACGTAACTCTTTAAAGTTTAACCGAAAGGGCTGAGATAGGACAAGATCGTTACCCATCACTTATTCACTTAAAGTTTAACCGAAGGGCTATGATAGGACAATCTGCTTACCTACAATTTATTACCCGATGAAAATACGTTACTCCGTTGCTCCACTATTCATGAATAATTGACGTTCATATAGTGAACTTTCCCTGTCTGATCTGTGATACCTCTATCATAGAGGTACCACAGCTCTATGCGCTTGCACCTGTGAAAACGATTTACCGAAAATAAAAAGAAAAAGGCAAATGAAATCGACTAGGGACAGGCCAAACTGACGATGAAGTGATAGTCCATATATGTTTGGGCCACAGTATTCACCAACCTCACCATTACGGCCATTAAAGGCAGTGTTTGTGTTGAGATTCAAATTTTCCGCGTCATAGTAGAGCTTTCCGTTGGGGATATTGCCTTAGAGATATTGAACATCACTACTAGGGCATATATTGACAAAAAAATCGCTTAACACAATCCAAATAATTCAGTGTGTTCAGTTGAATGATACAAAAATAAGTTGCCTATTCAGTTAAACTTTAACGTTTATCTAAAACCTCTGCTAGGATACGTGTTTCATTAAATTCCTTCAGCAGGAAAGAGGTGCACACATCCCGGTCGATGAGAGCCCTGCGCTATACCCTTCAGTACTCTGAAACTCGCCAGTGAACCTCAGGAAGAACAAGCAACGTCACCCAAACGAACCCTCAAGATTTATTCAAATACTGTGTAAACCTTAGCCTCGTTTTTATTGAAATAGCGCTGCCGCATCGCTGCTGCAGCACTTCGTTGCTTTTCCACAAAGTGCGTTTTTGTGTTCACTGTTTCTTCGGCAGCAGCAGCATCTTACAGGGAAGCACGGACTTTGTCGGTGAGCAAGTCCGCGATTCTCGAGAAGCGCTGCCGTCTTCCTCGGAAGCACTGCAGGGCAAAAACGGATCTACAAAGAATCAGTCCGTAAGCAGCCGAGAAGTGGACCTGCAGCGTGCAAGAAAAACGAGGCTCTTATATGACAGTGCAAAACGGATACGTCAGCTGAATTTTCTTTCAATATCACAATTGTATATCACAACTTGACCGGCTTTGAGCCTGAAGAGGACCCTTGCCAAGAATGGCCGAAATACTTCAGGCAATATATCATACCACATCATATAGCTCAAATAAAATTCAGCTGATGTATTCGTTTTGCACTGTCAAATATGATACGCAGTCGGCTTGGGCTAAATAAATATTTAGCTGTGTAAACCAATCAGCAACGTTTGTTGTTGTGACGTTTCTGGCTCTTTGCTGAGCACACGGCGATTCTTCATCGACAAGAAGAGTCCTCAAGAGTATATAATACGTGAAATCTTCTCGTTTCTGTATATTTTATCATCTCTGTGTGACGAATGCTGATAGTGATGCGAGTGGGGGAGGGAGGTAAATCTGCTAGGAGCACTGAACTGGTACATGGCCAATTGTGCATTCTTATGTTGAATGTTATCAAACTTCTGACATCGTCACTAAATTAGTGACTGTCAACTCCCCACAGCGCTAGCGCAAGGCAAGAAATGACATGAATCGCGCTGTCTCGTGCCCATAATAGATTCCCGATTATCGTATTTGCCATCGTTTACTATTTTCGATTACCTTCTCTTGGAGGGGGCAACCAGCCGCCCTTGACAATGAATTACAATAGCTCTTATTTTTGTGGGAAACTTAGCGGAAAGGACAAAGGGATTTTAAATTTGAGAGGCTGGGGCACGTGAAAGCCGTCAAGTTGCTAGTGGTTCCCACGTCAATACAGAGATGTTCCAATATGTGACAACTGACAAAGTACAAACGCAAACCAGTACCACACAAGATCAAGAAAGTGGCCTTATACTAGTTCAGCACTCAAAGCAGATTGATCTTTGCCCCCCTCCCCTCATTATCAGCCTTCTCACATAGATAGTATAATAATCCATAAGATAAAGAGCACGACAGCGAAGCTTTCACTTTGTACACAAACAGGTGGAGAAAAACTCGCATCGTCAGGGGGGTTCGCAACTTTTCTTTGCCAAAAAATACAATTAAACACATTTACTGGGAGAGTATTATGCCCGGGACACAATCAGTCACATCTGTACGTAATTTGGTTCGTTAATTTTTTTTACCCACTCATTACGTCTCATCCTGGTCACGGTTGGAACAAAGAAATTCAAGAAATATTACCACCATCATCACTCATGGGAAAACAAAACTAACAAAAATCAGTCACTGTTGTCTGTGGTAGGTCCAAAGATACGTTTAAAAATGGCGGAAATCGATTTTTCCATCTCGACTATTTTACATTTTCAGCGTCTTTTCCTCCCATTTTCGACCGCAAAACGGTCTCATTACCGGCGGTATTACCAAGTGTGACTATAGTGGGGCCCGGGCATTAGAGAATCGTTCAATATGTTGATGATAGTCGAAGGACTGATGGAACTGATGGTGTGTTTACAAGCTACTTTACAAAATACGGATGTATTTACATAAGAAACGGACCGATTTCTCCGGATTTCTCAATTACGTCCGTATTGTTAGAGATCTTTTCAAGCCCAAATACGTGCGTAAAATACGCTCGGATTTCAAAACGCGCCCGGATTTTACGCACAGTGTAAACCCACCATAAACCGCATGGTGGCTCAGAGCTGGAATACGGAGAATTCCCAAAACGTCACTTCAAACGAGTGCACCGCAGAGCTCCTTCGCCGAAAGAGTCGTAAACGGCCAGAAAACGGCTCAATATAAGCAATAATGTCGACAGGTATAGACAAATAGATGCAGTTCCCGAGCAATCGATATTTTGCACTGTATTTGGGATAGAAAGTGACAGCTATTATTTGCTACTCATTGCCTTATGGATCCATATTTTACAAGTTTTTTTGTCACAAGTATTGTAACAGAGACAATGGATGCACAATTACTATTCGTACACCCACAACTTCAATCATTCGTGTAATTGAGAGCTGTGAATTGAGACAATAGACAACTAACTAGTCTGCTTAGCGCGCTGAAATGGAATAAGGCAAATTTTCTTTAGGCAGTCTAGAAACGAGGAACGAATATAACAGAAGGGGTCAAAACGAACTATACAGATGCCCAACAGCTTTTTATGGTCCTAAACCGAAATGACGGAAACCGTTAATATCTTTAAAAAAAATCATCTGTCTACCTTATTTTCGCTGCTCACGTTCGTTTTAAAGAATGTAATAAACATGTTTAGTTATTTAGCTCTGTTTGGTGTTTTCATTCTTGCATTTTTTTTTCTGTTTCTGTGTTACTTCGCTTTCTCTGATAAATGGTTTGCAAATGAATTAAGATTGTAATTGCATATTCCAACTGGGACAAGTTAGACTACAACAAAAAAGGACGACTTCAAACAGGGTTGGATAAACGAATCTAAAAAAAAAGTATCAATAACAGCCCCTTCCGTTACTGGATAACCTTCACCCGCCTCTATCTCAGGTTTTCCAGTCGATAAAGCTTGTTCAAATTTTTACAATACAATAATGAAAACTTTGCAGCTGATTCAACTCTTTACCGGCGTCAAATTTATAATTGAATGGAACTCAATCGAACCGTAAAATTGATGCGACTAATTTCTAGTGACTCAACCGCAATAAATCAGCAGTGACAATAGAGGGCAGTGAAGTGGAGTGTGGGTCACGTGTGGCCCCTACGATAGACAATCACCCCCCGGAGTGATTCAATGTTCCGCGCACGCCTCGGTCTGTCCCCCATCATCATTCGCTATTCCCACGTCCGATTGCTCAACTGATGTCCTGTTTATACGGTGCGGGGAAAATGAGTGGTCGTCTGTTTAGAACTAGTAATTTAGTAGTCGTACTCACAAAAATGGAAGAACAAAATCTCAGTCCATCTGGACATGCTGGTGAGGAGGATGTGGCTTCAAGGCATCTAAATTCAGTTGTAACATGGCGAATTTTCGAATCAGCATGGGATCGACTAAAACCAGGAAAGGAAAGGAAAGAGAGGGATCGACTAAAAGCAGGAAAGGAAAGGAAAGAGAAAACCAGGAAAGGCAAGCCATGGTGCTCGAGAAAAGCAGGTAAGATACTAACCAGGAAAGGCAAGAACAAAACGGGGAAAGAATTTACCAGAAATCGAGGATTCGAAAAAGTGGCAATCTGCTCCGTGCTTTCCTCTGTTTAGTATCTCGTGATGTGTCAGCAACTTACATTTTGTATAAGTACACCTTTTCCTCCCTTTAGTATCCTGTCGGTATAGGCAACTAAAATCACGCTAGTCCAGCGAGGGGTCGGCCAAAAAGATATTTGAAGTACACCTTTTCTTGCTTTTAGTATCCTGTCGGTAGGAGACTACAAGCATGCGAGGGGTCGGTCAAGAAGATGTTTCAAGTACACCTTTTCCTGCTTTTAGTGTCCTGTCGGTAGGCGACTAAGAGCATGCGAGGCCAATAAGATATTTCAAGCACACCTTTTCCTGCTATTAGTGTCATGTCGGTAGGAGACTAAAAGCATGCGAGGGGTCGCCAAGAAGATATTTCAAGTACACCTTTTGCTGCTTTTAGTATCCTGTCGGTAGGCGACTAAAAGCGTGCGAGGGGTAAGATATTTCAAGTACACCTTTTCCTGCTTTTAGTATTCAAAAGTCAGGCGACTAAAAGCATGCGAGGGGTCGGCCGATAATATATTTCAAGTACACTTTTTCCTGCTTTTAGTATCCTGTCGGTAGGCGACTAAAAGCATACGAGGGGTCGGTCACTAAGATATTTCAAGTACACCTGCTTTCAGTCGCTGGAAATAAATGGAGAACGTTAAGGGTGTTAGTTTGCTACCCATCACATGATACTAACGAAAAAATGTAATACAACTAGGAAGTTCAGTTCAGTTTTATTCATAAAAATAATAAGCACAATTAACTCATTATGACCCCACCATAAGGCCTAACATAAGGCCTGGCAATGGGCGGGCTCATTGGCCGGGAAATGGCGTACTTGAAATATCTTATTGGCGACCCTCGCACGCTTTTGGATAATAAAAGCAGGAAAAGATGTACTTGAAATATCTTATTGGCCAATCCCTCGCATACTTTTCGTCCCCTACCGACCGGATACTAAAAGCAGGAAAAGGTGTACTTGAAATATCTTATTGGCCGACCCCTCGCACACTTTTGGTCGCCTACCGATAGGATACTAAAAGCAGGAAAAGGTCTACTTAAAACACCTTAGTGGCCGACCCCTCGCATGGGTTTAGTCGCCTACTGACAGGATACTAAAAGGATGAAAAGGTGTAGGCTCCCTATACAAAATGTAACTTGCTGACCCATCACGAGATACTAAACAGAGGAAAGGCACGGAGCAGCTTGCCACTTTTTCGAATCCTCGATTTCTGGTAAATTCTTTCCCCGTTTTGTTCTTGCCTTTCCTGGTTTTAGTATCTTGCCTGCTTTTCTCGAGCACCATGGCTTGCCTTTCCTGGTTTTCTCTTTCCTTTCCTTTCCTGCTTTTAGTCGATCCCAATCAGCATGCAGCATCTTCACTTCAATTAGCCTTAAGTTCAGCGCTCGAAGTGGACTAATTTATGAAAATCCTCCATTGTCTCATTATCAACACTGGTGATAGAGACAGTAAAAACAAAGATAGTTCCTCCGGGTCGCTTTGCAACACGGAAAAATATGCCTATAGTAGGTTATGTAACCCTAAGTAAGGTTCGTTTTTGTTTTTGTTTATTTTGTTGCCACGGCCTTTTGGCTTTTTTTGCAATTATATCTTATCTTATCTTATCATGGGTCCGTAAGGTAGGGACGAGAACATGGTATCTTTCACTTTCTACTCCAAAGGGAAGCAGATTGCTGATTTTCTGCTCATCATCATTCATCATCATCATCAAATTATGGATCTATTTTTACTATGTCTGTCACAAGTGCTGATAATGAGGTACTGGAGGACTTTTAGAAGCTAATAGTCCCAGTCCCGAGTGCCCGATCCGTAAGACCAAGGGCGACGGTGGTCGGTAACCAATCATCAGGATAGACTAGAGTAGCTGATCAGCGTAATGCCAACATTTTTTCTTTTTAATGTCACTTATTCTCGCTCTAAACGTTTTGAAGAAGAAAGAACTACAAAGATTCACGGAAGAAAAAGAACGAAGATACGCAAGAATAATTGCGAGGAGTGTCAAAAGAACTGTTCTTTTTTCGCCGCCGACACTTCGTCATTGCCGGAAATCTTCATCAGTTCATGTAATTTCGGTCAATTGATTCTAACAAGATATATCCGGTCGAGATGATTGGATTAATTTCCAGCAATGGTTTGTGTCTGCGGGAGTCTCCGAAGCCACCAGAAGGATTTTACGACCGCGTTAGTCCAGTCTGGAACGTCCCTTTCGTAAAAATACAGCAGTGAGGTTTGAATGATGATGATGATGATGAACTTTACTGAAACATCCAAAGGAAATAGTGCAGTGAGAAAAAAGAAAAAATACAAATTTAAACTGAGCTGTCGGTAACGTGGTGAAATTCGCAAGATCAAAAATACAAAACAGGAAAAAAGGAATAATCGGGCCCAAAAATCTTCTCCCTAAATGACGAAAAGTAGAAAAATGGTCAAGAGCAGAAACCTGAAGTTCCTGGGCAGTAGGTGGTAAGTGAGCGAGGACCAACCGGTAAAAAAGTTTAAGCAACACGGGAGTTCTTATAACCTCTTTAGTTCATTTCGTCGGAGAATGTTAAAAATTCCCAAAAGATTGCAAATGGAGGGAGAACAAAAGCTTACCAAGGGCTTTTCTTGCTTCTGAGCACTTCGGAATCGCATCGAAGCACTCAACTATCTACTTATAGTACAGGGGAGCTGAAGAAAAACAAATCAATCGCGCTTCAGAAATTTGTCATGGTAGGCTACTCAAGAAGTACCAGAACGTTCAACAGCAGCTCAACAATGGGTCAAAATGCCCACCTCTTCAGGCCTTCCTACCGTTAACACCTCTTGGGATACCGTTCCTGAAAAGAGGGTTTGTTCAGCCTAGACTTCTTTATTGGATTTGCCTAGGCCGAAATTTTACAAATGTGGAAAGCCCATGTCCCAACCCAACCGTACCCACGACGATGAACAAAAGCAAGCGCAGCGCATTGAAACAGAAAAATTACCAACCATACAGGTGAGTAAAAATAAACCAAGTCGGTCTATAAGACACAGTCATCCCCACCCTTCCCCATCTCAGCAACTTTGTCTAGGTATAGTCAGTATAGTATACAGACCTCTCAATCAGTATATTGGTTACAAACTCTACGTCCACAATCAGTAGGCTGCGCTTTTATGTGTGGGCTCTTCCGTACCTGAGACTTACCTTGCGACTTGCGAATACTCTTGATGACTAACTTCGTGCTGATGAAGAATCGCCGTGTGCCCAGCGAAGACCCGGAAACGTCACCACGACAAACGTTGTTGAGTGGTTTACATAGGATTTGAGTCAGTTTTGAGGATTCGTTTGGATTACGTTTCTCGTTCTTCGCTTGGATCACTGGCGTGTTTCGGACTTGTTCATATTATAGAGTCAGTTACCGCACAGTATTTTAAACTGTTCACGAGTGGTCGAGGTTTTTTGTTCAAACTTGGTTTTTGGATCCGCTGGGTATACAGGGGCATACAGTTGAAATTCGTCAATATCGTGAATATAAATCTGATGGAAGCATAAGTCTATTGTGAAGTCGATTAAAGCGTCAATACAGAGGTAAAGATACATACTAAATCCAAATATGAGTTTTATTTTCTCGCCGGACAAGTAGTTCGACCGGAATCCGGCAAAAACCGGAATTTGGTAGAAGTAAAATCCGTTTCGGAAGTCGATTGGAACTTTGGAACACATTCTAAATCCATGTCTGAACTTCCGGACCCTTCCGGAACTTCCGGACTTTCCGGACAAGCCGTTTGACCGGAATACTACCACAACCGGAAATCTGGAAGAAGTAAACAAAATCTGGTCGACCGTAGCATCTGTATTGGGGTAATATGACATGTTGAATTCATGTGAACTTATTTTAGCCTTGGACAAGTGTTTCATCCGGAATCCGGCAAAGACCGGAAATTTTGTGGAAGTGAAGAAGGAAGTGTGGAAGTGCTTTGAAATGCAAGTAAGAACATAAATATAATTTAAACTTCGAAATTTTGAGGGGGAGGGGCTTAGAAATGAAGAGCATACAAATCCTCCTGTAGAATTGGTGAGAAAAGGTTAGGCTACCCGAAAAAGACGCGATGAATCGGGAAATAGTATTTGTTCTCGCCTCGGACGGATATATTCCTGCCGGAATCTGGTCAAAATAGGATCTTAACGAATGATCTTGATTGTCTGACATGGTTTCTGCCGTAAACTGTTCCGAATGGACCTGATTTAGGAACTTACTAGGTTGATATCAAGTATTTAAAATATTCATCAAATACCGAACCTCTGCTAGACCAGATTGTCTGTTTTAGAAAGATTAGGAAATGTTCCCCTTTGGAATCCCATCGAAATCTTTGGTTTTGTTTTAACTAGGCTACCAGTCCAGCAGAGAACTTTACCGTCCAGTTAATTCTTTTCAATTTATCACAAGTCTGTTACCGTACAATGTGCCCTCTTCTCATCTAGTGCTCCTCCACTCTCCAGCATTCAAGCCACTCACTCAGTCCACGCTCCAGAACAAGAACGTTTCCTAGTTCCCTATTGGCTGGAAGTTTGGAAAGGGGTGGACCAATAGGGAACATAGGGCGATTGTTGTATAAATGGATTAAGGACTGATTATCCCAGTTTAGTATGATGGCCTTAAGTGATTGAATCAGGATATTCCGGAGCTTAAACACGGAAGGTAAGATTGCGACGATCGCTTAATTTCAGTGGATTCATTTAACGCAACAACTACTACGCTCGCAGGACCAACAGGGTACCCAAAACTTATTTCCAAATTTATAGGGCTATAAAATTTACCATCACAACCCTTGAGCCCCAGTGAAGAAAGTAACATACAGGAGGGCCTCAAAACCTTTTTTCGGCTTAAAAAACAACTCCTCTGCATTCCGTGATACCTACAACCCTGCTACAACCTTTTTGTTCCACGAAAGTATCATAAACAGTGACACAACTGTACATACGTTCGCCTCCTTCAGGTTACTTTTTGCAAGTGTCTAGCGCCTTTGCTCACCCCTTGAATACAGTCAGCGACACCGGGATTCTTAAGTTCCTCCCATGCGCATGAATCCTTTATGAATAATTAGCAATATCCGTGCTCAAAAAGTTTTAAATATCAGCATTAATGAATTCATCCTTACGAATATTTTGAATGTCTCCTTTCATTTTTGTTTCTGTTCTTGCTTGAAACGTGTCGCTATGTATGAGAAAAACGTTCCATGCCTGAAATTTTGGCTGGTATTGATGGCGACCCACAAAGAGGATAGGTTTTTATCATGCAGAAGTTTTTTGATACGGACTTTAATTTGCAATTGAAGCTACGCGCACTGATGAAATAACTAGTTGAAATGAGATGGTATTCTTGGATATTTGACAGTTATCAGCTATGTAATATCTTTCGCCAAATTGTTTTTTTAATCATTTTTGAACTCCGTTTTTTTCTATCTTTTCCTAACAAAGTAAAACGAATTAAACTAAAATCTATAAAACATTCATTCCAATCTCTTCCTTCGCGTTCATAACGTAGACAACAGTTGCTGTTCCAAGATTCCCGACGAAAAATGTGTGGCCTGTCTAGATGTATGTTACAACTTGTTCCGTGAAGTTGGATACTCTGCAGTAGTACGAAATTTTTTAATTTAATTATGCTTGAGACTGGGATATTCTCACGCAGTAGTATCCAGCCTTCATTTATCAGCATGTGGTGGCATCAGTTACTGATGCATGCTACTAAAGCTTACAACTCCATTTAGCTTATTTTCGACAGTTTTTCATCGAATTGTTACTGGAAACAGACTCGAGTTCATTAATAGTTTTCTAGAAAGTATCAGTAGGCTAAACGGTGGCCGAGGCCAACAGACATTCCAAGAATTTTACCATTACCATTCATTTCTATTTTGTTACAGCGTACGGAATGCATCGACCTATGCCACAAAGCCACCAAGGAAGCAGTGGATCCTGTCAAGGGGGAGCTTTCAATTCCAGTACTGTAGTGAGCGCGAAAGCTCAGACAGAAAGCCGCGGGAACTTCCATTCAATCCAGGTACCAACCTTACTCCGCTCTCACTTCAATCGGCAGGTTACCGTCACAACGCTTGAAACTCAGAAAACTACTTGTCTTGCCAAAATCATGTTCATATAAAATATAAAATCATGTTGTATATTAAAGTAACTGTATGCGAACTGACTGAAACGTAATATTTTTACACTTGTATTATTACTCTTCAGTTTTGAAGGATTAAAATAAATAATAATTA
Organism: Branchinecta lindahli; assembly: GCA_023053555.1. NCBI lineage: Eukaryota > Metazoa > Arthropoda > Branchiopoda > Anostraca > Branchinectidae > Branchinecta > Branchinecta lindahli. Next base: position 24,461,489 of record JAKZAO010000009.1, on the reverse strand, counting down.
TACAAAGCCTTTCGGATACTCTCCTTAGAACTTTCCTGACCCATCATCAGCCTGAAACATTATTCGAGGTCGACAAGAAGGAAATAAGTTCAGATGCTAAAATACTGCGTGACTTCACTCAAACCGTGACTGTGACTCTCCGTACATAGCCCCTCTGCCACCCCACCCGGTACCCCCCCAAATGCAAATGGAAGATGCGAATGGAAGAGGGACGAATGAAGAACGGATGTGCAGCGTCATGGGGAAGAGTTGTTTGACAGTTTGCGAGGTTCCTCGGGGTAGCCCTAGCCCATAGGGATAGATGTCTTTAAGGACTATATCTGCTTTGGATTTTTTGTCGGTGTTTATTGTTTATGTATTTGCCGTGGACGTTGGCTTTTAGAGCACTACCTTATCTATTCCTTTTGCTTGCAGGTCATGCTCGGCTTCCAACATGCCGACATCAACGTCGGGAATATACCCACTAGTTTTGGAGGATCCATGCCTAACGACTGCTTTTCCCCCGAACCAACAACAATAATTGGCACGGCTCCAATGCCGCATCAACAGTACCAACAGTCAACGGTGCCGAACCATGGTTACTGCTTTGCTGACACTCATAGCATGGAACGAGGTAAGAAGAACTTCTAACAAGAAAGTGGTCTAACGCAATCTGCATAGCTCTGTTGTCTTCCATGTCTAATGGTCAGACGTCGGTCTTGCTGGAAACCATACCAATAATACAAGAGATGACGTAACTATCAGACACAACAGCATGGGAAACGACTGTTTTTAAGAAAAATCGATTGTTTTTAAGAAAAAACGACTATTTGTAAGAAAAAATCGACTGTTTTTAATTAGCAATTTTATACAATTTTCACATTTGCCGCCAATTTGATTGATGTTACAACAGCAAATGCTCAGTTTCAATTTTTTCCTCCACACGGGGCGGGGGAGGGGGCTTGTTCTGAGCCTGGCGGAGGTACCAACGAAAGCACCAAACGCGTCACAGAATCGATTACGAATTTCTGATCATTCTTCCAGTGTATCACAGCAACGATCGAAGTATTTAGTGCCAATTCGGCACTACGAGTTGAAGCAATAAAATATCTACCGACATATCGTATATGCATTACAGCTCACTATCCTATTACAGAACGATTGTCTTCACCGACAGGAGGAACGAAAAAAGGAGACGTTAAAGCTAAGAAAATCGACTGCAGCGGGAAGAAGAAGAAAACAAGGTAAGGCCAAAATTGATAAGAGACTACTTCTCTCTCATAAAACTTTAAATTTACAATTGGTAAGAGTGCGTGCCCTGTCGGAGGATCGAACCGCTCCATCAAACTGAAGGACACCGAACAGCCTATAGCATACTCAAGAATAAAAGAAACCTGTCCGGAGAGGTCTCTATTGCTTTGTGCACCGGTGAGAAAGATCAGAAGAGATATTCGTTGATGGTTCCAAGTTCGAAATACGATATGAAGCTACCTCTTAAATAATTATTTATGGAAAAAAATATTTAATTTAAAATTATAATGTAAGGTAATATTATACACACATTTTGCGAGAGCCGGTTTTCACTCCAAAGGCTAGAAGCCGAATATTTTTGGGATCCGGTAAAAACCTGCTTTCCTGAATGGTTGCCGCGCAAGAACAAGTCAAGGTATTTTTCTAAAAACTGCTTGCTCCTATATTTTGCTAATTCTATGTAGATTTTGTCTTTTAACTGGCGCAACAGTCAAAATAAGTGGGCACTTTGATTTTCACCACGCGAACTCGGTCGCTTCCTGTCGGCACCTAGCTTAACGTCCGTATCCAAATCTGTACTTGTTAATGGTAACCCAATATTCCGCTTTTGCTTCAGACATACCCACCGTCTTTTGTGGCCCACTGTCAAGAACGAGACGAAATTTCAGGCATCAAATATTCTTGTGATAGCCTACATAGCAACACATTGCTCTGATAGAAAATAAAAAATGAAACAAGACAATCAAAATATTCGCATTGATATTTACAAGTTCATTTGTAAACACAGAAATACGGCATTCACAGATGATTTCTTATGCTTATCGAGGGAATTTAGGATTTCCGGCGCCGCGGAATCGGGCAAAAGTAATGAGAGGTGGTCGGCACAGTATTGTCACACTTTGGGGCACTCTGACAAAAAAAGTAGATGTCAGGTTTATCGAGGATAGAGTTGTTTTAAAGTAGGAACACCATATTCTGAGCCTGGCTGTGCAGAGGAAAACAGAAGTTCCACGGATTTTGAGTCACTCGGCAAAATTGAGGGTTTCGGCGAGTCGACGACTCTCCCGGAATGGTGTACACGTCCCGACGGAATAATCCGGAATGGCCAGGAATAATCCGGAATGGTCAGGATTATTCCGTTATACCGGAATGGTGTACATAAAAAATGAGAGTCGTCGACCCCTCGTTCGCCGCAGGACAGACCGAATGGGGTGAAATAAATGGGGACTAAACAAAAGTTGGTGAATTACCAAACTTGATAAAGAATGGGAGGATATGGAATGGTTAGGAAGAATCCGGAATGGTCGGATTATTCCGTAATTCCGGAATGGTGTACATCGAAAATGAGAGTCGTCGACACCCCGGGTTTCGGTCTCACAGGCGTGATTCTGTTGGAACGAAATGGGAGAAGGAGGGACCGACTTCTCAGATAAGTAGCCCAAGAATCTACCGGAATCTACGCCTCTATAAAACAACTTCTAATTGCAGGACGACCTTCACCCCCTACCAGCTTGAAGAACTCGAGAGAGCCTTCGAACGAGCACCGTATCCAGACGTTTTTGGAAGAGAGGAGCTAGCACTGCGGTTGAACCTTAGCGAATCCCGCGTGCAGGTAAGTTCATAACCGCAAGTATTCGAACTGTTATCTGCATTATTTCCTTCTTTTTTTTAAAGCCTCGTAGTATCTTTTCTATTCTTCCAGTCCAATATGAATTGGCCAGGTGACTACGCTTCCACTTTCAATCGGTGACGCCAACGGTCTTATCAACTTTTTTTTTTTTTTACTTAATCACATGACCGGCCTATCTATTTAGCGTCACCTACACTTTCCTCCATCTCTACGTTTATTTTAATTTCTTGATTATTTTTTTTCCTTCAATTCTTTCTAATCTTTACACTTCCATCCTACCTTTATTGATAAAATAAAATTAACAAAACTAAATTCAATATCAATATTTACTCTTTCCACTATCTATACATTTCAATCATATTATACAATTTTAACATAATTATCTTTCCACATTTATTATTTTCAACATTAAAATTATTTCTATTACAAAATTCATCCTCAAAACAAAACAAAAACTCTATAACAATCATATAAAATATACATTATTTTTTTTGTTTCATTCCTATTACCATTTATCATACATTTTAAAACAAAATATATAAAATATTTAAAATTCTCTTTATGCGGACCATTTTACCATAAAACAATCAAGGAATTGTCCCTTAAACTGGGTGTATGGGGCCACTCGTTCTGCAAACGTAGGACTTCGCGCTTATTTGAAGATGGCGTTTGCCTACAAATAATTGTCCTCTGGCCAATCACCACTTACGGCACATTTACATTGTCGCAAAACCTGACCGAATTTCCAAATCCGAGTGTTTCTCCTGATCGGTTTTGCTGCTGGATTTTTTGTTTTTCCAGCGAGAAAAAAAATGTACCGAAAGAACGTCCAGGTTTGATAGAAGCTACAGCCTAATTAGTGCAACGTACAAAAAAAACATGTTGTGGTCTACCTGGTATTGTTCCATAAGTCAGAAAATATGCTGAGACACTGATGTAGATAGTTCTCAGGTGCGGGATGACTCCTTTTAACCCTTCTGAAGAACCCCCAGGAATCGTATGCCAGATATATATCGAACAGAACCCATTGCTTCCACAAATCGAATCGAACAGTCCAACACTAATAACAGATGACAGTGCCTGGAGATGGGGCGAAAGTGGCACATTCACTGCTGGCGCCTGGACCGAGTCCGATGACTATGGTAATTCGTGGAATTGTAGGTGTCCGGATAGAGTACGCGTTTGTCCTCTTTGCCATCTCGATGAGGATGGTTTAGATCATTTTCTTTTCAGGTGCCAGGAACTTTCGCAATTAAGGGGTTCTTTAATTTCTGGGAATGGTGGGCAGCTTCTTGGTATCTTACGATCTACGTCACCAAGAGTGATTGTTCCTTTTGGAAATTTGTGCAAAAAGCACTCGAGTTGAGAGGTGCAATTTCTTAGTTTTTTATTTTGTCTTAGTTTATTATGAATGAATGAATGAATGAATATTTTATTAGCCAATTGGCCGTACAAAACACATAATGGTAACAATTACAATACACTTTACATCACTCAATGCTTATCTTATTTAACTAATACGCTCTTCAGAAATTGTTGTTTGTTTATACTGTAAATGGCCTTTGGGTTTTCAATAGAGATATATATATATATGACCAGAAGAGACTGAGCAACTTAATCAACCCATCAACTTGCAGGTTTGGTTCCAAAACAGAAGAGCAAAATGGCGCAAACGTGAACCACCACGGAAGACTGGATACCTCGCCCACCACCACAATCCATGTAAGTGCTGACATTTGAACTTCTAAGGGATCAGAAGCAAACGCCTTACAGCAGGGACCCATAAATTTTCTGTAATGCCTCGCCATTCAGGGGGCTTGTCATTTTCTATGCTTCTATGTTGCTATGTTGCCCGACCCTCTCCTACTTTCCAAAAATTCCGCTTGGGTCGAATCGGCGTTCTTGTTTGCCTCATTGGACGTGAGCGCCAAAGAGACTCCTCACTCAAGGCGCCAGCAGCCAATCCCAAATTTTGTCTATCTGGATAGTCGCGTATTCTATCCCCGTGGGTATTTTCTCGAACTACCGGACGGTCGGTCAAGAGCGCATCAGAAATCTCTTATTGACAAGCCCCCTGAATGGCGAAGCATTACAGGGAATTTATGGGTCCCTGCTTACAGTGATATTAGCAGGATACGAGTAGGATGCTCAGCACTAAAGAATTCACTAGCTATGGCTGCCAGTTCGGTTTTGGTGTTACAGCACAAATGACACAATAATCTATTAATTTGTTTTAAACGACCCGTCTCACCTTTGTTACTGCTTCATTCAAGTCATTAATCTTCACTAGCATTTCCAAAATTATGAACTTCCTTTATCATTTTAATACACCCTAACGGCACTATGCTGATTTTTGTCCGTGTCAGGCTCTTTACGAGGCGGGTCAGGCTTCCGCTTATTGCTTCCGGCGACGAACCTCGACGGATCTCTTGTACTACTTCTGTGTGATGGACGCTGAAAATGTGAGGAGGCGGGACAATGAGAGACTATCTGCTTGGAGCGCCTAACTGATATCGAGGCCAATTTGTAACGAATGTAAATTGCTCGTAAGGCAGAACTCTACATGGAAAACTCTCCCTGAGCGAGGGCTGGCTGCACGGTTTTGAAGGATCAAAATAATAATAATAACTGGCACGTAGACGCTATTATATTTGAGTCATCGATGCTGGAGGTAGAAAATCTGGGGGAGGATTCTGGATAGAAAAACGCTGTTGCTCTATCCAAGCTTACTGTCCAAATAATCCTTATTATCACTATTAGCAAGCTTGTACAAGCTATCTGTTTTCCTTGGGAGGGGCAGGGGGTTAGGGGTATTTGAATTATTGAGGAATAGTTTGCTTAAGGGACGGAAATTATAAATAGAATGGTTGGTGAAGAAGGTTGTTTTGTTTAATTGTTTACATAGTCTAATTTGTTAGTAACAGTTTGATTTTAAATATCTTCTCCTGGGGTCAGCAATTAGCCTGACACACAATTTTTTTTTATCGGTATCAGATCCAGTCCCGTATACTAGAATATTGCTGCTAATTTTCTCTATCCGATTTTCTATGGCGTACAGTTCTCTCACACTCTTACTTTTTATCCGCAGCTGTTCTATCCGGTATGGCAAATACATTCAACAACCTTGGCAGCCTCAGCTACCACCACCAACCATCTGGCGAACAAAACTGGCACTACCCAAGCTCATATGACGTCAACATCATTCCAACATCTTATCCATTTACCAGCGGATCCAGCTCATACACATATCCACTCTTCAACCACCCGGATTCCGGAAAGCAAGAGATGGCGTTTACCAAAGTATCGGACCAAGAGGAGAAAGGAGAAAAAAGTTGTGTGAAGGAGAAAGATGTTCCTCTCCCCCCTTTTTTCACATTCAGTCTTTAATTTCGTTTGATACTTATGTTATTTTTCTAGTCTTTTACATTGCTAGTCTGTTCATAATCTGATTTGTGTCAAGGGCCCATAATAAGCTGTTCATAGCTTGAATATACCTGAGGCCATAGATTAACTATGAACAACAAATCATGGGCCCTTGGTTTTCGTTAGTCATAGTCCTATTGGCAAACCAAGTGTGCCTTACTTTGCCTGTATTGTAATTTGATGATTATGTATTAGAAAGAGTTGAAAACTCTGGAAGACGATTTTAGCTGAGTAAAATATTTTCACGATTCAAGTTAAGGAGTGTAGAGTAGGGTCGTTTGAACTTGACGGAATAAGTCATTAGTTGCGTTTTGTTCGCCTTTTCATTAGCTTTTTACTTATTTTGCGTTTTCGTAAAATGGTCCTAAGCACCGTCAGACAATTTCCCGTTTTTGTCAAAAAGGCAAACGCCGACTTTGCCTTTTCCCTCGCCTTTTTGCAAAAAGGGGAACTTGGTAGCTGACCAAGCTGAGCTCTCTTTTTGTCTTTTGCCTCGCGACTTTGGACCCAAAATCCAATAAAAGATGGATCTGAGTCACGGTGACTATAGCAGTATCTGAAGACAGACTCGGATTTTAAAGATGAAAAATTTGCAGTACAATTAAGTAAAATACAAGAAATATATAATATATATAGTAAATACATTTGTCATACTTTTTACCCAAGAAAAGCGAAAAGTCGGCGACTTACAAATACGCAAAAATGTTCAAAAAATAAAAGATGCGAACATGCACCCTTTCTGGCATCCCACCCAAGGAGGAATTGGTTCTATCCGATCGCATCCGGCTCAATATATTTTCACAGCCTAACCAATCTTAGCTTACTGCAAAGACATCTTTTTATAGGCTAACCTAATTATTGCAAACCCTCCAAAAGTGAGGGTAATGCCAGATTACATCTAATATCTTCAAGCATCTTCAGTGTAAGTACCACTAGCCTAGGCTATAGCTTATAACCTGAATCTGAGACGTGCGACTGAGCATTTAATTTAAAAAGAAAACAAAGAAAAAACAGTGTCGCCGTAGGAAAATATAGTTCCCTGAGTGTACTAATTTTTATTACCCTGCATACAAATAAACACTTCAATTTGTGCCAACGACTGTGAGTAAAAAAAAACGTGGACACACGATCAGGGTTTGGCGGTGTCGAAATGGAGTTTCTTCCTGGATTTCTGGAAACTCGTCTCTTCCGTACGAAAAACAACTTTCCTAAAGGACCGTTCACGCTTGTGTTGTAACATGAATAGTGTTGGGCGATATTCGATATCGATAACGATATATCGATATATCGGACCAAATATCGATATCGAATATCGAAACGTAAATATCGATATCGAAAACGATATTTTTTTCTTTATAATTATTGTGAATAATCCAACAGAAGTTACATTTATATATCCAAAATTTGAGTAATACGTTCTTCGTAAATCAGTTTTTGTATATTCGAAGTTTGAGTTCATGCAAGATGCTTTCTTACGACAATTTTGCTCTTAAAGTTTGGCGTAACGAGACATATACTAAAGCGAAACATGGTACCAAAATATCGATATCGATATATCGATTATCGAATATCGAAAGTGAAAATATCGATATATCGATATATCGAAAAATCTAGATATCGCCCAACACTAAACATGAATAAAAATACTTCGCCTTGTACGCCTTATCCTCCTCTCCCGTTCAACTTGAAAATCAAGATGTACGCCCACGTATGCGCAGATTATTAAAACGAAGCCTGAACCCTGACAATGAATCCCAAGAGAACACAACCTTTGATGACTTTAGGGACAATGAACATCCTGAAATATGGTATTTTAGATCAGCCTCGACCGGTTTTGTGACAATTCAGTATAATATCTGTTGCTGTGTCTGTTGGACCAATGTAAATTTCTCGATTTAGTTTTGAGCCTACCAGGATTGCTGGAATTATTTCAGATAAGGTAAAAGCTTATAGTTGTCAAAACAAAACTAGTAGTATAGTTTAGTATGACTAACTTTCCGTTCAAAAAGTTCATTCAGTTTCAATTACATTTACATTACAAATATCTCTCCTTAAACGTTTCTCTCTTTCTTCCTTGACAGTCACGTGATGGAAACGCATGCTGTGATTGGTCACGTATAACTTTTAACACACAAAATAGAACCCGTTCCTATTAATTTTTACCACAGCAAGCCTGGCAGGATGAAAGATTTACCACAGACATTCGCGGATAGCACGTATAATTCAGAAATTCTGCGCCTTAAACGTAAGCTTGAACGGGGCTTAACCGAACTGATGAAAACGGAGAGAATCCGCCAAAAAAAAACACACACACAAACAAATGCTACACAGTGATGTAGGCCTACGATAAAATCAACCAAATACAAATCAATAAAAATAGAGCTCAAATGACGCGACCAGGCAATTCATAAAATAACATAAGAATACAACCGTACTTTATTTTATGCAGAGCGTAACAATGTTACTCTATTCCTCTACTCCGCGCTCAAATATACGGATTACGAGCGGCGGCCATTACTGAAGAGATTACAACGCCATCTCCTAGGACTGACGCAAAACCTATTCGTTCCTAAAATGACTAAGGTGCGGCGAACAGCAAAGCGCATAGGGGCGTATGTTACGACAATACTCTTGATGACGTACCTCCTCGTGCCGATGAAGGATCGCCATGCTCCTAGCGAAGAGCCGGAACCGTCACTACACCTGTTCCCAACGAACACAGTTGATTGGTTGACATAGGATTTGAGTCGTCATTCGAGACCCGAGGTTCATTGGCGTGGTTTGCATTCAGTCACATAGAGTAGCCTATACTCCGAACACTCCAGTGAAGTGTGAACCTTCGGAAGAACAAGGAACGTCACCTAAACAAATCTTCAAAGACGATTCAAATCCAATGTAAACCAATCGACATCGTTAGCTGTGGTGACGTTTCTGGGTCATCGCTAGGCCCACGACAATCCTTCATCGGCACGACGAGTTAGTCATCACAGGGCAAAATTTCTACGAGAATAGAGAACTGAGAATTCAGATTAAAATGCAACTATCATCTCCAACTCGCCTATTTTTTGCTTTTGTTTAAAATCCTGCACGTTTTAGCTTCATGCTGTTTGAGGTTAGCTGCCCTTCTAAACCTGTTCCCACACTTGGAACACTCAAACGGAAAATCAGTTGTGTGGTTGTAGAAAACATGTTGGTCGAGATGATGCTTCAGGCTGAATGCTTTGTCGCAAGAGACACACTGGTGCATCTTTGGTGTGTGATGGTATTTCACATGGAGGGACAAATCCCTCCGAGTAGGTTTCACTTCCCCGCAGTAAGGGCACACTTGCTCCTCAGGTACTGTATGAAACTTATTTCTGTGTTGGGCTAAAGCAACAGAGGTATAAAATGTCTTGGGGCACTCTTTGCATTGATACGGGTTATCAAGGCAATGCTGCAGAACAAAGTGATGGTTGATTATATGGTGACTCAGCTCACATAAAGATCGATACTCGGCAAAGCAGTGAGCACACTTGTACATTCGTCGGCAGAAGGTTCGATGAGCTGTAAGGCTCATTTTGTCCGGGAAATCTTGAAGACAGACGTCACAGGTATCCATCTGTACGTGAAGTTTTTCGTGTTGCCTCAAAGCAAAGGTACTAGAGAGCTTTTCATTGCAGACTGAACAGACGTGAACTGTACTGGCGTGGATTTTCAAATGCTCTAAATATTCACTGACACTTGAATAGACGTCGGAACACTGAAGGCACTGAAGTGTCGAACCATCATGATGCCTCCCCAGATGGGATCTAAACTGGTGGAGCTGGTTGTAATTGGTTGGACAGAGCGGACAACTATAGCTAACGCTGTGTCTCAAATAGATGTGCTTTCGCAGTTGTTTGGGGCCAGGAAGTAGCAGGTTGCAGTGTAGGCATGCCATCCACTCACACTTTGGCTTATGTGAGTTTGTATGGCTTTGCAACGCCCACCAAGCTCTGAAGCCTTTGAAGCACGTCATGCATTTGTAAAGATCTCGGAAATCCTCCCACTCTTTCGGCCAGGTTTTTTGTACAGCGACAAGGCACTGAGACGAACAAATGTCTATAAGATACGAAAGTTCCCGCTGGTGGCAGGATAGATGGCTAGCCACGTCTTCGGGATTCAGTACTCCTTGTTCGGAACAGAACCCACAAACAATCGCTTCCTCCTTTTTATGTAAATGACAAGACAAGTCAGCAGTGAAAGACATTCTGCAATTGGCACAGTCCACTGTTCGGTCTTCACTGAGGATTCTGTCTTCAAGCTCTAACAGGCGAGGTAGGTGGCAGCACTTGCAGCCGAAGATCTTTCCCGGGGTAAAATTTTCCGTGACCTTACGCCGGAAGTCTGCTAGTGATAAGTGATGGTGACGAGACTTTTTGCTGTTCCAAGAATTCGGATACGTACGACAGTTGTATCCATGTATTTCACAAAGGTGTTGGAAATAAAACGACTTTGTAATACGAAGACAACAGAAGCAGCATTTAACGAGTTTTCTCGCTTTTCTTTTTTTAACGGTATCACTTTCAAGATGCTCAGTAAATATGTGACTAGAAAGTTTATCAAGGTCACCAAATGGTCTGGCACAATGAGCACATATAACACACGGATTTTTCAGGTCATGAAGTCCAGGTTTGGACCATAGAACCATCGAGGTTCCGTCTACATCGTCTATAGCAGGAACGTCACCTGCGCTCCCCCATCCGTGACTACGGCTACTGGAAGGAGCAGGACTTGTATCACGAAGTTCCATATGCACTATCCCAATATGAGCAGCCAATTCCTCCGTGTTCTTAAATAATAAGAAGCAGTGGGCACACGTGACTCCTTCCCGAAACAGCTGCGGCAGCATATTAGGAGCTCCATGCACCCTTTTTAGATGAGCGCCAAATAAGGTCCTCCTGCCATCCCAAGAGCAGAGAGGGCAGGCAAAGGTAGGCTTTATATTATTATATATGCCGTGGTGATGAGACAAGTGAGTTTTCCAATGCGACTGGCTGTTTTCGGTAGTCATACAAACACAACATGTGAATTTGTTCTTAATATTTTTAAAATAGTTTGCACCTTCAAACTGGCGATCTAAGCACCCCTTGCTACATATCTTAAATAGCATGGACAAAAGTGTGTAGTGCTTCATGATGTGATCCTGCATCTTTTCAGGCGGAAGTTCCTGGGTACAGAAGCCACACATAACAATTCCACCACCAACAGAATGAACGTGGAGTGTTATGTCTTTTTTTAGGTGTGCTGCACACTGAACACATCTATACTTGCCGTGATATTCGCCCCAAAGTTCCAAGTCACGTCGGCGTTCATAACTGCAAGCTTTACAATCAAATACCTTATCGGTTTTGAGGTTGTCAATCAAGTACTCTCTGTAAGACGAAACAGACTTGGCAGGACAGGTTTGCAAGTGAGCTATGTGGCCGTCGCTTACATCAAATGACACTAGACACTGGTCACAAACACCAAACTGTCCACGAAGACCAAATGCCTGATCAGGAAGCGTCTGGTCAGTTTTCTCCATCTTCTAACAGTCAGATTCTATGCCAATGTTAAAGCGACTTGTTACACTCCAGACCTAGATTAAAGATTTAGTCACACTTTGGTTGGAAAATACAATCTCAAACTCATGGGTAACAAACAGTACATCAACACCGGATCTAAAAACTATTTACATTTCTTTTGTTTGACAATATATTTCTGGAAATATTTTCTAAATCAAGCAGTTCATTCCCGGCAGCAAGTTTTAGAAGGATTTGCAAGTATAAGAGCATTTTCGTGTTGGTTTCGCAGTTCCTTATTATACCAGCTTCACCCAATATTGGGCCATTATTTATATTATATGCAATATACCACGACTTAGTTCTACCTCCAAGCAGTTCATATTCATAGCAGGTTGTCATCAGCCACAAACACAGGTATTGTTTGTACCAACTTCATGCAACATGTTTGGCATGCGAAAAAAAAGATTTCTTGTGGTCAGATTAGTTAAAAATCATTTCCTAATTCACCAAAGTCTGGTGAAAGTCACACAACTGTTTGATTCTGAGGATCAGAAGAGGTGCGGTAATGATTGCTCAAGCTCAGAAATTTCTTTCCCTTATTTTTGCTCTACAATGGGCATTTCCACTGTACATACTGATCGAAGCACTACTAATCAAGAAAATATCTGCTAGGACTACAAACATGGCATTCGAATTCTGTCTGACTTAGAAATTACTAATCAGAATACTAAGTGTGATGTAACAGTAGAGCAAGCCACAAAGTGAACCCTCAGGCAACTGGTAGAGTACACACTGATATCTCTAGTGATTCCAAGGTAGTCTTGACTCTATGTGTATTTATTTTTGTTTAGTTTTTGTTGTTTATTTTTGATCTTATTGCAACTCAATCGTGTATGGGCAAAAATAATAATAATAATAATAACAATTTAGGCCTCGGATCAAGAAAAAGATAATGCCTACTAATCGTAACGGTGCCAATCCCCTGGCAAAGGTGTTCCATTCTCTGACCGAAATGAGGCCATGTGGTGTAGTCTACCTTAAGACCCCAATTTCCAATTGGATGAGAGCCAAGTAGCCTAGCCCATGCTTAGCCCAAAAAATGAGTGTGCCTGTCCTGCAGTAGAATAGGGTAATATGGGACTAAATAAAAAAAAAGTTAAACTTTGTAGCCTACCTTTCAAGCCACAAGCTTTTGATTCTCTGGTACTTCAGCATGAATACAGTTGCTGTTCAGTCTTCTTCAAGATCTGGATGTAGCAGATGAACTTTCTGTAAAGCCCTCTAACTCCACAATTTCACCAGAAATGGTGATGGCCAGGTAATTCCAGATCTTTCCTTTTCCAGACATCCTGGGAGAAAAAATATGTTCAATTAGGCTATGTTTAGAAATAGCCTATGCCTGGATCTTAATACAGTAACATGTTTTGTAAGAATTATCTTCTGTAGAATTGGTGACCACAGGGTGGTTTCAGACAGCATTGCAATCAAATAATGACATACATTTTTCTGGGGTTATTTCATCTTCTCTGTGACTTTGTCTCTCACGCCTGTTTTGGATGTATCTTGCTAGCACCAGGGACCCATAAATTTCCTGTAATGCCTCGCCATTCAGGGGGCTTGTCATTTCCTATGCTTCTATGTTGCTATGTTGCCAAACCCTCTCCTACTTTCCAAAAATTCCGCTTGGGTCGAATCGGCGTTCTTGTTTGCCTCATTGGACGATAGCGCCAAAGAAACTCTTCCCTCAAGGCGCCAGCAGCCAATCCCAAATTTTGTCTATTTGGATAGTCGCATACTCTATCCCCGTGGGTATTTCTCGAACTACCGGACGGTCGGTCAAGAGCGCATCAGAAATCTCTTATTGACAAGCCCCTGAATGGCGATGCATTACAGGAAATTTATGGGTCCCTGCTAGAACAAAGTACCATACCAGATGAAACTCCTTTTAGTCAGACAACAAAAAACATTGGTTTTAGTAGACGATCCTTAGTACAAGTTCTGCCTTATAACAGACAGCTATCTATTGTTGGCTATCTGTGATATGGGCGACAGATTTCAGTTGGCAAAAACAAAGCAAGATATGATGACACGGGTTGGTCCCAATCTATTACACTAAGCCCTTTTTTGACACCCATACTCAAACGCTGGGGCTCGTACGTATACGCTTGTACACATATGCACCCCTTATTCCCCAGGAGGGACCAGTAGCCTATACATTATTTTAGTAACTAAAGAAACCGGAATTTTATTTTGACTTTGAATTTGTTACTTACTGGTACCCAACTGGGGAGCAAGGGGTACATATAAATATGAGTACCATGCTCACACCTGCCAGCATACCCCAGCATTTGTGTGTGGATATCAAAAAAAGGCTTAGTGTACTAGACTGTTTGACCCTAAGTAGGCTGCAACACAACAGATTGCTACCTGTTAATAGTACCCTATCTTAGTCCACCACAACCACTGGTTTTTGGATACCCTATGCCAAACGCTGGGTATATCTAGTATTTGGCAAATGCTCCATGTCTAACTTACTCCATGCCTAACGCTGGATACACTTTGCAAAATGCTAGGTGCTCTAACCCGATAAAAGTATTGATGATCTGAAAATCCAAAAATCAGGGGTTTGTAGTTCACTGTACTAGCTGCTGGAATGCTGGAAGCAAGAAAACCAGGGGATGGTGCTGCCTGACCTGGCTGAGCCAGGCCTGGGCCTGGCGAACCAGCAATTGACATAGTCTTCAAGTGACCGTTGACGAGTGCGGACGCAAAAGACGGTTAACTTTCAACCAGTAGAAACCGTTGGATTTTACGGCGAAGGTGATCTTGTGGCATGGCGCCAAGTGAAGGAGATACAGTGCCTTGGGAAGGGTTATGTTACCAGCCGATTTTAAATTTTCTACAGAAGAGCCTCGAACTAGGAATCGAAGATGAAACTATAAAGAAGTTCACGTTCGAGTTTTTTTCTGTGGAGTCAGTCGTCAATGCCAAAAAGCTTCTTTGGTCACGTATTTTCCCAACTGAGATTCCTCCTAGGCGCAATTCCCCGATCAACAATATATCAGACCTGCTTGACGCTTTTAGGCGTTGCGAACGAGAACAAATTGAGCTACCAGACTTCGTCATTCGCTACGCCAGTGAGGTCCCGGTTATTCCTGCGGTCGCCTACACCAGGCTGTCTAGTCAGCTTACGTCTTGTGCTCAAGACATTCGTTACATTGCTGAAAGGATTGGAACCCTTGATTTATCTCTAGGCTTGCGGCAAGCTTCCCCAGTGTCTGTCGCTCAGGTCCCGGACATGTCTGTTTGCCATTCTGTGGTTGTTGACAACGTCCCAGAGTCTATTTGCGACCACAGTTCGAGAACGCAGTTTTTTGACAGCCTTGAAGGCCGCGACGGCATCACAAATGTCAAAACAAATTCCAACAAAAGCAGGCTCATCGTTCAGACGTCAAACGCTACGTACGCGGAAGTTCTTGCAAAGTCAATTGCAAAGGAGCTACCCACTGGTACGACGGCAAGAGTAGTTTCACGAAAATATTATGGGGTGGTTCGCAGCGTGCCTCACACCATATCTCCGGATGATCTCAGGTCAATGGTTCCTGGTGCGACGGAAGTAGCGTCGATTTCCAACTCCCGTTCTTTCAAAATTGGTTTCCTTGACCAAGCAGCTCTTATTTCAGCTCTCAGTAGTGGCATAAGAATTGGCTACGAACTGTTCCGAATTCATGAGTTTCATCGTATGCCCAGACGTTGTTATCGTTGCCAGTCACCGAATCATGTTGTTGCAAACTGCCCAAATGCTGCTGACTCTCCGAAGTGTGCCCGTTGCTCTGGTTGCCATGTTTATTCCAAGGAATCTCCATGCACGGCCATGCCAAAGTGTGCCAACTGCGGCAAAGATCATGTGGCTTTCAGTCTCCGCTGTCAGGTTCTGAGCAAATTTCTGCAACCCAACCTAGATGGTTGAATTTCAGTCCGACTTTCGCTGTGTTTCGCTCAACATCAATGGTACAAAAGACAAAGATTTGCAGATAGATGAATTGCTCAGTTCTGCCGACATTTTGTGCCTGCAGGAGCATCTTCTTTCATCTGCAAGCTCTGAAGGATTACGTAGGTCGGCTGACCATTTCATATTTATCCAGCCAGCAACTAAGACCAGAGGAAGGCCATCTGGTGGATTGGCAACCTTTATTCGATCCAGTAAATGCTCTGCTACGCCTAAATTATTCAGTTCGAACCGTTATGCTCTTTCCATTCAAATCGGCAATCTCGTTTTGATAAATATCTATTTGCCATGCAATCGACGCAACGTTGCATCACTTTCTTCTTTTGCCAAATCCTGTAAAACTATCCAAAGTCTCCTTTCTAATATTTCTAACCGAGGTCTGAAGTGGCTGATTGTTGGCGATTTGAACACAGATATTCTTAAGGATTCTGCCCGTACGGAATTGTTTGTGGAATCGCTTCCCCAGCCTTACAGGATCATAGAGAAGTCCCGCCTTTTCTCGTACGTCCACAACAGAGGTGGGAGTGTGTCCAATCTTGACCACGTGATCACTTCCGATGCTTCAACTGTCCATGGCGTTGTAGAAGTCGATGAAGAAAAGATAGATGATGACCATCTGCCATTGCTCTTTCGTCTTAAACGGCCCCCTGAAGAACAAGCTATAAAACTGAAGCCGACTTGGTTTGTGAAAAGGAACTGGAGCCGTATGGATCCTGTTCTTTACATTACCACACTAACAACTCTGCTTTCGAGCCTAACCATTCCTTTCCATCTTCTTCAGACCGGAATAAACGGACAATATCCCTCTATCGACTTGAACTCATATTATTGTGAACTGGTTCATTGCTTGAAGGTCGCTGCAAATACCGCCGTTCCCACAGAAAGGATTCATGCTGGGACTAGAAAGCCATTATGGAAGGTCAGTCCTGAAGTCAAAAGGGCCAAAAATCGAGCCAAATTTTGGCTAAGGCTATGGATCTCATGTGGACGTCCTATTAAGGGCACTGTCTTTGAGATCAAAACCAAAACCAAACGTGAATTCAAGACTGCGCTGAAATCAGCTCGTCTCGGTGGTGCAGACGCTCCTTGTGACAGACAATCTTGGGAAAAGGTGATCCGGAGCAACAATGCTTCGGCCCAGGCCCCTTCCAAATTGACCTCCACCGACTGGCTAAACTACTATCGCAGTATTTTTGGACAGTGTAACATAAGGCTCCAACATTGGTATGAGGAGGTACTAACAAAACTGTTACCTCGGAAATTGCGTCAAGGGTCCATTTATCCCGTAAAGAAAAGTGCGATCGGAACCGCTATAAGAAAGCTGAAAAAAACTGGATCTGTTGACTCTGACGAACTCAGTGCTGATTTTTTCAAAATTGACTGTCCCGCCTTGACCAGTCATCTTCAGCTTCTGTTCCAAATGATGCTTGCCCAGTCAATTGTCCCGAAAAGTTTTCTAGTTGGAAGTGTTACTTCAGTGATCAAAAGAGGCAAGGATCCGGAAAATTGCAAGAGTTTCCGGCCGATTACCGTATCGTGCACTATAAGCAAAATTTTCGAGTATGTTCTTTTACCTGATATCACCGAGAAATGCGATTTTGGTGACTTGCAATTTGGATTTCGCGCCGGTTCTGGCTGTGCTCATGCTCATCATGTGCTGACAACTATCATGAAACAGGCGACTAGGGAGAAATTCGAAGTTCATTTATGTTCCATTGATATAACTGGTGCATTTGACAATGTTGTCCACTCGCAGGCTCTGTTTTCGCTTGCGCGATTTGGAGTGAATCCCTCTATTGTCAAAGTTTTACAGTTTTGGTATGCAAATTCATCTATTAAGATCAAATGGCAGGGTCAGGTTTCGGAGAATCTCAGTAAAGCACGGTGTTAGGCAAGGGGGTGTATTATCACCCTATGTTTTCAAGGCTGCCATCTCTAATTGTCTTGAATCCCTTTTGCCTTCTTACTTCCATAAAGATGTTGCGGTTAGTTATATTGCGTACGCGGATGACGTGCTTCTAGTCAGTAAAAGCAAATGCACAATTGAAAAAAATGTTCAAATCCTTTCTCGTGAATTTTCAAAAATTGGTCTTGCCGTTAATTTTTCGAAAAGTGAATACCTATGTTTTAATGCTTTATCTTCTGGTGCACCACTCACGCTGTCCATGGGTCTCTTCTCACTTCCCGCAACTGATTCGTTACAGTGGCTTGGCCTCAATTTTAAAAATACGCTTTCAAAGACTTGCTCGGCTATCACTCAGGATACCTCTAAACTGATTCGTATTGCGTATGGCCGTCTCTGTCCAAACCGAAGTCGGTATAACCGAAAGGCGCTTGGTAGAATCTATAATGCATTTTGCGCGCCCTATATCCTTTATTGTTCTGGTGTGTACCACATTCTGCGGAAAAAAGATCTGAAAGTTTTAAAAACATCCTACTTTAATCATTGTAAATTTTTAATGTATCTTCCTCGTTCGTGTCGTAACCGTAAACTAATTCAGAAATTCGGGGTGCAAGATGTCACTGGGTCACTGGAGAGGACGTCGGCGTCTCTGTTAAGAACATCTAACCATCCAGCTCATAGTGTACATGATGTTTTCCATGAGTTTTTTAGGCCTGATTAGAAACTTTGTCCAAATTGTCGTCATTAATGTTGATTGTTATTTGTGTTTGTTTTTCTTTACTTCCATTTACTCCACTGTCGCCATGTGCATTTGGTGGGTTATAAATTAAATATATATATATAGCAACAAGCTAAATGCAGGAAAGCAATTTAAAGCAAACACAAGTGGTCATCAGTATCGAGATCAGTATAAGTTGATCCCTGGCTCGTGATAGGCTATGCTTAATCAGTGCTTCTACTCTGGCGATCCCAAATAAGTAGACTTTTTTTTTAGTAATTAGAAGATAGGCTAGTATGATATGAAGTAGAAAAATAAAGAAGGACAAAACTGAAGCTAGTTGAATGGTTTCCATATTGTATTAATAATTATTGCTTCAGTATTTCCAGTTAAAACTTACTTTCCTTTCCAAACAAGATTACTTTATTCGAACCTTACCTCGATTGGCTTAAAAATAATGAAAAAGGAAGGGTTAGCAAAGTCAATAGTTGCGTTTTTGATCGCCTGTCGCAGTTTGCCTGTCAGTTCGCCGTTCTGTCTTAAATACTGTTTTTATGCTCAGTTCGCCGTTCGCCTGGCGCCTGACAATGTAGTCCTGCCAGGCGATCGAAAACGGATATTAAGGAGAACTGAAATATTTCGGCAAAATTTTGAAACTTCGACAGCATGGAGCCGATGGCTGAAGGGGAATAATGCGGACGTCGCACCTAATGGTGCGGGACGCTTGGCAGAGATTTGGCAGACAGGGCAAAGCGCACCTGCAATCATGCAGACAGGGAGAATGCTGTTGCTTTAAAAAGATCATTCAGTGGTTTCAGACGATGATGGAGACTTTGTCCTTCCTTTGTTTGATACGTCTACTTTCCAAGAATTTTGGATGAGGGGGCGCAAGAATACATTATTTACCTTTGAGAAAAGTCAAGTACCACTGCACCGAATACTCAAAACTTCTTCTGTTCCTTTCTTTGTTCTAGGAGGATAGCCCCCCTGATATTTCATGTGTGTCCTGGCCTAGTCCTGGCTAGACAAGTGTTTCTATGATTAAAAATTGCTGTTTGGGCCAAATCGGTGCTTTGCTTCAGCTGAACTGCTGCACAGCAATTAAAGGATTCTGAGACTACTTCTGATCGGTGTTGGTGAATTTATGTATGGAATCCAAAACCAAAGTATTGATATGGAGACCATGGAGTATATTAGTATTGGTTCCAAGTGTTGGGAGAAAAACTAAAGCATTTTGACTTTTGACGTTTCTGTGCCTTAGTAAGTCGTAAAAAGCCAATATTCAAAACTAAGCTAAGCAAGGGATTTTCCGGTTAGCCCACCTTAGGTTTGGGGGATCTCCTCTTATGCGGTAATTATGCATCCAAAATTGTCATATCTTTGTGTAGGTCGATTAAAAAAAAAGATATCATCAGACTGCATGATTCATATTTGGGTTACACTGCCAGGTACAACCATGATTTCAGTATTTGCTGACAGGCGCTGTATAATTTTTTTGTCTATACAGTGCACAGAAAGTGCAGTATATGGGGGCCTTTGAAGAACATATAGTTTACCTAGCTGCACCACATTAAATGTAACATTCACAAGCACAGTATTGTTGAGTAGAGAATATATATTCACAAATAAATCATCAAAATCAACCCAGAAATTCCTTAACTGCAGATGATGCCATGCACCTGAAGAAGAAATTTCTGTTCACATGCATATCTACATCACATCAAATACAATTAAACTTAGTTAGATGTGATAGTAAATAGTCCTTGTTTTTATCACAAGGATACACTGCATTTTCTGATGCTTCTTCCTTCTTCCTGAATCTTCCCCTTCCTTCAACTATAATCAATTCTTCCTTGAACTGAACCTTCTCCCTCAGTTTTATTTTTCAAATTTCCTGCGCAATTTCGAAGGCAGGACAGGCGAACTACCTAGCCGAGGCAGTTCGCCGTTCTACTGCCAGGACTTCTGAAACGGCGACAGGACAGTATCTCCGTTTTACCAAAACGGAAATTATGGTGCCAGGCGAACTGACAAGGCGATCGAAAACGACAATTAAGCAGACCAGCGAGTGACAGGCGTCACGACAGGCGACCAAAAATGCAACTAATAGCAAGAAAACAGGATTTCAAAATAGCTACAAAATGGAGAAAAAGGCACAGAATTAGAATATTTTTTGACACATGACTTTGAAAAAAGTCATATTTTGCCTTTTGACTGTCAGGGCAGCTTGTACATTCATTACCTTAAATTACCTTACCTTAAATCGCATTGTCCAGCGACAAAGGTGCCAATGCTCCTGTACAGGAGGCAGAAGGGAATCCGTTGTAGTTCAGAATGACCTTTTTTTAACTCTTCATTACATGAACTTAACTTACTGCAAATTTATCCCAAAGTATACCAATTTAAAGAGTAAATCTTCCTCTTCTTCTCGCGTACTCGCATACCTTCGCTATCTGACCGAAACCTGCACGTCGATCAAAAACACAAAGATCGGACTGTTCCCCTGAATGCGGCATATCACCGTTACAGTAGTAAAGGAGAACCTCAATCCGGTTACGGCTCTGTTAGAATCGCCATGATGTTTAGAGGAAAAGATTTGCCAATGTAAATAAGATATAATAACAAGAAAAAAGATCATATTGATGGGTAGGTAACATAAATTTAGTGTTCTGCAGTCTTTTAGGCTTAGTCCGGAATCAGTGTTACGCCGGAATCCGTTCTGCCTCCTGTCACCTTCTGTAGAGTCGCTGGTTGTTCATTTTAACATTTTCGCAGCAAAAA
The DNA here is from genome assembly GCA_023053555.1 of Branchinecta lindahli. Lineage (NCBI taxonomy): Eukaryota > Metazoa > Arthropoda > Branchiopoda > Anostraca > Branchinectidae > Branchinecta > Branchinecta lindahli. The sequence continues at coordinate 24,440,270 of JAKZAO010000009.1, read as the reverse complement.
TCGAGGTAGTGTAAAAACAAGGTTGGATACCCCTCCTGTAGATTATTCTAATTTCCAAACCAGTTTCAAATTATTTTAAAACAGAATTTTACTGAGTAAAATTCTAAGCTAAAAATTCGTGTTCAACTGTTGAATGGCTATTAGACAATATTTGGGGAAAAATTGTCAATTTCTCAAGCTGTTGAGAACCATAAGGAACAGTTAAACAAGTAAACATAGCACAGTAGCATCAAGTAGCATGGAGTACCTCGTGAATGGCAATAGCATGCTTTAATACCCAATTACCCATGCTTCAAAAGAAATTCAAATTCAGATTTCGCCAATGCTTCCACTTGCTTCTGTCGAAAATCCTGCCTGAGCCTGGAACCGCAAAACAAAGCCGCAAAAATCCTGAAAAATCCTACTCGGAAAATTCAAAATCCTGCCGAAAAAATGTTATCTGTGATGCAGTGTTGCCACTCGACCGGCACCGCTCCGCGGCGCCGGCCTCGTCAAAAAGCGGCATTTCCGCGGCATCCTTGAACCAAAATGCGGTAAAAATCGCGGCATGCCCGAAATTCTCGGAAAACGCTGTGTTTTATATTTTTGAGAGAGAATGGGTGAAAAATCTCGTTTTAATATGAATGTTGATTCAGTGTCAAGTGATGTGTGGTGAAGATCTGTCATAACTGCGAGAAAACACGTGCTGTCTATCCTTCTTTTTTGCGGTCAAAGGTAAGGATGGTCAGCTCAGTACGGGAACAAACATTTGTCATTCATCGTTTTCGTCAAGCATGAAACAGAAGTAAAAGTGCAGAGGTACCACAGCGTCGACAGGGAAAGTCCACGGTGGAAAAAACGAATAAATGTGAAGTGAATAGGGAAGAAATTAAAAGCAATTTTCCCTTGGGCCTTCAAGCCTATCCAATAGAATAATTGATGGGTAACTAGATTCTCGTGTCTCAACCTTTTTCGGTTAATCTTTAATGAAAATCAATATCAAAAGCTTCAAAAAGGAACATTCAGATAAATAAGATAATCGGAATCGGACTTATCACGTGTGTGACAAACAATATCTTTGGCCAGACCATACACAATGTTTTGGTTTAGAACGTTACACTCACAAGAAGAGGCCTAAGTCGTGAATTAGCTCTTGTGCGAAGCGGACGGGTGAAATATCTTGTCGATTGATTACGAAGATTACGTCACAGCGTCCTATTCGCGGTCAATGCAGGGCACTCAGCATTAACAGATAAGAGCGTTCCGAGTTTTGTTTTTTTTATTTGTATTTTCATAGGGTATTTAGTAGATTAGAGTAGGTTAAGTATAAGAAAAAGAAAAAAAAATATTTTGTAGGATAGAATAGCATAGTTGTAAAGAAAGATTGTGTGAAAATGAGCACGGTAAACGGCGAGTTCAAATACGCGAGAAAGAATACGGCTTTTCTCAGTTTCAGTAATTTCAAGGAGGCTGAAGTGCCGGATGAGCTTGAGGTGCACCGATGGCTAAGAAGCCTTGGTCTGCAAAAGGAAGATCTTGTCGGTATAGACTCGTCAGGTCTATTTTTCAAGCGATGCGTTTACGTGAAATTTGCAAACCATATTGCCCTACAAAATTTTCTTGGGCAAAGAGAGGAGGGCACACCGCTACTGAGGAAAGGGGGAAAACTAACTAAAGTACCGACAGAGGATTGCGAAAACCGACCTACTATGGTGAAAGTTGATAGGGTCCCTTTCGAGATGGAGCCGCAAATGGTAAGTCGAGAGCTACAAAAATTTGGAAGAGTAGTTCACTGCAGAAGGGATTTTTTCCAAGGGGACGGGTACATAGAAACAGCTAAGACCCGAATCTCCGCAAGCATCCACCTCGAAAAAGCCATACCATCTTTCCTTGAGATCGATGGCATGCGCGTCCGCGTTTGGTATGATGGCCAAATTAAGACTTGTGGACGGTGCAATGAACAGGGCCATTTGGCAAAGGACTGTAGCCAATCGCCGTTCTTCAGAAAAGGTAAGCGAACAGAAACGATAATGGAAAGACGCGAACCGGTAAATGCACTAAACACGGAGGATTTCCCAACTCTGGAAGACGAAATCAGCAGCAAGAGGTATGAGGAACCGGTTATTCAGCGGGAGATTGAAAAACTAAAAAGTCAGCTCCGGGAAGAAGAAAAGAAAAACAACAGGAATTCTCGGGAAACTTATGATAGGGAAAGAGAACAGAAAAGGCTGGGCCGAAGGAACCTATCTTTTAGCTCCCAGGATGGATGCTATGAGATAGACCAACAGGAGATGGAAATTGCCACTAATGAAGGAGTCGTCACAAGAGGTATGAAAAGGATCCATGAAAGGAAAAGCAAACAGACCCAGGAGAATCCAGTACACGACGGCCAGTCTGTTGGTGAACGGATTATCACAAATATGGAGAAAATGGTGGACGGCTTATCCCATTTCTTCCAAAAAAGCCCAGAAGGAACGGCAAAAATAATCCTTGTGGAACCAGATGAACTAGACACATCAAACTCATCGCAACACTCCATCCTGGCAAAGAAGACAAAAACGTCCACCCCCCCTCAAGGAAGTAAAAACGTGGAATTTCGAAGCGAAAGCGATGAAGAGAGAACTGAGAGCAGAAAAGAAGGAGAACGTTATGAAACAAAAAAGTAATGACGATCAACCTAAACGGTATTAAACAAAAAGCCAGACAGAAAGCTCTTAAAACGTTCTTGATAAATGAACAAATCGATGTTGCTTTCGCACAGGAAACGGACACAGACCATCTAGATGATCTGCGGCCAGAATTTCTGTTTCAAACCAATACGGAAATTGGAGGGGGAAGCGTTGCAATAATTTATAGAAAAAGTATTAGTATAAAGAACGTACGGACAGACGGAAAAGGCCGAATAATCGAGTGTCAAATTGATAATATCCAGTTTGTTAATATTTACGCGCCTTCCGGGTCCAGTAAGAGAAAAGAAAGAGAAGATTTCTTTGATGGAGATTTGGCTCCTTTCTTAATTCAAAAGACACAGCTTATTTTGATGGGGGATTTTAATTGCGTCATAAATAAAAAAGATGCCAATTTAACGAGCGACATATCTTCGAAAGCATTACAAAGACTAGTGAAGGGTTTTGATCTACATGATGTATGGGAGAAAAGAAAGGGAACGACAGATTACACGAGGATAAACTGGAAAGGTAAGGGAGGAGGTTCGCGACTTGACAGAATCTATGCAGCAAAAGAACCGATGTCGATGGTGACTGAAATTCAACATGTGTACACACCACTATCTGATCACTTCGCAGTTGTTCTTAGTCTTAAAGAAGGAGAACAAATAGAAAAAGGAAAAACGAAAAAAAATATTTGGAAAATGAATACAAATGTCCTAAAGAATGAAGAAATGCGCAGAGTTATAACAGATCTTGTGGAAGAGATGAAATTATTGCCGAACGAAGATATAGCATCGTTCTGGGAAATAAAAGCAAAAAGGAAAATAACGGAAAATGCAAAAACGATATCGAAAGATCTGTATGGGATGGAGAAAAAACATCTAGATCACCTTCACAAGGTGCTTTACGCACTGAAACACGAGATAAACGACGGCGAAGAAGTAAATGAAGAGTTTTTTGAAGTACAGAATGAGATTAAGCAAATAAATGAAAAAATTGCAAGCGGAATTAAGGTAAGAACAAAGCTTGACCAACTAATACAAAACGAACAATTAACAACGACAATTATTTGCAAAGAAAAGAAGAAAACGAAAGCAACCAGCATATCAAGAATTAGAACAAAGTCAGGAAAGTACATTACAGGGAAAGAAGAGATACTGCGGGAAGCCCGAACATTTTTTCAAGAGGTTTTACAGAAAGAACAGGAGGAAACAGTAGAAGACGTAGCAGAACTCGAAGATTTCCTATCGAATATTCGCATAGACAAAGTGACTCAGGAGCAAAATAAGAAGTTATGTACAGACATCCAACCCGAAGAAGTATTAAATGCAATAAACCAGACCCACAATGGGAAGTCACCAGGACTCGACGGAATCCCTTATGAGCTATTTAAAGACCCACTTTTCAAACCTGGTTTTGCAGTGATCCTGAGTACATTATTCAACGCGGTGCTCCAACAGAAAGGTGAGATCAACATGACAGGGGTAATAAAACTCATTCCCAAAAAGGGGGACCTAGAAAATTTAAATAACTGGAGGCCCGTAACGCTAACTCAATGCGACTACAGGCTTCTCTCTAAAGTGCTATCAAACCGACTAAAGGAAGTACTGCCAACTATTCTTAGCAGAAACCAGAGAGGAGGAGTCGACAAAAGAAAAACATCGGACATACTTAACTGCATACGTGATCTACTTCTATATCTACAAAAGAAGAAAGGGAAAAAGGGCCTTCAAATGAGGTTATCAGCTTTCGACGTAAGTAAAGCTTTTGACAGAATCAGGAGGGCCCTGCTGTTCATAGTCATGAATTTCTACGGTTTTGACCATAAATTCACAGAGTGGATAAAGATTTTGTACACGAATCCGATTCTGGTCATAGAAATTTCGGGAGCTATCTCTGAAACATTCACAGCAGCTACGGGACTACGGCAAGGATGCCCCCTAAGTCTATTGCTTTTCGAGTTATATTTCGATCCTCTCCTAAAATATCTTGAAAAAGAACTGAAGGGAATTCAACTGATAGACGAAACGTTAAAAGTTAAAGGTTTTGTTGACGACTTAAGCACCTTCACCATAGACGATAGTGACCATCAGAATGCCATTCTAGGTGCTGAAAAATACTGCAAAATTTTCAAGTTGAACATGAACAAGGACAAATGTGAAGTTCTGCTTTTAACAGAGGACGAACACAATTTTGAAGCATCAGGGTTACATGGACTACGAATAACACAAGAAATTAGGATACTTGGTGTATGGTTCTCGAAAACATGGCAGAAGACGGAAGCGCAAAACTGGCAGAAAGTCACAGCAAATCTGATTGCATCAGTACAGTATGGACAAAATCGGAAACTGACAGTTTTCCAAAAAGCTCAGTACATAAACCAATACTGTCTTCCGCTCGTATGGTATTTCTGTAACATATCACAAATGTCAAAAACAACAAAGAAGAAAATTGAAAAGATATTATATGGTTTTCTATGGCAAGGTAAGTACCCACCAAAACTTAAGATGAGTGACTCGTACCTACGCAAAGAAGAAGGCGGTCTACAAGTGACACACCTTGAATCCAAAGCTGAAGAGATGTTTGTAAGAGCGCTAGCAGAAGGAGCCATGGACAGAGAAAGGTCAGTGCTAATGTCATGGAGACTAGATTCAAGGATTTGTCCTCAGCAACTTAAGAAAGGTTTTGCAAAGATGAAAGAAATGGAAGAAAAGGGTTTCATCAATTTCCAAACAAAAACCATAGCAAAGGAAGAACTAAAAAGATATTTTAAAGAAACCCTGGATTTATCAGAGATGAAAATCGTAACTGACGGCCAAACCACAAGTGAAGAGCTTGCTATTACAGCACGTTTACTACACTCATCTATGCTGAAGCCTACAGTCAAAGAACACATGCTATATCAGATCCATAACATTCTCCCCACTGAAGAAAGAAAGCATAGAATATGTCCTACACCGACGCAAGGGAAATGCACACTTTGCGGCGAAATTGAAACGATAAGACATTTTGTGATAGAATGCAAGGCAAAGGAAAAAACAGTGGGAGAATTAGAGATTCTTTTAAGAAAGATAAACGGATATAGCGAAGAATGGAAGATCGACACAGAAATTTTTTATAAGAATATTGTCAAAGGTAAGATAACACCTGAGAATAGGACGACAGTTTTTTTAATAGGAACATTTTGTTATTATAGTTGGAAAGGAAAAGGTAAAGAGGACAGCCAAGGGAAAGTAATGATGATGGTTAGGACAGAGTGGGAGAGATTTAAACAAATTAAGGTGAGAGGAGACGAGTAGAAATATAGTTATGAGGACAATGTGATTTGGAAAATGGAAGGGAGATGGAAAAGTATGATTTATTAAATTATTTAGTTTTTATGTTGTAAATAAAATGGAAATTAGTGTAGACAAACGACGTTGATTGGTGTTGAAGAAGTAGGTAAATATTCTTGTGGTATGTTTTTTGTAAGGGTTTTTTTATTTACTGGAAAGTTTTTGGTTTTTGTAATTTTTGAAATTCCCAACAACGCAAGGCCCAGTGAATGTGAGTTAATACGTTGTCGTCATATTTTTTTTTTTGTATGATGTAATTTATGCATTTATGTGTTATGAATTGTAAATTGTATATTTTATAGTTGATTATTTTTAAGTGATATTGTTATATTGTTTTAAGGATGGGAAGAGCCCCTTGCAGTCGTGGGTATTTCGTTTTTTTTTGTTGTTTTTTTTCCCAATCTTTCCAGTAAATTAGTTTTTAAAGCATGTGAAGAAATTTTAAGAAGTTTTTTGGAGTAGATTTTTCTTAAAAAAAAAAAAACGTAGATATTATTGGTTGTGGTTGAGTAGTTAGTAAATTTTGATGATAGAAATATATTTTATGATTATAATATAGAGGTTGGATTGAATGTTGCGGGGATGATTTTGGATGGAATGGTTTTGTAGTTATATTTTGTCGGAAAGATATATTTTTCGTTTTATTTTTTTTTATTTTTTTAGAAACAGTTTGGTTGAGAAAAAAAAATTGTATGTGTTATTGTGAAGGTTTAAAGGACATAAACAAGAAATAATATTAAAAAAAAAGTATTAGGGGGGAAGAATAGTAAATGTAATTTGGGTTTTTATTTTCAAAAGTTAAGTGACGTAAATAGTTTAAAAGTGGGTAAAAATAGATCAAAATTAACGTCACTGAGGGATGGAGGAGTAGCCACAAAAAGTACGAAACATTATTTTCTCTTGTTTTTGTTTAAATAATGTAAAAATAAGTTAAATTAGAAAAGATGCTACGGGTTTAAAAAAAAAAAAAAAAAAAGATGTTAAGCTTGCCTTCATAAGCAACAGAAAAGAGGTATGATACAAGCTTGTATGCGACCCCCCCCCCTCCCCGGTGTCAGACTTCCGACCGAAACTCGTATTTGAACGCCTTCGATACCCTTTTTTGGATCCCAAAACGTTAGTGACGGATTTAAAAAAAAAAAAAAAAAAAACAAGAAGAGGCACTAGCCTTCACAAACCGGAAAATTGGCAGAAGACAGGATCGTTTCGATCGGTATCGTCAAAATAGGTATGACTTATAGAGGTAAACACACATGCTGAATCCATATCTAAACTTGGTTTTCTCAGAGGGTTAGCTATTTGGCCTTAATCTGTTTCTAAATTTTAAGAGTAAAAATGTTCAAGCAGTCTGGCGGAGACTGGATCCGGCGAAGACAAAACCTAATTGTCTGGATTAAATATTGAACTTTTGGGATCCCATCGAAACCTTTGGTCTTGTTTTTCACTTTCACAGAGGCACATTCAGTTATCAGATATTTTGCGTCCATCCAGCTGCGTCGGAGAGCAGAAAGGCCGGACATAGTCGACAAGTGCTAACAGGGAAATTGCTAATTTCGAAAAAATCTATATTTCTTAGCTATTTCATCATGGTGACTTTGATGATCTCTTCTAGCAAGAATCGGGCTTTCAAAACTTTCGGTAAGAACTACACCTCTGGTTGATACCATATGATGAATTCGAATGATGAAGTAACGAACTGGCAACTACTTAAAACACGCGGTTTTGGTAAACAGAAAACAGATCATAGAAGCCGCCCACCCCCTAGGAAAGGCCAGTACTTTTTGGGTCAGTTAACTCTTTCTGACCTGATGACATCCAGGGCCATAACGACTAGGGGGAGGCGCCCCCCCCCCCCCCCGAATATTGTCGGCCAGTCGTTAAAAAGTAGCCGAGTCCACGCGCAGCGCCGCTATTTTTCGTGAAAACAGTAATTGTTTTACTTGGAAACAGTCGATTTTTCTTAAAAACTGTCGGTTTCTTCTTGAAAATTTTTGTTTTTCTCAAAATCAGCCGATTTTTCGTCACCACAGTCGTTTTTTTCTCAATAATAGTCGTTTTTATCTGCAAAAACCAGTCCGTAAAAATGATAAATACCTTGCCCCCCCCCCAAACATTTTGGATAATAACGGTTCTGACGACATCTAGGCTACTTAAATATAGTTACCACTGACCATCAAACAATCCTGTTAAATAAGACAAGTCTGTCTGGTCCTTATTGCTAACTTGAAAACACAAACTAGAAATGAACTATGGCTGAGCTGACAGAGGTCATGAGATGAACTGAACTGAGAAACCCAAACGTCAAAGTTTCGTCAAACCCGCAAAAATAAATCAACCCACTGGCGAACACAATGGCCTCCCAGGGGACAAGCTGCCGACCGACGGGTGATTCATTAATTAAGATCCGTAGTTGACTTCCGCGAAACGAGTCGGACGTGTCTTTGAAATCCCCGTTTTATAAAAGACATATCTTGCTAGACATGTGCGATAGATACGAAACTTCAAGTTGGACAAATTTACATACGGGAACGAATGCGGTATAAAAAGCCATTTCGCGGCATAATCGCGGCGTGCGGCATGATCAAAATTTTATGCGGCATTTCTCTCAGAATCGCGGCGTAATGCCGCGAAATGCGGTATAAGTGGCAACACTGCTGTGATGGTCGTTACAATCGTTACTCTAATCTAAGACTTTGACTGGAGGATTCGAACAAACGCAGCTGAACTTGTCGACTCTACAGCTTGGGATGACAAGTACGCTTTTGCCGCAAGAACAAAATGAATATTAAAAGACTGTAAATACTAGGTGCATTCTCGCCGTTCCTCAAGGACCCAACTTGAGGCGTTTTTCCGTGACACAATTGTGGGCCACACACTTCTGAGTGTTTTTCGCGGGAACACGTTGTGTGTCACACAGTCGAACCACAAGTTGAAACTCGCGGAAACGCCGCTTTGTCTATTTTTCGGTGGTAAATTCAAATGTCTGAATATATAAATAAAAATCATGCTTTATCTCAATAAATAGAAATCCAGGCTATCGTCCTTACCATTCCGTGCAAAAAGGATCTTCTGCTTTATGTCCACATACTTGAGAAAGTTTTTAATTGTATTGTTTTGACGCTGTTTTGCTGCTAAATTTGAATTTCCCGCCAAAATCGAGCCACAAAATCGACAATCACCTCTGCAGTCGTTTGTCGAATTTGAGCCACAAAGCGAGCCACGAAAATCTTGTTGGTCGCGGAAACACACTTGTGGGCCGCACAAAAGGCCGCGGAAACACTCTTTTCGAGCCACAATCGACCCACAAACTGTTTGTGGGAGTATTCTCGCGAGGCCCCACGGACGGGGAATGCTCCGATTATCATCACCATCATTAAAAAGAACTCCCTTTCAGATACAGTATAGAGGGGAATCAATTTTTGCTGGTGTTGGTGCAATGTAAAATTAATTATAAACAACCAGAGTCAACAAAACCAAAAATAAAGTGGATCCAGACTAATTTCGTCAACTACATATTTTTTTTCGAGCAAAATTTGGCCTGGCTTCACCTTCCAGATCCGTCTCGACGAAAACGGCTGGAATCCGGAAGAAAAATCTAGAACGTGAAATCCTGGCTTTTACTACTGTTTAGAAGGGTGAAACACGCTCAGAATCTCACTCTTTTCTTGCCATAGCCGGTAGATGACATTTCTCTCGTAAACTTATGGCATAGGATCGCCATCAGCTTTTGTTGTAAATGCGCCTAAAGACTGCTCCAACCTTCACGGATTTTGTTTTATTTAGCCAGAAATAAAACCTGAGTCGTATTCTCGCCGTTCCCCTAGGACTCCACTTGAGGAGTCCCCGCATTTTTGTTTGTCCCGGGGACTCACTACCCCGGACGGGGAATGCTCCGATTATCATCACCATCATCAAAAAGGACGCCCTTTCAGATTCAGAGGGGAATCAGTTTTCGCTGGTGTTGGTGCAATGTAAAAATAATGAATAAACAAAACAAAAAATAAAGTGGATCCAGATAAATTTCGTCAACTGCATATTTTTTTTTCTAACAAAATCCATTTTAGAAGCATTCCCCGTGTTCTCGCTGTTTTCCATACACGGAGTCCGAGTGGAGTGACTCCCTCTATTCTCGCCGTTCCCTTCGATTCCCCGAGGAGTCCTCGGGGAACGGCGAGAATACGCCTTAGCAATCCGGACCTATTTATATACAAAACGGACCGATTTCTCAACTACGTCCGTATTGCTAGAGATCGTTTCAAGCCCAAATACGTGCGTAAAATACGCTCGTATTTCAAAATACGCTTAGATTTACGCAGTGTGTAAACCAGGTGTAACGTACCATTAATCGGTGTAAACCAGTTTTCTGTGTCATTCCGTCACTTTTCCTTCCGGGAGAAACAAGGAGCGTGTTCCACCCTCCTAACAATAGTAACTAGTAGTTACTGTTTTCGTTCCAACCTAGTAAAAAGTTACTACGCTGACCGTTCGAACCTTCTCGAAATAGTTACTAATAGTACCTATTTGCTTACCATGCTCGGGAGTGTAGTGAGTGTGTGTTGTGGTTCGGCCGAAAAAGCACTTTCTGGTGCAAAAAATCACTACACAACTTTTTTTTCCCAGTTCTTGAATAATTACAATAAGTATTTGATAGTGCAAAACGGATACGTCAGCTGAACGTTTTTTTTATCAATTTTAAAATTCAGCTGACGTATCCGTTTTGCACTGTCAAATATGATTCGCAGTCAGCTTGGGTTGAAGGAATATTTATACTACAATGAGTGGTGAATTCGCGGTTAAATTTACAAATTGCTGGTACAAATATACATGATTATTTAATTAGAACATTGAAATCTAGGGTTTCTGAGGCAATGACAGGGTTGTCTATTTCTCTTGCAAAAAGCATTCTAGCTGATTTAAGTCCCTGTTTTCACGGGTAAATGTATCGCTTTGAGAAGATCACATACGTTCATACAGCGGTGCCAGCCTTTTTAATTTTCAAAAAGATTCTCTTATCGAAAATCACTACGAAATGCTGCATTTGTACAGAAAATCACTACCGCACTTTCGGACCTCAAAATCACTACGTTTGGTTATTTATCAGTACACCTGGCAACACTGGTTGACTTGTCCAACAAATCTTCCCTCCCCCCTTTCTAAGCCGGTTGTGAGCAATAAAGTTCACTCACATTTTCCGGAGAAACGTAGACATGACCCCCAAGACCGTAAATCTTAACCTACTGTCTTAGCAGCTGTTGTGTATTGTCAGAGATCACATGAGTGTCCTTTTGGGAAAAAAATGAGATCCATTGGACTTGATCTTTCGACCTTCGGTGTCAAATGGTTTGAAGAAAAATATTTCTCAGATGAGATACGATTATGAAAACACGTTGCAGTGACAAGGACGTAACGCCGACGAGCAAGGATTGGGCCTACTTTTGTCGGTCGTTGTGTAGGTGTTTCAACCTCGTACAGTAGAGGTATGTTTATTTCAGAGCAAAATAACACTAGGGAGTAGCGCCAAGACTTGAACAAAGTGACACACATTCGAGTAGCAGCGACACTAGCAGCACTAGCTATAGTGAATGTCCCTACTGAAACTCAATCAGTCGTGCACCAGCGCTGGCTCCAGTAACTTCATATTCTGAACATAGCAAAAAAATTATACAACCTCCATTCTTTCCTTGGTGTGTGCAGACCGCACCTTTGCTTTACTAGATATATCTAAACCCGCAAGTTTGTCTCGCTTTAAATGTCGCAAGCGTAGTGGGCGTCGCTACGTATGGCCCGTTTGCAAAGCATGGAAAGCATAGGTCTTGGCGCTACTCCCTAGTGTTATTTTGCTCTGGTTTCTTTGAACGTGTGATGACTTTGAACAGTGCCATATTCGTGCTCTTGCTGTGACAAAAATCAACTACCAGTTGGCCGAAGTTGCTAACTAAGGAGACCTAAGAAAGCCTGAATAGGTTTTACAGTTTAGCTTAAAATTGCACTGTCCAAATTTAAGTAACTGGTCAAATAAGCATACCTCTACTGTAGTGGGAACACTTTACTAATATCGTAGCAACACCACTAAAAGGTTGGTTGCAACGAAGCCGGTAGTAGCGTTGCTAGATCAATTCAGGGCCTCGATCTTTGAATTTTGTCAAGTAATTCCGTTTTCAACATATTTCTAAGCTAACAGTTGAGCGGAGCGAGGCCCCATAACGGTTCCTAAGGCTTATTTCTTACGCGTTTACAGTATCTTGATAAGCCTTACGGCTAGTGTATACGATTGATTTGTGGTCCCAAAAAGCCGGCATAATACATCCGGTGCTTTATTCGAAGGAACCTTCCACCTGTCTGTATGTAATTCATCCAGAATCAATACGAACAAACGTATGAGATTAACTGTGAGACAGAAACTCGGCCAAACACCACGGTCGAAGTCAAGCATTTTGTATCAACCTCCGCCACAAAAATTACATTCGTGGGTTTACCGCAAATCATTTCACTTTGCTTATTGCAGATGGACAGTTTCTGTTAGAAGTGGTAAGACATAACGGGCTGGGCACGAACAGCAAGACTGACAATCACGAACTAATTTATTTTCTAGTTGTCTTGTATTGTCTATTTTTGTCATTTTTGTTTGACCTATATTGTCGTTTTTGTTTTTATCGTGATGGGCTTAATGGGCAATGACTTTACTTTAAAGTGTATTCGGGAACAACATCAAATTTACGCCAAAAAGAGCAAACAAATGTGAGTCTGTTTCGCCCCTCACCCCACCCCCAAAGATTTACTGAAATTGTTCAACTGATTTAGTGGTGAACACTTTCTGATTTTTCAAGTCGAAAGCCTGTTTTGGTTGTTAATTCCTCAGGGACAGATGGGGAGGGGGTCAAATATTTCCGCGTACAAATTCTGATTCAAAAATTAAGGCTTCATAATTTAAAAGCGAAACAAAACAGTCAAGTTTTTAATTACTCTTTGAGTGTGCTATTCCATTTTGCGTTTTCCCCAGAATCTTTCAGAATAATTAACCTAATGCCATTACAGCATCACTTCTAACTAACATCTCCGATTCCGTAATGCTTTGATCTCCTCTTAGAGTATTCTCTCTATTTAAGCTTGGAGGGTCTAAAAGTGTCTCACAATCGTGGAGGTCCCGTCAGATTATGCTAAGACAAGAATACGATTATGTTACCAGGCTATGAACGAATTCAGGACGTAGGGAACGCATAACTAATCGAAGCCTTCAGGGGTCCTAAGCTCTCAGAAAAAAAAAATCTGTAAAAAAATAGACTTACACAGAGGCACCATTTCAGTAAACCTTTTTTGGGGGGGGGGGGTCAAAAGTTATTTTGGTATTTTACAAAGCAAAACGGATTATTCAGCTACATTTTATTGGAGCTATATTTCGGCCCTTCTTGGCAAGGGTCCTCTTCAGGCTCAAGCCCCTCAAGCTGGAAAATTAACTGTTATTAATCTCAAAACAAATGCGGCTTTTAGTGGGCAGTGGTGAGATTGGTGAAGAATGCGCTTAGTGCCTGAACAAAAAAAAAATGATAAATCTTTCTCGTAAGGCATACAAGCGCATAGAGGCACCACAAATCACACGGAAATTCCACTATTTGAAAATCGATTATTCGTGAATAGCGGAATAAGTAAGTAACTCATTTTCAGCGGGTCTTCAAGCCAATTTAAGTGATTAAGTGATGGGTAACTAGATTGTCCTATCCTAACCCTTTACGGTTAATCTTAAGCATTCTTCGAATTTACTTTAAAGGAGATGCATCATAAGCATTCTAGCCCTTGCAACGTCTAGAACCCCCCCACCCAAGACCCAAGATGAAGACACGACTCGATCCGACCGCTGGGTCATCTAGTGGCGCGGGTCGGAAGTGCACGACATGGAGAGGCTGGGATCATAGTTTGACTTTGTATCTAACAAATTGTTTTTACTGTATCAGGCACATGGAAAATGTGTAGAAAAATCAAACTAACTATTTGCATTATCGATTTCTTTGAGTATTTTGTTTTCTGTTTTTTTCTTGATAATTCCCGAAGTCCAAAGAATTAAGGATGTAAACCAGATCACAATAAACAAACGCCGTAAATTATACTAAATTCGTTATAACGATTTCTTAGAGATTTTGAAAGTAAAGCCCCGTTCACAAGCATGTCTAGCCAAGCACAGATGTCTAGGCACGTGCCTAGCATCTCCTAGGCATGGTTGTGAACGGGGCTTAAGCAAAATAATATTCAGCTTCCGATACCAAAAATTGTCAAACTAGCCGAGGGTTTTTACTTCTGACATATCTAAACGTCCACAGGGTGATATACATCGTTGTTTTAATCCTCTTACACGCCCCTTGATCTTCTCGACGATTCTAGTATAGCTCTGACCCGCAACAGGAGATCAGTGAATATTTAATGAGTAATGGCGAGTTGACGAACTTGTTTTCAAGAGTGAAAGTAATTTGTGGATTACCTTGGATACACGGAGATTTTGGAGAAACCAGAGGTAACTTGGTGTTCGTAAATATTCGACCCATCGTAAAATGATAGTGTGTCCTACCTTCTCGGCCCACATGAATCAACTACTTCATGCCGTCGTACCTACAATGCCAATACAACCTACTTTCGTAACTGCGAACATTAAGAGACCCACATTTCATATGCGACAAGCCGTATGGCTTACTCCTTTATTGAATAAAACAAAATAAAAATAAAATAATATGTTACATTCTAAACCCGTTAACAAAATCTTTGCACTTGCCACTTGCACTTGATTCACTATTTTCCAAGTGCATTATGCTACCGATGAGTACTGACGCTATTGATGCGTAAAACCGGTTATCTAAATTTTGCAGAGATTTTGCTAGAAGTCCATGGGCCTGGGAAATAGCTTAAAACAGCCAAATCCGTGAATAATTAGTAGTTTTACAGTATTCAGATAGTTTTCAATACTAGAACAAAAGCAGTAGATAGTGCGAGGTATGTTTTAAAGTAACACCATTGATTTGCATTTTGCTTTTTGAAGCGTATTTGTGGGCCCCTCAGAAATCTAGGAATACCTGAACAAGCCAAGTATTTTCAACAACAACAAAAAAATGCAGGTAAATCTCTGAAAGTACCAATGACACTATTCGACGAAACAGATTTATCATTTCCGTTTCGAAAGCCTTATCTGACAAAAAAAGTCGTACTAAATCAGATAGATCCATGCTTCGAAGCTTCGAGTCATTGTGGCACCAATTTTCGAAATTTTACAGACACTGTGCCCTTGCAAAGGTGGTCATTGGTACCTTCCATCTTCCATTTTTTTCGCGAACTGGATGATATGAAAATTCTGCGAATTACTTCGCGGTACTCTGAGAATTCGTCAGACTTCACCAAGTACTACCTTGCCTAAGTGCCGAAGGAGCTACTAGCCCTCTAAGTTCTTGTTTTAATAGTACTATAGTTCACCAAATAGGTCTTGGCATATGCAAAGTAAACGCAAATCAGATCAGACTTTACCACCCGCTGGAAAATTCACAACACATTGTTTCGAAAGTGATTTTAATAGAGTGACCAGCCATCTCGGATTTCAAATTCAGTTCACGAAAATCGAAAGATTTTTAATTAGAGAATAAAGCCAAGGATTCGTATAGTCTCATAGTGCGAAAATTAAAATCATTGTCCGGAACGTGCTCTGTGGGGAAATTGGTGTTTTCGGGAATAAAAATCTGCAGTCCGTAACCAATAAACGGCATGATGAGCCAGATCTTGTGGTGAACGTGAGGTGCTAGAGCGATAGAAAAACTATTTAGGGAGAGGAAAATTACCCACATTTCACACTTCTGGGGTATGAAAGTAACAATCAGGTGCTGAATGACGTGTGACGAAAACTTGGTAATTTCGTCGGTCCGACAGTTTGTTCTTCCAGTTATATGCTTGTATCAAGGTTGACTGTTTCAAGTAGACAGAATTACTATAAAATGTTTGCTATATTACGCAAATAGAGATATTGCACCCGAAATGAACCGAGACAACGGACCATAGTCTATTGGCTATTAGGAAGCCATGCTTTGACTCGAAGGTTCAGAATCTGGCCAATAGGATGTGAAACTCGTGGTAAAAGTATGAAACCTGCGAGATCTTACTTCCGACCAGAAGTGTTGTTTAGTTTTGCCTAGTTGTTTTGCCCATGCTACCAACCAAACCCAGCGTGAAGACCGTGATTAAAGGATGATCTACAAAGGGTCGGGGAAACGTTGCACATAACTTACGTAACCATTGCCATGTAAGCCATGGGTGACCTCGCGGGTGACATTCGCCACAGTTTTCAGAGTGACCATGGGACCTTTACTGGTTAACTGAGAAATGCGTGTTTCTATGAACTATCTGCTTTAAGTTGAGTGCTTAAATCAGCTGAAAAAAAAGGATGTCATGGGTGCTTTAATACAGTATCCTTGACGCGAGGTATCCATGGCCAGTCCGGAAAAGTCAGCGATACCAGGAATATTTCGTAAATTTGACCAGTTAGGAGCTTGAACCCTCCGGAAAGAAAATGTTTCTGTAACTTTTCGAACCCTATACCGCACAATGTTAAACTGTTTATTTTTGCTCCTTTCAATGATATTGTAGAAATATCTGTTTGTATCGGATAAGGTTGCTATCTCCCTATTACCAGGGACCCATAAATTTCCTTTACAGGGGGCTTGTCATTTCCTATGCTTCTATGTTGCTATGTTGACCGATCCAAATCTAGTTTCCAAAAATCCCCACTTGGGTCGAATCGGCATTCTCGTTTGCCTCATTGGACGTGCGCGCCAAAGAGACTCCTCCCTCAAGGCACCAGCAGCCAATCCTAAATTTTGTCTATCTAGCCTTGGACGTGATTTGACCGTGGGTATTTCTCGAACTATCTTCCGACCGGTCAACATAACATCAGAAATCTCTAATTGACAAGCCCCCTGAATGGCGAGGCATTACAGGAAATTTATGGGTTCCTGCTATTACTAAGAATGCTATTACTTACTCATATTTTCACTACGGGGATGTGAGTATAGTAGGTGTTGAATTAAGCGTCAGGTTTGGCATTGGCTACTGAATTGCCAGTGGCAAAAGCACACACTTTTCATTTCCATGGTCCGATTCAGAACTTCAGGTAAGTAATCGGTTTAGCACCGTTAAACATAATTCACAGTCAGTAGGGTCTGAAGGGATACTTGGCATATGCCCAAATCCCCTACGACCCTTCTACCATTATACCCACCAAAGATATGGTGTACACGTTTCTGCTCTCCTTCCAATGACATGTCATTAGACTTAACTACTGTAATCCTACCTGAGCCAAAGCAATAACACCAATAGCGAAGTGACAAACATACATTTGGCACACTAAAGGTCTTATAAAGGTCGTGTGCAAATTATATTACACGCAACAAACATTTGGACATTTGACAAATTGTTGGCAGCTCAACGAATGCGGAAACAAGTTTGTTGCGTAGATCACCGATTTCATTGGCATTCGATTTCATGGAATGAATAATCCTACAGTTCCTGCGATTGGTGATGGTGATATTCAGGTCCGTATCCAGGAATTTATTTCGGAGGGAGTTTTCCCCGCGTGCTATTCCGTTGCAAAAAAGTACTAAAAAGATACAGGTCAGAGTTACAGTCTATAAAAAATGATTATTTTTGCATGTTTCGGAGGAGGTTTGAACCCCTACCCCCCCCTGGATACGGCCCTGGTGATATTCCTAGCGGTTACAACAGCTTCCCCATAAAGTGACTGCCTTCGGGTGATGTCTTCATTTTCCGTGCCAGTAACTCTGTCCATGCATTCTTCTGTCTCCACTCTAGTTAGTCCTGTTGTCTATTTTCAGTCACTAAATTCTCATTTTCACAGAATTTCCGTTCTAACCGGAATCGAAATCTGTATTATTAGAGCTGCTTCTGTAGAACAAAGAAGAATTTAGAACATCTTTTGTAAAATGATGATACCAAAGCTTTTTGACCTTGAATTCTCACCACTGCAATTAAAACAACAATAGACTACCGTTGGTCGTAAGCACTATTTGGGATCCCAAAACATTGATGATCGGATACCGATGATTTCGTAAAGTTTGTCTGTCCATAATTGGTTTGATTTTATATTATAGATTGAAATAGATTTATCGAACTTGATGTGAGGTTTTTTCTGGGTCAGAGTACAGGTCAAGCTCGTAGATGGACCCTGTAGCCCCATATTTAGGAGTGAGGGAAGGGATTCAAATGAAAACGCAAAAAAGTGTTTTTTAAAGTTAGTATGGCCTTCGATCTAAAGGTAAGGAGACATGCTGAATTCGTTTTTGAGTTTTAGTTTCTTGCCTGACAAGTAGTTCGCCCGGAATCCGGCCAAAGCCGTAGATTTGGTAAAAAAAAAAATTCCTTCTTAAGTCGATTAAAGGTTTGTATTGGGAGTAAGAACAAGCGACGAATCTATTTCTGAACTTTTGTCTTGTCAAACATGTTATTCCATCAAAATTTGATAAAGCCCAGAAATTTGATAGACTGGATAGTTTAAACTTTTAAGTCGACTACTGAAATCGTGATTGTAAAGTCGGTACTTCTCAAATTAACACAGAGACGGCTAGCTCAACCGCTAGAGCGTCTGCCTGCAGGTCGAGAGGTTCTTGGTTTGCCTCTAGGTGTCACCAGATGTTGGTAAGTTACAGAGCTGGTGTCGACATGATACACACTGAACCCATATCTGAAATTTATTTTCCTGCCGCAAAAGAATTCACCCGTAATACAGCTAAAACAAGGAAGTTCATCAAAGTAGATACGAAATAAAGGGAAAACATACATGCGAATCCATATCTGAAATTGGATTTCTCAAAGCCGTTTGGCCGCAACTCGTCAATAAAATACCACTACGCTATCGTTTATGTTCATCTCGATGATAAATAGTAAAAAACATTTAAGGAGTCCTGCGAAGACCTACAAGACCCGATTGTCTGGATCGAGGTCTGGATATAAAAGTCGAATAAAATAGAAAATTTTAGGATCCCATCGAAACCTTTGGTCTTGTAATTACGTCACTATCGCTGCTTCAACCACCACCGGAAGCCGAAGGTTCGGTAGCAATCCGCACAGATGCTGAATGGAACGTTTCGCTGATGGACCAGATCTGAAATAAGAAAATCAGGTGGTTAGTCCAATCTTCCCATACATAAGAAACTGAAAACATTTTCTGTCTTGCTTTAGGCGATCCGAAAATCTTTATTCATCCGCGGTCATTTAGGGCTATGAATCTGACGCTGTTTACAATTTTCCTCATGGTGTTAAATGGACCATAAAACGACTGGACTAGTCAGATAGGTGTCAACAATCTAAACAGGCTCGTAATGTCAAGATATTCGTCATACATGAAGTGGCATACTGGCCATACCAAAACCGAGTGGTAAACCAAGGGTGAAGTAAGGGATGAAGGGAGAAGGCTCTGAGGTCCTCCCGTTCTTTCACAAGAACTCATAACACCCCACGACCTGCACCATCCCCAATCAGGCGTTATGCCTACTGCACTGACGACTTTAATTATGTTATTACCCCCCCCCACAGGGTTGTCACATAAACAACAAGAGCTGAAAGCTCATATGGCACTTGTAAGAATAAGCGAACTGTAGGCGGGAGTTTTTTGCTTGAGAGTTATATACAGAGCCGAATATCATTTTATTTTACACTTGTTGAAGTAAAGAAGTTAAAAAGGCAGGTCTACAACTCCTCTTCTTCCTGGGAAGGTTCGAACCTCTAGGTCCCCCCGGATTTTAAACTGAACATCTGAGACACTTGTTCTTGACACTTGTCAAGTTTCATGCATGTCCGATTACCGGTTTCAAAGTTATTCATGTTACTAGTTTCCGGATTCCGCATCCCTCCACTCCCATCACAGTGGCTGAATCGGGGAAAGGATCCAGGGTTGCCACCGGTAGTACAATTGTGCCCACAATAGAACTTTATTTTTACTTTGGCAGCAGATTTTAAGAAAAAGGTAGTTGTCAGGTTTTATTTCCAAGGTGACTATGACCCAGCAACACGTTCTGAGTACTTTTCTTGTTTGGTATTACTTTTTTCCTTTTGCCCGGTGAATTTATTTTAGTAAAGTGGCAACCCTGAAATGATCATATCCAAGTCAATCTGGTGGGGTCCCTGATACGCCTGTCAATTTTCCTCGTCCTAGCTTATGTGGAAGCATTTCACGAGATTTTCGGTTCCCCCTCCAGCCCACCCTCCACCAGTTATCGGATCCGGTCCGGATTTGAAACTGAACATCTGAAACACCTGTCCTTGCAACTTGTCAAGTTCCATGCATGTCCGATTACCCGTTCCAGAGTTATGTATGTTAGTAGTTTCCCGACTCCGTATCCCTCTGCTCCCCCATGATGGCCGAATCGTGGAAGTGATTATTGCTAAGCTAATTTGGTCGGGTCCCTGATACGCCTGCCAAGTTCCATCGTCCTACCTTATGTGGATGTAACAACAGTAGCAAAACCCGGACAGACCGACATACATTACGATCGCTATATGGCACTTGAAAGCTCAAGTGTCATAAAAGACGGCAACTAGAGGAAATCTTCAAACGGGAGTAACTTAAAGATGCTACATAAACTTTCTGTTTACCTTTCCAAAGCAATCGCGACGCCAAAACTCAAGTATGTTTGCCTTATTCTGCAGTGTTGCTGTTGGGGTTCAAGAAATAAACCGCAGAGAAGCCGAAAGTCCATCCCTACGAGGATTACGCCCGCAAATAGAGAAGATAGAATAATGTTATATAACTGGTAATTTTTTTCACGACCATAGTTACTGCTTTTACTCTTTATTTTCTTGTTTAAAAGAAAATTGGATTAGTTAGCTTGTTTTTTACGGAATTTTCTTTTCCCTCTCCCCGGTTCCAAGAGGACTAGTTTCTGTTAGCCTCAGCGTCAGCACTTGGACCAGACATTAAAAAATAGATCCACAGGTTAGTAGTGGAAAACCTGTCATTTGCGTCCCGGGTAATTGAGATTTTACATAGGTCTCAGCAGCAGAAAGTGAAAGTCCCCCATTCTATGGAACCGACTTTTTACTATGTCTATACAAGTGTTGAGCCTGAGGAAATAGGAGACTGTTACTCCACTTGGAGCACTGAATTGTAATAAGGCCAAACTGAAACCTGGCGTGTCTCTTTGGATTTTCTTGTTGTTTTCTTGTCTTTTTCGTGTGTTGGAAGAATCAGAAAGGCTGTAGGGATGGTAAGCACTGTATCTCTTGCAGAAATAGCATTTTTATATTTCTGCTTTAAAAAGTAACGACCATCTCTTTTTTTATTCCTCGGAGAAGTCAAGTATAAGTGGAATTGTCGAAGACGCGTAATTCAAAGACTAATTATACCAAAAGATTCTTGAAAACAAGTAAATTTCACGGAACTGCAATTCAAATAATCTCTATTAGAGGTCTTATTTTAATCCTGGTCTTATTTTAATCCTTAAACTGTACCTGTTCCCGCAGTCGGTCGAATCACAAATACGATTAGCTTAGTGGTCTAGGACACGGTCGGGTCCCTGATACGCCTGCCAAGTTTCATCGTCCTAGCTCCCCCTAATCTATATCAACTCCTACTACGCTTCAACAACGCGTACCAAATCCTTCGACGTTCGATTAGATTTAAGCAAAGAATGCCTCAATCATCCGTAGAGTTATTACTTGTGTGAAGAAGGGGTAGGGATTTGACAAGAACTAGAAAAAGCGTTTCAAGAGATTGTGCGGATTCCCGGTAGGATCGGGAAACTGATTATTTCTAGGATGGTTTGGTCGGGTCCCTGATACGCCTGCCAAGTTTCATCCTCCTAGCGCCCCCTAATCTATAACAACCCCTACCACCATCCAACTACATATCCCAACCCCTTCGACCCATCTTATTAGACAAGCTCTCTCCGAACACCCAAACGATTTGAGCAAACAAATGACGCAACCATGAACAGAGCTTTACTAGTGGGGTAGGGGTTTGACACAAACTAGAAAAAGCGTTTCAAGAGATTTCCAGTTTCCACCTCCAGCTCCCCCCCCCAATTATCGGATCCGATCCGAATTCGACAGTGAACATTCAATACACTTGTTCTTGATACCTGTCAAGTTTAATGCAAGCCCGATTATCCGTTCCAAAGTTATGGATGTTGCTAATTTCCGGATTCCCCATCCCGCCACTCTCCCACTGATGGTGGGATCGGGGAAGTGATTATTTTCAAGTTAATCCGGTCGGGTCCCTGATATGCGTGCCAAGTTTTATCGTCCTAGGTCATGTGGAAGTGCCCAAACTAGCAAAATGCGGACAGACCGACAGACAGACAGACATTACGATCGCTATATGGCACTTGAGTAAGCTCAAGTGCCATAAAAACTTAGAGAGTGACTTGTGGCCGAAAAAAGAGAGTGAATGAATAGGGAAAATGTTAAATGATCAATTTTGGTCGGAAGGAATGCTGCAAAAAAGACAGATCTTAATTTTGTTTTCATGCAAAAAAGTGAAATAGTCACTTTTGGTCGGAATCACTGCTGGAAAAGGAGACATCTGGGCGTTTGCTCAAATAGAGTGAATTTAATGTCCTACGTAGGACAAGAGTGAGGACTACGTAGGACAAGAGTGAATCCCCTAACCCCTCCCCTGGATACGGCCTTGCCTGCCCCCCCCCTATAGCTCTGGACCCCTGAGTAAAGATATTCCCAACGAAGTTCTGTCCGCGTGTTTTGATTTATGATCGCTATGTCTACGAAATCCTAGCCAAGAACAGACGACAGATCAACGGACGAGTCTGCTAAGATTTGTTTCAGCGATATTTCGGCCCTCCTTGGCGAGGGTCCTTTTCAGGCAGTATAGCTAAAAGAACTAACCTGCAATAAAATAAATGAAGCTTGTAGCAACTATAACTGTCTATTTTGGGATTATCATAGAGGGAAGAGCTTAATGGGTTGCGGCTAACCCCCCCCCCCCCCGCATATAGCCCCCATGCCAACCAGCCCCCCCTCCCAACACACTATGAAAATTATTTATAAAGGCGAGCGGCCAACGAGCCGCCGTCACGCGCTTACATGTAACTCGCGTGTCTAGGGAAAAGGTTTAAACTCGCGGTTCAAACTGCAGTTTTTGATATTTTTTTTTTCTAATTTCCTATATATTTGCATTTGTTTGTTGCTGTTTTTTAGCCGGGGGGAGGTACCTGGGCATTCCTTCACCAGGGGGGTTATGGCATGGGGGGGGGGTCGCCCAGACCCGAAATGATATTATAAAGAGTAACACGCATTACCAGAACCATAAATTCGAGATTCGACGCCTAACATCTCTTTTAAGGAAAAAATATTTATAGCTGTTTGTTCGAAAGATCCTTACGAAGAAGGGCCGACATATCACTGGGAAAATCTCATCTTACTTATCCGGTTAGGACGGTCGACCATGATTCCCAGTCAGCTTACTACTAGAAAGAACTACAGCAATACTACGGCGTAGTAAAGCATAAGGCTCTCCTTTCTAGCAATTTGCTCCGACTTCGTCATTCCTTCTCCGAATGAGCTCTGTCACTGCCGTCATTCTTATCTTTCCAGTACATCAGCAGGATATATAGTAAACATGGGTTTGGGTATAAGAACCCGCTAACTATTTACGTAACTCGATCGTGGATTTTTGATCTGCGGAGGGCCATGAGTTCTTATCATCATCGGTTCTTGCACTAACGCAATGTCTTCCTTATGTCAAATAAATAAATAAATATAATACTGATAAAGGCTTTCACGCCTCTTAATTTACAAAATAAAAACACAAACTCATTTTGAGACAAACTTCGGTACAAGAAATCGAATTAAATCTAAACTCCACGGAATTTTGGACCGAAAACATGTAAAAAAAAAGAGTAACAGCAACAGTCGGATCGATCTAGGAGCAAGTGTAGAACTTTCATGAATTCTGTTCTCCGGTTCATATTTTACATTTCCCAACGGCTCGGCTTGAATTTCAGTTGAAATTGCTTTTTTGTCAATTTACTTCTGTGAAACGATACCCTCAGCACCTGCACTGTAATCAGCACCCGTTCCGTCCAAATGTTGCAGGATGTAAGAACAGCTTTCAGAATGAAAAAAAGGGATGGGGGGGAGATGGGAAAGGCCTAGGTCCGATTACTAAAGGGTGAAGACTTGGAAACACATGTCGAGGACACATTGATTTTTCTTTGCCAATGTCTAAGAGCGTGTTCCACCCTGCTTACCGTAGTTACTACGCATGACGACACGGGTTATGGCTTCTTGGTGCCAAGGTTGGAACCAAGGCCGTATCCAGGGGGGGGGGGGTTAGGGGGTTCGACCTCCCCCCCCCCCCGAAACCCACAAAAGTGATAGTTTTTTGTGGGCTTTAACCTCTGATCTATGTATTTCTTGTACTTTTTGTGGGCACCCCCCCCCCCCCAAAAAAATAAATTCCTGGATACGGGCCTGGTTGGAACGCGTTTATCTATTTCCAGCAAAATATCTTGCCACGGGCTAATCGTGCCAATCGCGTACGGAGATCGTAGTTAGCACGCTTATCACGCTCCTGAGCGTGGTAAAGGTCGGGCTTCACTACCCAGATTTTTCGACCGGATTCTGGGTTCCCGTTTTCTTCGATATCGGTATGGGTAGTGAAGACAGGTCTGAAAGCACCCCGGACGCGTCCGGGAATCTGGTAGAGAAATCTACCAGATTCCCGGATTCTGGGTGAAAAGAAGCGGGAATTTGAAAGTAGATTTCATTTGACTTGGAGAAATTATTGTGCTGAGGTGGTAAAATCTAAGAAAATGACAGAAGTGCTGAAAAATGCCCAAAAGTGGACTGTTGAAGAGACATTTGATTTGATTTCTGTTTGGGACCGTCTTCACATAATCCGGAGCCCAGATTCTGGGGCGTCTGGGTAGTGAAGCCCGACCTTAAGCAAATAGTTACTACTATTCTATTAGTTACTATTTCGAGAAGGTTGGAACGGTAAGCGTAGTAACTTTTCACGAGGTTGGAACGAAAATAGTAACTAATAGTTACCATTGTTAGAAGGGTGGAACACGCTCTAAATCATGTATAATTCTCCATATTCCAGTTCACAGCCACAATGCGGTTTAGTTCCCATATTAGTCCCCCGATGAGCATCACCATCATGAACGCTGAACTAAAACTCAGCTAGGATGTGTGTTTTACTATATTCTTGCAAAAGAAAGAAGATGCGGTTCGCATATTCTTTCTTCTGCTCCTGACGATGAGAGTTGTTTGTAAAAGGACAAAACTTCTCTTTTCTGTCCATTAACGTATGGTACTACTGTATCATTTCGGTGTGATTGATTGAGTCAATTTTCGAAGCGACCAGCCAGTCGATAAACACCTTACGCCCCCCCCAAACATTTCGGCTAGTAACGCCTGTGCCTACAGGTTGCACTACTTCTACTGTGTTACAGAATTTGTATACAATTCCTGCCTTGGAGGTTTCTTCTGCTCTGGCCAATGTTGTAGCTTCCTACGAGGCCAGAAAGGGAAAAAGACTAATTCACTTGGAGCGCTGAACTGGTATAAGGTCAATTATATTATCCTCTGGAGAGCCGGCTTCACATGCTTCACAGGAGATGTCCGTCCAGGCTCACCCGCGAGTAGCGCGCTAGGTTGACCAGAATGTCCAGTTGTGTCCAGTGTTGCCAGATTGGCGGATTTTAAGCCATACTGGCGGATCTTTTTCGAGACTGGCGTAAATATTTATTGCAACTGGCGTGTGGCGTAAAACGTGGCTGTTTTTCTTTTTAATTGGCGTATTTTTTGGCGTGAAGTAAAGAATTGACTATCCTTACCAAAAACCGACTCTTTTTTTTTTTCAAAAATCGACTGTTTTTACGTCGTTTCAATCGTCGCTACTCAAGGCCGAATTTTTTGGAGGGTTCTGTGTTCCCCCCAAAATTTTTTGTCATTGAGTTTTTGGGAGGTGTAAATTTTGCTGGCGTATTTTTGGCGTATTTTTCAAAGGCCGCGGCTTATTTTTTTTACAACGATCTGACAACACTGGTTGTGTCCAGCTTTAGGAGGTGTATATGTGTTCACTGTCTGGATCATTGTGGTTGTGGTGTGGTACGTCCAGTGACAGACGCAACAGAGTGGGAGGAAAAGGGAAGACGATGAAGCGACTGGAACGCGAACTTTGCTATAAAATGTAACATAATTTAATATTTAAGACTTACTTTGGCGCACTGCCGGATGACCGAAGCACATGTCTACGGGCCCCGCTCCTTTGTGGGCCCCCGAGGGGTTGCTCCCTCCTAAAGTAGATGTACAGTATGTGCCCAGCCGGTTCCCGGTGCCCAATGAAAGGATGCGCAGTGATGCCGATAAAGCCCCGCTACAACGGATCGAAACAACACTGATTTGTCTTGAGATAGAAACAAATCAGTTTTCTTTAACCTGTTTTGGCTCAAACTACGTAGGCTACGTATAATTTGTAGCAGTGATGGTCGTCCTTGTTTATCTACCGACGTAAAATTTGTAAGGTGGGATTTATATTGCAGTTTACAGTATTTTACCTGCCACAATAGTTACTCCATTGCCGTTGTTAAAATAAAAAAGGTATGGCTCGGTTGGATCAAGATGAAGTAGATCCAGTTTAGCGGATGCAAACTCCTAAAGAGCAGATATTCTTTTTTTCAGCTTAAAGCCACTGTGACACCTGTCGTCGCGAAGCTTTTATCAGTTTCTGATTGCGAGGTGTTAGGAACCTCTTAAAGATGAGCTGTTACTTTTTAAGGCGCCGCTTTGATCCTGAGTCGTGGAGTGATAATCGCTATCGATCTGAAGAGCAGCGACTCAAAAATGAAGTATACCGTAAGTTGTCACTTCACAATAGTGTCTGTGACAGCGCTCATAGCGACGGTCATGAATAGGTTTGACAGCCCACCATACAACAATCAGTCAATCAGCCGTGCTTATAAAAGAAGGTTTTGAATTCGTCAGCCTATCAGGCGCATATGTCAAGTGGCGATCTATCGACTTCGCCAGGAATCTTGTGCGTGATTGGGGGTTAGGCAAATCGCACTCCCAGCCTCTTCCCGAGGTACCCTGGCAAGGCCGTATCCACGAGGGTTAGGGGGTTCGACCCCCCCCCCCCCCAAATAAAAAATACAAATTCTCGTTTTACTTATGGATTAGGTCCGACTCGCGGGGAGATCCTCCACCCCCGCACCGGCCATGTACCCTGGCCTTGCGACAAGGCTTATAGTTCATGCGTTGCAACTGATGACTTGATTGATATCAGGTCCGACTCGCCGGGAGATCCCCCTCCCCCGAACCGTCCATGTACCCTGGCATTGCGACAAGGCGTTCATGCGTTGCAACTGATGACTGGATTGGTATTAGGTTAGGTCCGACTCGCGGGAAGATCCCCTCTCGAACCGGCCATGTACCCTGGCCTTGCGAAAAGGCGTTCATGCAATGCAACTGATGACTGGATTGGTAGTTCAGTTTTGGCTGCGCTTCTGGAAGTCCTAGCGCATGCATAGACATCCTGGCAAGAGCCTCACAGAATCACGTCACTGATTCAATCGCAATACAAAGCTTCTCGGCGAGGGTCTGACTCGGGTCTACACCCGTTGAAACTCAGAACCAATGGGCATGCGCTCATGAAGTTCTTCAGCCCTAATCTGGTTTCACTTTCTCAAACCATTGTGCGCGCCTCACTTAGACATAAAAAGATGTCGGCTCTACTGGAGTCATCTGCGGGACTAAAACAAAGCAGTTGAGGTAGAAAGATGGTGCTCAGAAATTAGTGCACTAGAAAGGGCTTTAGATTAGAACCCCGAGATCGAAAAGGCCCTTTGATAGCATACTGTCAGACAGATTCTTCCTATGCTCCATAACGCGTTCACATTCTGAAAACGCGTGGCAGACTTCCAGTTCGGGCCGGGAAACGAAGATGAATTTTTTTTCTTTGCCGGATCGAAGATCGGCAACCAGTCAAAAATCCAAGTTTTCGCGTTCCTAAGCTCCCTTAAAGGACCCTAATTTTTTTCCACGACTGTGGACAGCTCCTCGATAGCAGAAGGTCCTCAAACTTGGCCTAACCAGCTTCGTTATGATACGAAGGACCAGTTCAAAGTATGGCATACATTCCCTGCTTTGACCGCAGCCAACAACAAACATGATCCGCAGTCAGCATTGGCTGTAATAATTTTTTCGCTACCCCCTCCCTTTCGTAGTCCTGCAAATGTAGTTGCACCTTCAGCGTCCTGGACCCAACGTGTCGCACGCAATTTTATCCAACGTGTCCAATGCGTTTTCACGAACGCGCTTTCCTCTACGCGTTTCCTGTACAGTTATATTTTGCATTATATTTCTTTTTTATTACCCGCGTTTTGGTTATAGCGGAGTAAAATATAACAAAGTAAAATTATTATTACTATTAAAATATATCAAATAAAATATAACAAAGTAAATATTATTATTACTGTTACTCTAAAGACCGACACCGCCACTTCAGTGACTCAGTAGGTGAGCGAGTGGGGCGCGTTTGCTTGAGCGCGACTCGGGCGCGAAATAGTCCGAAGTCCGAATAGAGCGTTGGAGTTGTGAGGACGCTGGAACTCGCTCATGGTAATTAGATTACGAACGCCAGTTCAAACCTGCTACCGAATGGACATTCACTAACTTTTGCTAATAAACCTCATACCAGGTCCGTATCCAGGAACCAAAAAGTACAAAAAAAGACACAGACCAGATTTTAAAGCCTACAAATAACGATTACTTTTGTGGGTTTCGGGGGGGGGGGGCGAACCCCCTAACTCCCCTGGATACGGCCCTACCTCATACCCTATTTAAAGCGGGGCCTCCAATAGGACTCGTAAGCTGTCGGAAGCTATCGTAGCGTGTCGTAGCCGTCGTTTCCAGAAATTTTCAGCCAATAAGAGCACGCCGGGTCTGGACGACAAGGGGTACGGCAGCCTCTGGATTGCAAGTTGAAACCTCACTTAGCACACTGAATTCGAATTTAAATCGTCTATTTTCTCGATTAAAACGTTCAACAAATTATGTTCAATTAAGCTTAATAAATTGCTAACGACTACGTTTCTACCCTGTTACGATCCGTATCAGTCTCCTCGGAGTGAAAATCGGTAACACAGCAGTATCTTCATTCAATTAAAAGGGTATCTCCTAATGCGCACACAAAATTCAATTTTCTCGCCAAATGACTGCTAGGCGCTAGCGACAACTTTAGGCACTGAATAGTGACTGAGAGTAACTATAGAGTAAGCACCGATTCTTACACAGATGATCGTGATATGCCCTTATGCAACGAACGAACCAAAAAGCGGATGAGAAAATACTACGGACCCTCGACAAAATACAGACATAGGTTTGAGACTCGGAAGCTTAAACAGTATATGAACTTTTACTACAAACGACGTCGAAATTTCAGGAGCATCTTAATACCCTAGCCGCTCCCCTCTCAAAGAAGTACTCAAGATCCCCCTCTCCCCTTCTTACAGTCACTGGTCAACACGAGCAACAAATACAAACGAAGTATCGCTTCAACGGTAGAGATCTGCGGCTTGTATTTAACCACATGAGCGAAGTAGAACCGTTGAGATAATTACTAAACAACAATTAACCATTTACGCACCAATTACTAAACCCATACATCAAATCGAGATAGCAATCAGCTGCTCAAGGAGACATGAAAAACAAGGAGAAGTTGCAACTTGTATAATAAAGTGCCGCCCTATACTGTGAATCACGCAACATAATTGCTCCTTTTCCATTGCAAAAATACGACGCATATTCAAAATTTACCATTTTGATACTTAATTTTTGTTAGATCTGCTACTTCCAAGCCTACAACATACGGTAGTATTTGAACACCGGAATAGGGGCAACTAGTGTTTCCTGACCGAACTGGTACGCCTCATTCTCACTGCCTAGATTTCTCCAATATCTGGCTCCACTGTAAACAAAAAATCTTGCAGTATTTTCTACTGGGATTAATATTGCCTCTACTGAAATAAGATCATTTATAATTCGGATTAATCTTATCCCAGTAGAGATAAGATTAATCCCAGTAGCAAATACTGCAGTTAACTTCTAATCCTTGCTCGGAGAAACTTTTTACAGTGTACGCTGTTCGGTCTGTCATACAAATTCGCGATTTTCCGACTGACTGCTCCTAGCGATTCAGTACTACTGTAAATGCTACTCCCAACTGACGCCAGTAACTCTTCGTCAAAGCTAGGGTTTTTTATTCTGATATTACAATTATTGTTTTTTAGTATCGATTACGACTACTATAGCTTGCCATATTTACTTTTTTTAGCTTTTTAACAATTATCTAGACTGAATTAATTCTTGAATTTTCAATCTTGTTTTGGTGACAAGTTTTACGCGTCAACTCGGAGCAGCGTTTTCAATCGTGCTTTTATCCGGTAAGAGCGCTGAAATGCAAAAGCGCGAATTCTCCCCGATTTATGGGTTCTCTAGCCTGACTTGAGAAAAAAACTTGAGCAATGGAACCGAGCATAAACATGATACACCGGTAGAAGAGCTAGCAGAAAAGTACAAAAGCTGCCGACGCAGTAAAGCTTCATTCGCATCTACAGAAGATTCGTTCACTGGACTTGCACCATTTCAGAGTCCCAAGCAGATTAGTCGCTGTTTGTCTTCACTCGCCTTATTATCAGCATCCATCACACAGAGGTATTTTTAACAGATCCGTCTTCTTTCTAACCCCTCTGTGGAATTCATTGAATAAAACTGAGCGTAAACAAGTCCGTTCTATTTTTTTCCGGTACTGCAAATATCTGCTGAGAATTCTCATATGGTTCCGAAACTCTGACGTATCACAAAAGTACCGTATTTTTGAAATAAGCGAAAAAATGAATGAGCTAACTAGCCGTTTCATTAATCGAAGTAGAAAACTGCACGATTTTCCACTGGCTAGCCTGGTGTAATGTGATTCAAGCTTGTTTTTGTTTTGGTTTTTCAGTTATCGCTGTCTAATTTTGTTTCGTAGTGTAGTGTGATTTCTCTTTTTCTTTTGTTTACTTATCAACTCCTTCCACCATTTTCTTTGTATTTGTACGGAGGGTTCAAATAAAAATTATTATTATTATAAGTTAATGGACAGAATAGGGCTTTCACTTTTAAAGTAAAGGTAGTACCAAAACTCTCATCAAGGGACGTTCGTACGTTTTTGCTGCTGAAGGAATATGGCTCAACCAGGGCCGTATCCGGGGGGGGGGAGGTAGGGGGTTCACCCCCGGAAACAAACGAAAATACTCGTTTCTTATAGGCTTTAACCTTTTTGTAGCTTTTGGTCTGACCCACGGGCAACCCCCCCGAAAAAAAATCCCTAGATACGGACTTTAATGATGGTGACGGTCGTGGCGAGACTAATAGGAACTAACCCGCATGATGGCTCTCAACTGGAATAAGAAGAACTGAACACACTGTCCAAAGTTTCATAACAGATAACACAAGGATGCGCAGTTTTCAAGAGACAACACTTGGGATGTAATATGTTGTGTTTTCGAAAGCAATATTCATTAAATATAACGCATAAAAAGCACTGCCAGGAGGACACGTAAAAACCACCGAAAAAAAAAAATCTGCTGACTTTTCCGATATCATGACGACAAACAAAAAAGTCAGAAGATGCTTTTTCGGCGGTTTTTCAAGTCATCCTGGCAATGGTTGTACATTTAATGCATGACGTTTTCAAAATCACAACAGATTACATCCCAAGAGTTGTCTGTTGAAACTGCCCATGTGCAGGTCCAATCACAACCAGCGCATAAGGCAGAATACGCGACCTTCTTGTTCTTCGCTTGGCTTTACAATTTCGAGTTCTGTGCATAATTATCTTTTTCGTTTGCCTGTGGTCGTCGGCATTGGCCGCTGAACACCAAGAAAAACGCAAATTAAAACACACGATAAAAACTCGACCGTTGCCTTTACCACGTTTCCCGTTGATTTACCTTTGAGCACTCTGTCAAAAATGAAAAAAATGGAGGCCAAGCAAAAATACAATCAAGCGGAAAAGGTAGTTGCAAAAAAAGGCGACAGCAAACTGACGAAAATGCCGAATTCTGAATTGACAAAAATCGTTACCCTTTGCCTTTCTGTGGGTGTGTTTGAACTCCCAACCAATAGTTGCTTAAAGCTACTGCGTCGTACCAAGAACAAATAACGATCTAGCAGTCAAAGCTGATCGGTTCTATGGACGCGCTCCAGAGCGGGTCAGCGCGCGGAGTACGCCTCCTGCTAGCCTCCCTCAACATTTCTTGTGCGAGAATCAATGGTGAAGACCGAAGAGGAGTAAACGGGTATCAACACCAGCTCAAAGCTAGAGTAAATACCTCCAGGTCCGCTCAATTTTATCGGGGTTTTCATAGTCGCTGCATGCAACTAAAGACATAAGTTCTAGCTAATTATTTGTTCTTGGTCGTACCAACCTCCATATCCCTTCATACAGGTCGGGAACGACTACGGTAGTTTTCGGTAGCTATTCGTCAGAGGTCGCGATACACCCAGTAAAGCTAGGTGCCCACAGAACGCGAATTCCCTAGGCGAATTCGGCATCGCAACGGGAACACGCAGTCAAACCCATATTTGCGCTGCAGTTTCAACTCCAATCGAACTTTACTCTCATAGGGATAGGAAAACATTCGCGGTTTGCGGGCACCAAGCTTAACCATCTACAAACCATAGCGATCTGGTGCGGAAAGGATATAAAACATGTTCGTCAGCTTATCATTTCACTCAACTCGCACTTGGTGCGGCATAAAAGCACTGGACACATCCCCTTTCACACTAATGATTCCCACATACGACAATAGGAGGCGACGCATCCCCGTCTCAAAGACACGTCATTACTGCCTACAGAGATTCATTAACATCACTTTCATCACAAGACTCTGACTTATTTCCTGAATCATCCAGAGTTTCACTCCTTAAATTGTTCAACACCACTGTCCTAGTTGGCCTACCAAGGATCCGCACTCTAGAATCCCCTAGAACCGCAATCGAGTCCACCACTATTCTAGCTGGTCTATCTAGAGTCCGCATTCTAGAATCATCTGGCACAGCAATTGACTCCACAAAACGTGGAGGGGGCTCCGGTGGGCACCGCCCTCTATAAATCCGACTAGAACCACTATACTGCGAATAATGGCATTCGTAATCTGGCTTTAATGCTCTTATACTCTCACCGCAGCTTCTTGCGTAACTGTACGGTGATTCGTAAGGGTTTTCCGAGGGGTGGCAGTTACAGTGCACATGTTTAATATGAACAGGCACTGGGTGATAGTGTACATTTCTAGGGCTGCAGGCGGGTATTAGCCTGGTGGGGGAGTCGGTAGGAGCAAGCTGGTAGGTATAAGGTCGTCGGTTGTGCCGGATTTGATATGTCGTCGGCTGATAGGGAGAGACCCCTCTTCCGCAATCTGTAACAGAAGAACAAGAGTCAAAACGAGGGAAAACACGGACGACTATTCGGAAAAGGGAACGGAGAAAACAATAAGGTCGATGACATGACAAATTTTCACTAGATAGACGGAGGTGGGGGCGGGGGTAGACATCGAAGCTGGCAAACAGCTAGAGCACATTTCACTGGATAGCCTGCGGAGGGGGGGGGGGGGGGTCAAAAAGTTTCTCGGTTATTCGTATTCATTCACTATACCACGGTTCATCCCGGGGTGTGAACAAGAAATGACGGTAATGCATGGTTTAAATACAGAGGGCATGAACCCTTCGGGACTTCAACCATTACAATACAAACGGGCCTGGTGCCTTGTTTCCTTTTATTTATTTGTTTCTGATTTGCTGCATTCTGTAACGTAGCCTATTGGCTGGCTCCGTCTTTTGAAACAAAGCACTTTATATTACAGGATACTAGACCGAATGGTTTTATTCACTTTCTAAGCCATTTCATTATTTACTTATGTCTTCTCAATCTTTATTTATTCCCAAACTACACTATTGTCATAAGTAGTGAACTAAAAGAAAAATTCTCCTCCGGAGGGATTTGAACCCACGACCTCCGGCTTTCATGCCAAAACCTTTACCAGTTCACATCCCCATGTCACGGGACTGGAAAACAAAAATATGCGAAGATATGCCACGGTAAAAGTCCCTTGCGAAATATTCCATCTTTACGCTTTATGCACTACTGTGGTGTGCGAGCGGGTTAAACTACAAAATTATTATCTGTATTTTCTAGTGCGACAATCTCATAAGGGTTTAAACCGAATAGAATTTCTTTGCTGGTTCAGACTATAAAACACCACCAGCTGTGTTTCTGAAAATGTTCTCCGACAAAGAAAATCACGCTTTGCTTTCACGCTATCTTTCCTCCAACCAAACTTGACATCATTACAGGAATGATCAATAAGGTAATTAAATTCCAATTTTTGAAGCGATCCATCATTTTACAAAACATGGTGTCAGGCACGTAAATCGCTTTTTGGAAAATAACCGATACAACGGGTTTCTTAGAAGTCAGTTTTTCCTGATCAAACTGAGAAAGAAAGCAGCACACTAAAATTAGAAACGAAGACAGGACAAATAACCTATGCAAAGTCAGACTGTTTTACCGAAGAATGAAGAAAAGCAGCACCGAGGGGTTGCCCACTCTCGATTTGAGCGTACAGCAAATGCCCGGTGCCGTGGAACCCAGCCGGTGCCGGCACCGACTGACATTAGCCGGCACCGGTTGCCACATGTTAAAACGTTAAAATAAGCATATTTAGAGGCGAAATCACTCAACTTATGGACGGCACCGGTGCCGGCACCGCTAATTTCGGTCGGTGCCGGCCGGTGAAAACAAAACCCGCTTGGGATGATAGGCCTATAGAACAGCGACGGGTGGAACAACGCCGAAAATTGACCAAAAGTTGACCGGGAACCAACTAAAATCCCCGGTTGTCCGAGCTATGCAACCCTCACATTTTACAATCCGCACATGCACCGCCGTTTATGGGTTCCGGCTACCCCCCTCCGCCAAAACCCCCTCGGCGAATACCACCCCGGTAACAGCCCCCCACCCCCGAGTAAACATTTTGGTTTTCGCGGGGGGGGGGGGGGGGGGGCAGGAATTTTTCGCCTAGACTCGCCGTTTTTATTGGAGAATATGACATCAAATCGTCGTAGTCATTCAACTGACGGTTCTGCCAAACTCACACACAGAGCAGTGGCGGGATGTAGTATTTCATGTTTATTACTTTAACCAGCAAAGCCCATTCCAACCCTTCGCTACCCTCTACACCTTGTCATTCACCAAGGATTAAAAAAAAAACTTTCGGTCCGAACAATTTGACACCTCTACTCTGACGAAAGAGATACTTTGAAGGTTGAGGTAGAGCCGACAGACCTCAGATACAGCTCGTTGCCATTGAGTGAAATCAACCAGACAGTACGCAAGTCGTGTGGATCAGGTCAAAGCTCGTCGCCTCAGGAGACTCATGGGGTCTCGAAAAGAGTCAGTAGCGGTAAAGCAAAAATCGCTCGAATGTAATTCGCACGGATCAGGTAAATCGTACGAAATTCTTGATCGTACGAGCTTCTGGGAATAAGAACAGATCGAGCAACTAGGGAAGCAGAGTGGATTATTTATTACCTCTAAATTGATTATTTTTGTTTTATTTTGAGAAAGGTCGTATTTTTTTTCTCCAAAGGGTGCTGATAAGGAGACAGACCTCACAAAAGGTCCGGCCGTCAAAGTCGTTAAGTATCATTTATTTCTCTGGTTAAAATCCGCCATCTTAAGGGGAAATCTGATCAAACAAAGGAAAGCCTGAGACATTTACAATGTCGTAAAGGTCCATTCTTTGCAATCAAGAGATATACACCCTGATATGGAACTACTAAATGCCATCGAACGATCTGGACCTGTAAACCAAACGACGCGGAAACTCTATAAATAGGAGGGAGTGACATATCGAGTTTTTCGAGACAAGAAAATAAACAAGGGGAACAGGACAGGATGGTAAAGCGTGTCAATGTAGCAGCGAGTTTGGAAGATTCCTATCCTGTCCAAAACGATCTGTCGTTCTATAAGGGACGATTAATCGGAAAGACCTCTGACGGAGTGGAAAAACATAACTGAGGAAGAAACATGAATGTCAAACACAAAACTGCTTTGTACAGTAGCCGATCGATTACTGAAACTATTATTGAGTATCCCTTTCTTATTCTTATTTTATAAAAGGTTACCTTTAGCACTATTTTATTTAAAAGACAATCAGTTACTAGTTGGCGCCTTGTGTGTGCGCAGCGAGTACCCAAGCTGGAACCGTACAGTATAGAGCGGTACCGTAACAGCTTTATCCCTAAATTATACACGTTTTCAACAATGAGCTTTAGTCTTTCTTGTGTGAGTTTTACTTTTTTGATTTTGTATTAAGACATTTTCAGCATGAATTATCTGTTCTGATGTTTTGACTGACATCATTGTTTTTGATATCTTGACGATGTCAACACGCCATTTGGCCCAAAGCCACGATTTGTGCTGATGTTTTGAAATAAACAGAAACTGAATGCGATGCAGTTATTATTTCGTTATCTATTTTTGCCGTACCTTTTCCTTTCCCAATAGTATAGTCGAATACCCTTTCATAGGAAGCAGTTAACGTTTCCACAAAAAACTGGTTTCAACACACAAATTAGATCGTCAGTCCGAGTAGCTTTATTTCCTGAGTCGGCTACCCATAGGCTATTAAAAGAAATATCAATAACTAATCGACGCCTTGAATGGAATGTACTTAATTTTCGTTCTTTTTTGCTCTGTTTCATTTTCTTTGTCACATTTTCCGTTTTGGTTTGCTTTATTTTTCTTTGGAAAGAGAACGAGATAAAAGATTTCCTTTTTAGGCCTAAAAAGGAAATCTTGTTCCTGTATACAGGAAGCCCATTATAAAAGCGCTGTCATGGCATCTGAAATGAAAACACCCAGCTACTGTATGAAATACGCGGATCAACACAAAGCAGCCCACTTCATTAGGCATGTCATAGCCGAGGGGTCAGAGACTAACTTGTCGGGAAGTGTTCTCTCACAGATTGAAAAATAAACGAATATTTAAATATAAGAAAATAGTTGTAAATCTTTGTTTCACACATGCCACGAATTTACGAAATTGAAACAGCTGATTGCACTCAGGTCGGAATCCGGGGGGGGGGGATTGCCCGCGGGTCGGACCTAGTCCAGATCAAAGGTTAAAGACTATACAAAATGATTATTTTGGTATGTTACGGGGGGGGGCTACCCCTCCCCCCCCAATACGGCCCTGACTGCACTACTGCGGAAGATCTAACATCATAGGGATCTGGTTCCAACTGAGCGTTTTACTGAACGTGGAATAATCCCAGTAATGAAATTTCCAGTAATGAACGTACTGGAACTAGAAAATCCAGAACTGTTATATGAGTGGGACATGTAGCAACAACATAACATTTCGCTTTAAAGGAACAGTAAACTTGACTCAAACTTGGCTCAGGGAGCTAGCTGACATACCAAGAATGTACCCTGAGTCGATATTGAGAGTTAGAAAAATTCTTGTTACGACCATTGCAGTTTCCGAGAGTTCGACTTTTGAGTTAGTAGAAAAAAAAAGCAAAAGGTTTGTGTGCCGGGAGTAGGACTCGAACCCACGATCTTTGCCTCAATTGCCTTTTGAAACAAAGTAATACAATGTATGTCAACAGCGTTGCCACCGGTAGTACAATTGTGCTCACAATAGAACTTTCTTTTTACTTTGGCAGCAGATTTTAAGAAAAAAGTAGTTGTCAGGTTTTATTTCGAAGGTGACTATGACCCAGCAACACGTTCTGCGTACTTTTCTTGTTTGGTATTACCTTTTTCCTTTTGCATAGTGAATTTATTTGAGTAAAGTGGCAACCCTGTATGTTGATAACACAGACAATCGCGAACTTTTACAGTGCATGAGTGCGTAACTACAGTGCATAAGGGGCAAGGCCCTGCCAGCTAGCTCTGGGAACAATAAGGAGGGGTTTCGAGATAACAACGATGGGGGGTCCTGTCGACAATCAGTCCCTGTAGATTTATCTAAGCCCCCCAGGCCGGTTTGATGGCCGAAAGTTGCCTAGTCAAGTTTACTGTTCCTTTAAAAAAGAAAGAGCTCTATGCCACTTGCAAGGTTAGTTGGGGTAGTTAGAATGTATTTCAGCTAAGGGTCGCATAGGGTCCGGAAAATAGAACTCCTAGGACATGCTCTCACCAACTTTCACGTTCATTCGGCTCGGATCATGCGTTCGAGAGGTTGTTTCTTTGTTATCGTATGTTCTCTATGTATTCCAAATACGTGCTCCATTCTAAATGAAACTCCCACACCATATCAGCTCCCACGAGGTGAGCGAGGAAATTATGACGTAAGCCAATTGTTTCTTGATAATAACATATTAGCTGTTTAGACAGAGGCAGACTGGTAGCAGGAGTCCTCTGAGACTGATATAGTTTCCGATGTCTTGGCAGTTCGGCTTGGCTTTTTTTCCCAACAAAAAGCGTATATTTCAACAAGTGTTCAAAAGTGTGAACTTTTAACCACTTACGTGCGGTTATACAGAACGTGCACCTCTCAAAGTGCCAGTTGAAATGGGAGCAAAGTTATCGTCACGCTTCCGTGATAACGGCTAAATAAGGTTTGGGTATCAGGTTTGGCTGACACTACATCTCATCAGGACAAACAATTTCTTTACGTATTGTCTCGCGTATTGTATCTCTTTATCAGATGAGACAAGGAAAAGGCTAATTCCGTCATTTTCTGCAGTCGTCACTGGGTTTTCAGCGAGGCGACGTCAGCTCCAAACAGCACCATATGGTGGCATATGCTAGTCGAATTCGCTGGAAAAGTTTTTTTTCGCCAAAATCGGTGAGTAAATTACAAGCAAAAACACAAACACTACGCATACACACACAACACACACATCTTCACACAGACATCACCAGGAACCATCGTAAAAACAATGTAATCGAAAATATTCGTGAATAATAATGAGCTCTATTTCAACTGAATGATGACAAAAAAATATGCATGAAGGAACAGAAGCGGCCGAGCGGCTGGGAACGGCGTTTCAGGTATAGATATGTTTAGGGCGGTTTCGTTTTTATCCCCAGTCAATTCCCAACCCACGAACCTCAACCAAGTCGTGGAAGTTCCGAAATGTGTGCAGCAAGCACTGAATTTCAAATAGAAGAATTAGTTTAGATTCGGAAGGTGTTAACTTGTTTTTATGTTCTCTTTGTTTCACGGCTAAATAAACATTATTTTTATATCAATAGAACTGAAATTAACGAGACGAAGGCTCTCTTCTTTCGTCGAATATTTACATTTCCAGATATTCTGTATAAAAGAAAACAACCTGTGTATCATCGTGCAACACGATGAGAATGACGTAGCACATGAAAGAAGCATACGAAATCACAAAGCTCACATTTGGAATCAACATCTCGATAACGATCCATGGAGCAAAGGTGCTAAATTCAAAACCCGTCAACCACTTAGGGTTGACCCCAGGGTTTTCTATTCAGGGGAATAACGAATTCCTTAACACCATGAACGTCCCACCCGCCGTTCCTTGATAAGCCACGCGCTGCCGGCAGAATTTAACAATAGCGATTGTCGGACAATCCTAAACAGCTTGATTCCTTTAAATGACATGTTTAATCAGGCGTTAAGAACTGAAGGGAGGAATCTGAACTGGCTCGACAGGCCAGCTGAAACTGACGAACTTGTTTGTTTGATCAGGCATCAAGGCTGAGTGCGATCGCTACATGATACACTCGAGGTGAAGGACCATGCTTTTTTGTTGTTTCAATTAAGGTAGGGAATTAATAAAAGTGGATGAGAATGGTTAACGACAAAAGGGTCTCCGCCACTACATTGTGCGATCCCAAAAACATAGTTGATGAAACATAGTAAAAAAAAATGATGAAGAAAATTCGTTCTGGGTATTTTTTATTTCTGCAACAAGTTCTTAGACTCTAAACCACTGCAATCTCCCGCTCAAACTTTGGACTGAATTGGGCTCTTTCCTGAGCATCCATTTCGTCCCAAGGACTTTGTGTCTCGAACTGTGTAGGCTTTATGGTACAGAAACTGGATGCTGTTTAGATAACAAGGATCCCTGGACAGCTTCCCCAGGAAAGATCCGAGGGGTCGACGACTCTCATTTTTTATGTACACCATTCCGGAATAACGGAATAATCCTGATCATTCCGGATTATTCCTGGCCATTCCGGATTATTCCTAACCACTCCATATCCTCCCATTTTTTTCGAGTTTGGTAACTCACAACTTTTGTTTAGTCCGCATTTATATCACCCCATTCGGTCTGTCCTGCGGCGAACGAGGGGTCGACGACTCTCATTTTTGATGTACACCATTCCGGAATAACGGAATAATCCTGACCATTCCGAATTATTCCTGACCGTTCCGGATTATTCCTTCGGGACGTGTACACCATTCCGGGAGAGTCGTCGACCCCTCGGAAAGATCTCTAGTCGAAAGGTCATGTTTTCCCATTACCATGGAGACACAAGGAATTATTCATGCGAACAGCTTTGGAGTCAAATCTGACGGAAAGTATGTCCTTTAAAGGACACGTCGTAACTATAATGCCAATGCAACTTCCTTCCGAATTGCAGTAATTACTTCTTAAACCTGGAGACCCGAATTTCGTCTGTACTGTAACATTCTAAACCCGCTAACGACACCACACTAATCTCTGAACTGGCACGATTCTCGATTTACAATGCGCATTATTCTCCCGACGAGTGTTTGGCGTATCATGCTACTGATGCGTAAAACCGGTTATCTGAATCTTGCCCACTTTTTGCTAGAAGTCAATGGAATTGGGAAAAGGCTTAAAACAGCCAACTTCGTGGATAATTTGTTAAAAGCAGAGCTTAGTTTTACTGTATTCAGATAACTTTTAATACTGTAATATTAACAGTAAATAGTGCGAGGTATGCTTCAAAATCAAATAGGGCTGAAAAACGAAAATCTAGTTGAAGAGTCACTTATTCACTGGAACAGACGTGAAAACGCGATGAAAATGCGTTAGTCTATTGCTCCGCTATTCCGGAATGGCGATTTTGCCTTTGTGGGAAAGATATTTCAAACTTGCGTCAGCTCTATGTAATCCTCCAAATCTCCTCCTTCCAATAAACAAACTTGCTGGTCTGCCAGAAAAAAACTTGCTTCTGGCACTCTTTCGAACTTATTTTTCACCCAGGCATATATAGCGCATTTTCTCCAGCCACGCAATTTTTGCATATACATCATCTTTAATTTTTGTGGTTCACAATTTTACAGAAGGGAAAACTACGTCCTCGAAGAAATTAAAATTGCACGGCCTAACTGTGAATTTAGACTCGTCGGCAAGACCGTATCCAGGGGGGGGGGGTTAGGGGGTTTGAGCCCCCCCCCCCGAAACCCACTAAAGTAATAGTTTTGTGTAGGCTTTAACCTCTGATCTATGTCTTTTTTGTACTTTTTGGTCTGACACGTGGGCAACCCCCCCCCCCCGAAATAAATTTCGCGGGCAAAAACCCCCCGAAATAAATTCCTGGATACGGGCCTGCTCGGCGGAACGCCGTCCACATTCTCAACGCCACTACGAGAACCCCTGTGAAAAATCTCTCTCTGAACAATAGATTTGTTTTTGCAGATATCATGGTATCTGTTATCACGGTCTAAAGTCGTTTTCGCAGTTACCGTGGTATCTGAATATCAGATACCACCGTACCGTGCCAGATACCACGGTAACTGCAAAAACATCTTTTGGCCGTGTTATCAGAATACCACGGTAACAGCGAAGACGACTTTAGACCGTGGTACCAGATATCATGGTATCTGCAAAAACGCAACTAATGACAGGATTATAACAAGTTCACAATGAAATGTTGTTGTTTTCATTCAAAGGTGCGACGGAAGACATAGCTTATAAACTACGTCGTTCATTACGAACCGTTTTTACGAAGATGCAATCACCCAATTCGTAACGGTACGCAATCAACACTAGTACCATCCTTAATGAGTTTTTGGCATGTTCTTCATCTGTGTAACAGAAAGCTTTCGGGGAGTGATGCTGGCAACTTCACAAAATAAAACGACCAATAGTCAAACAAATCTTACACTTCCATATTTACTGTCATTATGATATTTGGGAGAAAAAGGAATAAAGCAGTGGCAAAAAAATTTAAGGATCATCAAATCAGGGTAACGAATAGCCTATCTAAAAGAAACCTCTTGTCTGCAGGGCCTAGGGAGTAGCTAGTGTCTGAATACTCTTGATGACTAACTCTCCTTGCCGATGCAAAATCACCGGGTACCTAGCGGAAGAGCCGGAAGCGGCATCACAGCTGTGCCCAACGATCGCCGTGATTGGTTGATACAGGATTTTACTGTTGAGTTTGAGTCGTTAGTGAGACGTTTTATCGTTCTTTTGAGGACCAGTGACGTGTTTTGGACTTAGTCATATAGAGTTTTATCTCTATTCCAGTTCAGAGCCACAATGCAGTTTAGTTCCTATTATGGGGAATCATCACCACCATCAACTTTTAACTACAACTCTGCTAGGAAATGTGTTTAATTTGTATTCCTTCAGCAGAAAAGGGTTCGAACCTTCCTGATGATGAGGATTTTGCAATTTAAAGTGACAGCTTCTCTTTTATGCTCATAATCCTACTGACCTAATGAATTACCTCTGTGTGATGGATGCTGATAATAAAGCGATGGAGACAGTGTTGCTACTTTTCTCTGACGGAACCTGTGACACTTGGCCGCAAAAAACCTTTGACATTGTGGCGCCCACAAAATTCGGTTCTTTTTTTCAGTTTCAACGAAGATTTATTTGTTTTAAGAATATTAGCTCCTCATATAAGAAGAGTAAAGTGAAACCTTAGAATTTTCGAGTTTTTCTTTTTACCGCCTTGAAATTGTCCCAAATGAGTTGAAATCGCACAATTTCCGACATTTTTTTCATAAGTCCAGTTTCCTGTGACAAATTTTCATAGCTGTGAATCAAGGGAGAATTCGAAAACCTGTGACAAATCGCAGGATTCTACGATTAGTGGCAACACTGCATGGAGACTAATGTGACAACACTGGATGGAAACAGAGACTAATACACTTTGAACTCTTAACCGGTATAAAATTGCGAGCCGTCTTATACATGAATAGGACAATGTGAATTGTAAGTACTTTCGTACGGTACGGATATAGATGTGTTTATGATATTTAGGTGGGAAGTAAAGGTAAGTCGCGTTTGTTCCTTACTTTTGCCCTATGTGGAGTTTACAGGGGTAGAATATTTTGCATTTGGTGGGTCTTACAAGAATAACGAGAAATGAGAAGGGAGGGCGAGAGGCAATTACGGGACACTTACGCGGGAGGTAAATGTTTCAAATATCACGAAAAAAATAATCATTCCAGGTATGCCAAGAGGCGTTACTAGCCAAAATGTTTAGAGGGGAACGTATTTACCGACTGGCTGTTAATGTTTATAAACAATTTTTATAAACATCACCAGCGGTATACCGACTGTTTTTACAGAAAAACCGACTGTTTTGTCGAAAAATCGACTGATTTTCAGAAAAAACGATCGATTGATTTTCATGAAAAAATCAACCATTTTGACGAAAAATCGCGGCACTTCGCGCCGACTCGGTTTTTTTTTACCGACTGGCCGACAACAATGGAGTTGGGCGCCCCCCCCCCCAGTCGTGACGCCCCTGGGTACACCAGCACGAACAAAAACACTTGGGCTGTGACTGTGAACTTCGTCAATTACACGGTCTGCTTCAGTGTTCTAAAACGAGACCAGAAGGCTGGAAAGCTGTAGACTCACAGCAGCCT
The DNA here is from genome assembly GCA_023053555.1 of Branchinecta lindahli. NCBI lineage: Eukaryota > Metazoa > Arthropoda > Branchiopoda > Anostraca > Branchinectidae > Branchinecta > Branchinecta lindahli. The sequence goes on along the minus strand of JAKZAO010000009.1, from coordinate 24,396,398 downwards.
AACGACATCCCACCAATTATAACACCAATAAAACAATGAAACGAAGCGCTATGGGATACCATAAGCTTTTTATGGGCCTAGGTTTTCCCGTTCACGCCTTTTCTCTGTTGGTCTTTTATTCATGAAGCCATAAAGCCCTCAAAAGATGATGAATCGATGCTATTAATAACAAGAACTTCAACAAAATCTCACAAGGGAGTATCAAAACGAATTCTTTACAGATGGATGACTTAAGCCGCTTTCACATTGACGCGTTTATCTTGCGTAATCCGATGCGTACGCGTCGATGCAACGCTATTCTTGCGTTGCGTCGACGCGTACGCATCAAATTACGCAAGATAAACGCGTCAATGTGAAAGCGGCTCTATTCTTGCGTTGCGTCGACGCGTACGCATCAGATTACGCAAGATAAACGCGTCAATGTGAAAGCAGCATTAACGTTCATCTCTATATCGCGCGTCCGATCACCCTGTAGGCCTAAAGCCATGACAGGATGCCCGCCGAATTTCCGGTTTTCACCGAATACCGTCACTCGTATCAGCCAAGCAGGAAAAACAAAGCCTATAACCGAGGTCAAATGTCTGCTTATCCAATTACCGACACGCTAAACCACTGACCAAAAAATATTTGGCAACTGAAATCCGGTTTTCACCGGATTCCGCCCGAATATCGGTCCGGCAGGCAGGAAATCTTTACAGATGGATGACTTGTGGGGAAGAGCCGACGTTCACTTCCATATCCAACCTCCGATAAACCGGCAAAGCTATAAACCGATGCCTACCGCATTTCTGGTTTTTGCCAGACTCGGTCTGTATTATCGACCAAGCAGAAAAACAAAGTCCATAGACCGAGGTCAAATGTCTGCTTACCCCGCTATCAACACCCGAACGACTTGACTTAACTACTGTATTTCCGGTTTTCACCGGTTTCCAGCCGAATTTCGATCCGGCAGGCACGAAAACCAAGAAAATATATGGATCCAGTGTCTTCCCTACTTCGATACTCAAACCGACTACCGACCTACCGTGTTTTACTTAAATTGTTCGGTTATTTTTCGACATCAGAATTATTCGGTATAAAAACGGGGATTCGGTAGTTGAACGGAACAAAATTTGCACTGAGACTTGTAGGCTAATACTTTTTTTGTTTGTTAATTGCTCTGAAGTAAAGAAAATAGTTTGTTGTTTATTTTGTAGTAAGAGTTTCCAGCCGTCTGATCCATTGCCATTTTTTTTGCCAAGAAGACCGAAATATCGCTGAAATATACCCTAGCTGACTTTTCGGGCTGAATTTATTTTATTTTGGGTGAGAAAGATTCGTCAGATTCCACGAAAATATTTCAATACATGTTTCGGAACCAGGTTTTCCCAGAATGCTCCCGATAATACAAAAGTGGCACTGGGCCCTCAGAACTAACATGAATACGGCGAGGAAAATGAATCCTCTCCACCAACATATACAAGCACATAATGCACTTCTCGGAAACCGTCGTACAAATCCACGTCTTTCTCAATAGCCTATAGCAAGGATCTTTCAACAGTCTATTCTACTTTACTAACAATATCGATTACCAGTTTCATTATACCATCGAGATCACTTTTTCAAGACACAGACTTGAGTTGGAAAGGTAGGACGAAAACTTGTCCTTATTAAATAACAGAACCAGGTTTAATCATGCTGAAAACAATAGGAATGCAGGAAATAAGAATGGAGAGACGCTACATTGTCAAGTAAAGATTGCTTGTTGCTGGAAAGATGATATCTTGGTAAAGTTAGGGTAGCGGATGGTCTTTTCTCTTGTCTGATGTGGACAGGCGCTCGAAAATACTCGAAACTTTATGAATGATTGCGAAGAATTAACAGATTGAAGGAGGGAGGTTTTTGGGGTGGAATGCGGGGGAAGGAATTGCTGATAAGGGAGTTGGGAGAAAAATCTTTTGTAGGAATTAAAAAGCTTGGAAGGTTTGTCTATTTGAGAATGTCTTACAGGAACACTTTCTATAGACTTGTTCGGTTTGCGGTTTCGTTTTGTTTCTTTGTTTTCAGTTTGTAACTGTTGATTTTTTCCTATAAAAGTGTAATGTATTCTTTTGTTTTGTTTTTTTGTTTTGTGTTTAGGTCATTTACCATGGCAGCAAAGCTTTAGTGTAAATAACCTACTACCACTCCTCTACTATTATAGACGGGTGCCCACGATAGGCTATTCCCATATTAGGTAATACCGAGGGCCCTCCATGGCCGTAACGATTTTCTCCCTTTTACTTACCACCAATTTTGCACATTGCCTGGTATAAACTTCTTTCCTTTTTTCTATCTTGCCAAAGTAAGGCGCACTAGCACCATCTACTGTGTGTCATATCCCGGCGTTACCTAGCGGAAACCCAGGAAATGTACAAGGGGAGAAGCCAGGACACCAATGTTGTTGTTTTTGGGATCCCAAAACGTAAGTGGAAGGATACCTATGACATCGCAAAAGTTGTCCGTCTGTCCGTCCGTCCGTCTGTAAGCACGATAACCTCGAAGGGAATGAGATACTTCGATGAAACTTGGTACGAGGATTCTTTGGGTCAAGAGTAAGGTCGAGTTCGTAGATGGGCTCTGTAGCCCTACATTTAGGGGTGGGGGAGGGGGTTTAAATTAAGGGGCAAGCAAAATGCTGAGCACGAATATGAAAACCATTTTCTCGCCGGACAAGTAGTTCGCCCGGAATCCGGCCAAAACCGGAAAGTTTGTTAATAGCAGAAGTTCTATTTGAAGTTGATTAGATGTTTGATTTAGGGGTAAGAAGACATCCCGAATACGAATATGAAAACCATTTTCTCGCCTGACAAGTAGTTCGCCCGGAATCCGGCCAAAACCGGAAAGTTTGTTAAAAGTAAAAGTTTTATTTGAAGTTGATTAGATGTCCGATTTAGGGGTAAGAAGAGATGCTGAATCCGTATATGACAATCATTTTTTAGCCGGACATAGACGTTCGATGTAGGGGTAAAAAGGCATGCTGTACACGAATATGAAAACCGTTTTCTCGCCGGACAAGTAGTTCACCCGGAATCTGGACAAAACCGGAAAGTTTGTTAAAAGTAAAAGTTTTATTCGGTAAGAAGAGATGCTGAATCCGTATATGACAATCATTTTTTAGCCGGACATATAGTTCACCCGGAATCCGGCTGAAACCGGAAAATTCGTTATAAGTTAAATTTTTATTTGAAGCTGATTAGATGTTGGATATAGGGATAAGGAGATACGCTGAATTCGTTTTTGAGCTTTATTTTTTCGCCGGATAAGTAGTTCTGAAATTTCGCCGAAACCGGAAAATTCGCAGAAGTAAGGCATACACATGCTGAATCCATATATGAACTTGGTTTTCTTGATGATTAGCTGTTTGGCCTTAATCTGTTTCTAAATTTTAAGATTAAAAATGTTCAAGGAGTCTGGCGAAGACTGGATCTGGCGAAGACAAAACCTATTTGTCTGGATCAGATATTGAATTTTTGGGATCCCATCGGAACCTTTGGTCTTGTTTCTCTTAAACTTTACGAGAGCATTTCAAGGACAAATTTTAGGGAACTGTTCCTTCCGGTTTTGTTTAAGCTTACAATGTATTGTGTTTACCGTGTTGATGGGTTTTATTCCATTCTTGAAAAGCATTTGAACCGGTGTCTCCGCCCCAATCTCGTTCATTGTTTACTCGATTAAGATGAGACTATATAAGCCATTCATTCAGTGTAGGTGTTGAGTTTTGTACCAGACGTCTGACAGTAAACATGTCTGTTTCTGCTACAAGCTATCTACGAAAACTGCACCAGCCCTTGGCAAAAGTTGTCACAGTCGTCTAATAGTTTGACCATCATGCAATTATTTTCATTATTCGTAATTTGCCAAAATTTGCGGTATTTTCAGTAGACCATTAACCAAAGAGTGACTTTAAGCTTTCAAGGTGAACGTTATTAGGGTTTCAAGTTTTCGGACGAATACATATCCGAGGGGTTACCAAATTTCGGGTACACTCTGTACCGGGGAGTCGGGCACACTTGATTGTCGGGCACACCTGTACCCCAATGTTGGAGTTGGCAACCCCTCGTACATATCGTAACCGTATACATACTCCCTACGGAAGATGGAAAACAAAATGGCAAAATCAGAACAAAATATGTGAGATATCTGTATACGATTACGGCAGGTATTCTTCCAGAAATCTGTAACCAAAATGATATTCAACTTGACAGTTTAAAATCACCAAAATCACTGTCCGCTGTGTTGGCTTTTTATAAAAAAAAAAAAAAAAATCGGTTACTTAAATAGTCAGATAGATGTAAAAAGGCTCTCTTTCTTCACTCCTTCGAACTCTGCTAATGATCCATATTCGCATGCCTACCGAACACTCACTCAAGGCGAACCTTCCCTTGTCTCGCTTGAAGACCATTCGTTCCGTAAAACTCTATTTTTTTGTCTTCCCAACAAGAGTCCCTCCGTGCATGCCTGAGAACCATTCCAAGTCCCGGTCCCATCTACATCCACATCATCCTTTTATTTTTACAAGTGGCATCAATTCCATAAGAAAACAATCTCTTACCTGACGGAATTTCCGAATAAATGCCATCTGACAGGGACGTTTCTCCCGATTTTTCGGATGCATGTCTGCTTCGCTGAGAATCTCGAGCTGAACGACTCGTCTTAAAACTCCTTCCAGAGCCTCGGCTTCCCCTCTCCTGGAAGAAATCAACCCATTTAGCCCAGAAAGAGGAAATTCCCATAGAGATATATTCAATTACGGAAAAGGGGGAATCAGGAGTAAAAAAAACCAGTCCGACAAATACTGAATCCTAAGGAACCGTCCTTATGGGATGGATACTCCAAAAAGTCAAGACAAAGAATTTTGTCGATAAGGCTTTCTATGAAAAAGGCAAAACCGATCGAGCGGTTTTTACTGGCGGTGGTGGGGGGTCCTAATCGTTGACGAGGGGTTGCCCATTTATTGTACAGCAAGTGTCCGGTGCCCAGCCGGTGCCGGCACCGGTTGACAAAATCCGATACCACTTGCCACAAGTTAGAACATTAAAATCAGCATGTTTAAAAGCCTTGGAAAGATACATGATTTTTTATTTTTGTATTTTCATTTGCATATATTGTAGATTTAGTAGGTTAATCTGTTTGTAACGGTCAGTTGTTTGTCTGTGTACTATCTTTGTAAGTGTGTGTCTGAGTTCGATTGGCATGTTGTTCTCTTTTTTATAAATTACTCTTCAGTTTTGAAGGATTCAAATAAATAATAAGAATAATAATAAAATTGCAGTGCCGGGAAAGGGTGTACAGCAGGTGCCAGGGAGTGGGTAACTCCTCGGATCGTTGAAAAACTGAAACTGATCCGAGTCTGGATGGATAATGAAAGCATGAAATTTGACAGTTGCGAGAAGATTTTCCTTCATGCTTTTTGGGATCCCGAAACGGAAGTGGAGGGATACCAAAATATTTTTAAACAGCTAATGAGATAGTCCATTAAGAGGGAGAAGACATGCTGAACACGAATATGGAAACCATTTTCTCGCCGGACAAGGTAGTTCGCCCGGAATCCGGCCAAAACCGGAAAGTTTGTTAGAAGTAAAAGTTTTATTTGAAGTTGATTAGATGTTCGATTTAGGGGTAAGAAGACATGCTGAACACGAATATGAAAACCATTTTCTAACCGGAAAAGTAGTTCGCCCAAAATCCGGCCATAGCCGGAAAATTCGTTAAAAGCAAAAGTTGTATTTGTAGTTGATTAGATGTCCGATTTGGGGGTAAGAAGAGATGCTGAATCCGTATATGATAATCATTTTTTAGTCGGACATAAAGTTCGTCGAATCCGGCTGAAACCGGAAAATTTGTTGTAAGTTAAATTTTTATTTGAAGTTGATTAGATGTTAGATATAGGGGTGAGAAGATACGCTGAATTCGTTTTTGAGCTTTCATTTTTTTGCCGGACAAGTAGTTCCGGAATTTCTCCGAAACCGGAAAATTGGCAGAAGTAAGGCAGGATCGTTTCGATCGGTTCCGTCAAAATGGGTATGACTTATAGGGGTAAACACACATGCTGAATCCATATCTGAACTTGGTTTTCTCAGATGATTAGCTATTTGGCCTTAATCTGTTTCTAAATTTAAGAGGAAAAATGTTCAAGAAGTCTGGCGAAGACTGTTAAATAGAGGTCATGTCTGGATTTCCGCAATCATTTGAATGAGACCCCCTATTATCGATAAATAATCCGCAACCAAAAAAAACAAAATGAAGATAGGAGAGATGCAAAGCTGCACGTAAGAAAACACGTCACTTCTTCCCCCCCCCCCACCAACTCCTTCTTTGCAAGAACTCATCCGAACAGTTTTCGAGATTACCTCGCCTCGATCTTTGTCAAACGTCTTATCCCCCTCGCTAGGTCACAAAGGGATACGGATAAGGGGAAGAAGGTTGGACACATAAAAAGGCGACAGCTTAAGCAATTACTATGCTAGGAGAATGATGGGTCCTCTGAGACCGTGCTTGGTACAGCAGTCACATAGGGTCTCATGAGGACAGTTTTCATGTCCTATGATTTTTTACCCCCTGTGGTTTTGGTTCCCCCACATCTTGTGTAATTTAATAAGTTCGGGAGGGACTGGCAATCGCTGTCACAAAGGAAGGCCTAATAAGCTGCAATTGAATGGCCGCTTACCTCAAAATAATATTTTCGATTTAGAGGGGATGGGTTTGTGACTCGACGATGTATGGTAGCAGACGTAAAAGAATAGCGGAATGATCATGAACGATGTTTTGTTGAATACTGACAAGCTCTAGAATGTTTTCTTTCGTCTGACAGGACAGAATTTATAACACAAGTCCCACATTTCGAGAGCAAATACTGGACTTTAAAACACAAAAATTGTCCAATTGTCCCTTGATGAAGTAGGGGTTAAACGACTTGGGAGAATGACTAAACCGCGGGGTTGGCGACGAAGAGCTTTTCGTAGATAAATACTCCTCGAGCAAAAGCTGACAGGGAAACATATATTCAAACAGTGGCTAAAACGGTCATGCTTTGGCAGCGATATTCCGGCCCTTTTTGGCAAGGGTCCTCGTCAGGCTGTTGGACGTAAGCGACAATGTCGGAAAATAGAAGAAAAGAACCTGCTACGAAATATCGCTGCCAAAGCATCGTAGCTGACGTATCCGTTTTAGCCATTGTTTGAATTATGCTTCTCGTCCCAAGACGTGTTGCTGTCAATTTTCCAAAGGGTAAATATTTATAGCCAATCAATACGAGAGCAATAGTCTCGAAAGAACTATCCGGGTAGGAATAATCATCCCCAAGCTCAAGTATGTTTTATTTTTTAATCCAAAAGCGTAAGTGACGGGATATCTATGGTGTGTAAATAACTGCCAAGAAGACTGACAGCCTGAAGAGGACCCTTGCCAAGAAGGGCCGAAATATCGCTTCATAAGCAATACAGCTGACGAATCCCTTTTTGTATATTATATGAATATATGACTCTAAGTCAGCTTTGGCTCAAGGAATATTTATATGTGTAAATAGGTCCATCCACCTGTACGGATGATAACTTTCGAGCGCGCTGAGGCAGTTTGACCAAACTCGGTGTATCTGCACGCTTTTGAGTGGGAATATCGTTAGAGAGGGGTTGCCCACTTTTCGATACTTGGTGTTCGCCCTTTCCCGGCACCAGGCACTTGGTGTCCACCATAATCGAGAGCGGACAGTCCTTATTGTTAGTTGAATCCTGGGTACACATAAAACGATCATAAAACATATTGGGGAACTATGTCCGTCTACACGACAGTCATCCATTTAAAAAAACGAGGTCACGTCACGTCCATAAATGGTCTTGACCTGTATAAAACCAGCAGAGTCTTCCCCCCCCCCGCAGGGCCGTCACGAACGACGGTGGTGGACACATGAGATTTGGAACGAACCTGAGATAAGCAAAACAAAAATGATCAGAAAGGTGACAAGTGCTATATTTTCAACAAAGCATGCGATTTATGCCAAGGGTTTTGCTCCGGAATCTTTTAACGAGACACAATTTTATTGCTTGACTGTTAGCGACGGTTTTTCGTTACTTCGTAAAGTACGTGTTTATACTGCTCGAGACACTGGCGTAGATGTTGACCTAACATTACACATGGACAGTAACCGCAATTCGTTTTTTTTTGCCATAATATAGGCCAAAAAACGAATGAATGCTTTGCGGGAGTTCACCAGTTGGGAGGATTCCTTAAGCTTTCGATGACGCATCGAGAGGGGTTTATTGAGTTGTAATTTTGTAAATAAATAATGTCTTTCTTTTGTTTTGTTTTTTGTATTGTATTGCCATGGCCCTCGGGCTTTCTGTGCGAATATATATCATATCATATGATATATGCTATTCAAAACAAACGCACTACTTATCTGTCATGTGAACAGTTCTTCCACCTATCACAATTGGTGTCAAATTGGTTGTTCGTATCTTTGTAAAGTACGTGTTTTATACTGCTCGAAATACAGACGTAGATGTTTACCTAAAATTATATGTTGACAGTAGCAGCTTGGTCACAATAGAAAACTTCGCAAAATAAACGCACTGAGTAGATGTCGAGGGGTCGACGACTCTCACTTTTTATGTACACCATTCCGGAATAACGGAATATCCTGACTATTCCGGATTATTCCTGGCCATTCCGGACTATTCCTAACCATTCCATATCCTCCCATTCTTTTTCGAGTTTGGTAATTCGCCAACTTTTGCTTAGTCCGCATTTATTTCACCCCATTCGGTCTGTCCTGCAGCGAACGAGGGGTCGAAGACTCTCATTTTTTATGTACACCATTCCGGAATAACGGAATAATCCTGAAAATTCCGGATTATTCCTGACCATTCCGGATTATTCCTTCGGGACGTGTACACCATTCCGGGAGAGTTGTCGAGCCCTCGGTAGATGTCACGTGAACAATCCTTCCACCACCTATCATATTTGCTGCCAAATATGCAAATTCACATTTTCCCATGAAAACTTCTAACAAATAGCGTTATTTTCCAGGAACCGCCAATGCAGAAAATCCGCACGAAACTGCAAAAACAACAATGATCTAATTTGCTGTTTTTCCACGAGCATCGTTTTCAAGGCAAACTGAAATAAGATGTTCCATTTTGATCGACTCCGGTTTCCTGCCAGAATTATTTAGGACACGCACTGAGCTAACTGCCGGCATAACTTAATAACAGACACTATATATCCGGAAGCACGCATGCTCTGCATACGAGCGATTCATTTTGGTCAAATAGAGATACATCATCTAACACGGATCTGAAAATTACATAGGACTCGTTCTCGCAATCGAAACGTCATACCTGCTGTCACAACTTTGACGTGTGTCAGATGATGAGGCTGAAATGAATTGGCAAGCGATGCCCGATGGTACATGTGGAGCAATCCGATATTAATTACATTATAACCATCAAATGATGGTCACTGGCCAAGTTGATGGACAATGGCCAAGTTAAACAAAAGATGCACTAGAAGACACGGAACTAACATTAAACAGTACTATATAGTAGATGTGAGTTTAACAATAAATGCACATAAAGTACGAAGCATACGTATCCCGTCGTTCACGTTTTGGGGTCCCAAAACGATGTCAGGCTTTTTATCTAGGCAGCTTGATTCCCGTAATTTGTTCGTATAGCCCACTGCCTCTACAACATAAATAGGTCATCGCCTATAGCCGCTCACGAATACAATTTTATTCTACACGCCGCCCGTCTTCGACCGATGACATATTTCCATGTGCTTCTCTAAAGCCTGTCCCATCCCACCCTTGAATTTTTCAGTCTGTTGTCCAACTCACAGCAAAGCAAGTTCGTCCGATGAAATAGGCCTACTTGGCTTTACTGCACCACAGTCTCATCCTTGAATTTTTTATTCTGTTCTATAATTCAAAGCACAAGTTAGTTCAGACGTCACCTCCGTCTCCTAGATTCGGCGAATCGGAAATGTCGCTTTCCGAATTCAGGAAAAGTGCCGCCACGCTTGACCGGACTTCACCTTCAGGCCGCCGTCCAGGAATTTCACGACTCGACGCCTACATAAATGTCAAAAAACTTCTCAACTCAGCAGTTTTACTTCGTCTGGAAAGCTGATGCCGCGAGGACACCTTCAACATGTCACGCATTCACCAGGGACCTTAAACTTCTGACAATCGGCTACACACCCTCGGGTACGGATCTCTGGCCGTTCCGCTTTTCTAATGCCCCAAAAACTGAATAGTTACTGGAATTCTTGATCCACGCAATCGGCTATTTTACTTTGACCAAATTCCTCGTTTTATCAATATTCCGGGCAAATTGCATGCAGAGTAAGAGAGCTGGTGCAGACAATCGGGTCTTTAACTGGACCAAATTCCTCGTTTTAGCTGTATTCCAGGCAAACTGCATGCAGCTTAAAAGAGCTGGTGACATCGAGATGCCAGCCAAGAACCTCAAAATCTGCAGTCCGACGCTCTAACAGTTGAGCGAACCTTCTCTGTGTTATGTTTAGACCTACCTACAATAAACAATTACAATAGTCGATTTAAAGGTTTCACTTTTCGGGTCTACCGAATTTGCATGTTTTGGCAAATTTCGGCAGAATAACTTCTGACCAGATACAAAAATCAGAAATGATTCATCGTGTGTTTTTACCCTCAATACGATAGGAACCACGAATCGAATTAAAAATGAACCTATTTTTGCACTATTTCCGATGTGGCCAGATTCCAGGTAAACTTTTTGTCCGGCGAGAAAATTAGTTTCAGATCTGGATTCAGCATTTCTCCTTACCCTATATCGACTCTCTCATTGGGCCTTAAACTTCTTGCTAAATTTCCGATTCCGGCCGGATTCCGGACGAACTACTTGTCCGGCAAGAAAATTAAGTTCAAAAATGAATTTAACATGTCTCCCTGCCCCACTAATCAAACATCTAATCAACTTCAGATAAACCTTTACCGTACTTTTAACAAATTTTCCAATTTTGGCCGGATTACGGGTGAACCACATGTCCTGCGGTTGTTCTCCCTTAATCTGAAACCCCACCCCTAAATGTACGGCTACGGAGCCCACCTGCGAAGTTGACCTGTACTTTGACCCAAAGGATCCTCACACCAGATTTGAACAAAATATCTTAATCCCTTCGAGAGCTGTGATGCTAACAGATGGACGGACGGACGGACAAACTTTACGATGTCATAGGTAGGATATTCCGTCACTGTCGTTTTTAGGATATTCCGTCACTGTCGTTTTGGGATCCCAAAAAGTAGAATAGAACTAAAGTAGTAAAAAAGAACAGAAAAGTGTAAAGGTCAACAATCGATCAACTTTATTTAGATAAGTAAAGTAAATCAGTCAATTTTGCCTAAACAAATAAAGTAAATCAATCAATTTTATTTGAATTTAGGATTCTCCTTCGAAATAAAGCAGAAGTGGAGGCAATGATATCCAGACAAACAGCTCAGGCGAGTATGGAATCCCTCTGCACTAAGTCTCTGGTGACAAGGCACGTTCCAGTGGCATAACTTGTCATTTTTTTTCGTTTCAGATGACGGCTCAAAGACGGAGACGTTTCAACGACGGGCTTTAATGTTCTGGTCTTTCAAAATAAGCCAGCTTAAAGGTTCATAAAAAATATAAACCCTGTCCAAACGATGATACGGCAAAGCACTGGCTAGACAAGCTGTGGAAGGCTCTTAAGCGCATCAAGAATATTCTCGGGAGATCTCCCCATAATACCTTTGTTTTTGCTCACAAAAAGTAAGGGATGGGGACAAGTTACACCAAAGTGATGATCGTAGGCTACAGGTTATCGTTGACCTGAAACTAAGTTGCTTAATTTTTTCTTTTTTTTTGGTTTGTTAAGGATGTAAGGTCTCATATAGCGTTTATTTTATTTAGTGATTTTTTTTCCCCATTTTTGTTGCCATGACCCTTGGGTTTTTTGTGCAATATATTCATTCATTCAATAGTTAAGATAGGGAATGACGAAGGAATATATTATACACAAATAATTAAAAAAAGCTTCAATTAAAACTTTACTGAGTGGAGAAGAGGTCAGAAGGTGGGTAAGTGGAAAGGTCTGGTCCTAAGATCAGTAAACAAAGAAAAGACGACGCATGGGTCAGAACAATCATCCGAATGTAGACTTTAATCCAAGTATAATCTACTTTCAAGAACAGCGTCCGAAAATGTATATAAGGATTATGGGGGCCTGGCCCATGCATAATTTTTCTCCTTAACTGAAGCTCCAGTGCTATTCTCTCCGCTAACTTCCAAGAACAAGAGAGACAGCTAACTCCGACAACAAATAAAACGTATTTGTTTTCCCTTGTCGCCCTGTCTGTTTCAGTAGTTTCTATTCATATCCTCCCTAAAACCCACAGTCCGTAGACCGCAAAACCTATTACAAAAGAAATAATTACGAATCAGTGTAATCGAGTAAACACCAATCTAGCCCAAATTCAACCAAGGCAGGGAATGTCTCGGGTGCAACATGTTACAGTTTTATTAATTAAATTACATGGATCCGTCCAGTTTTTTTCCCACCCTTATTACATCTGGCCATATTAATAGTGACCATATGACCATGCATCTTTAAAAAGACCCCTCCTCGAGTCACATGTGTTGGTTCAGTAGTCCAGTGGCTATTTTCCCAAGAATTAGCCGAGGAATTAGCTGAAGACGGTGACTGGTGGGATAGGAACTAAACCGCAAGGTGGTTCTGAACTGGAATATGTAGAACTGATCGATCGTCGTAACTGATTTTAACAGATTTCTAAACAGTACCAAAAATAATAATTACGAAACAAAAGTTACCTGCAACCACGGAGAATCCATAAGCAGTGGTGGTAAAACATCTTCCTTATCCCACTCATAGCTTAGGGACCGTCCAGCAGTGGGCTTCCTTCCGTAAGATTTGACATTTCTCCATCGCCTGGAAGAACGAAGGTATAAGAGATAGTAAGCAACAAATCTGAGGGAAAGTGGCAGTGCCTACATGACCTGAGTCTTCAGAGTCAAGACCCAGATCCCCGATTGGCAATGGCAATGTCGGCTAGACCCCAACTCTCGCAGGGCTCTCCCCTGTGTTGGAAGGGTAATAAAGCTGGTCTCCTAGGAATCCTTACCGCTCTTGCAGATGACCATGAGTAGAGAGCAGCAAAAGGGATTACAGCATTTGTAAGTGTTATATTTTCGCGAGGCATAGCACTTAAAAAGGTCATAACATAAATACTCTCGACACCAGTCACAACATTAACACAAGGTTGCGCATCCTTGTGTTAAATATTATCAAACATCTGGCAGTGTAGGAGGTTCACAAGGATCGAATGACGTAACACGAATAAACATCTTCATACACGACCAAGTTATCGTGCTATTATCCCAACTTCCAGAGCCTTCTTACACCTCCTCCGTTGCGAAAATTAGCTCGCACGTCCCCCACCCCTCGCCAGTAAATTCAAAGCGTAATCCAAATTTATGTTAGCTTTCTAATCACAGTTTATAGACTACTTGGAGAGACAGACGCTCAAGCTCAGCGGTAGCTATAAGACAGCAACAACGTTTTACAGCCACCTATAAAAGTTAAGTAGTTCTCCGCGTCCAAGTACGTAAAATGGAAAGACGACTACAAAATCGGGTCCGTGAATGTCACTATCTTTTATTATCAACATTTTGCTCTGAAATACATTGCAAGGAGGATTGCCTTTCATTAGGGACACGTACCAACGAAATGATTAAACAGGGTTGATTTTCCACGATGCTACGGATGCTACGCGGGTTGAAAAAAAGGTTTCTAGTTCTAATTGGCACCCATTTTGGGATGGGCCTCTATGCGCCCCTCTCTTTCATAAGGCCCTATGAAAACGGATCAATATACCAAAAATTGATCTCGAAAGGAAATTACGGCCAAGCTGTAACTGACGTAACTGAACATTTAACGGATTGTCACCTTTTAAGGCGAAATTTTAATATTTAAGTTTATATATATGTGTGCAATGTTTTTGTTCACTTGGTTAAATAAGAAATAAGTGCAAATCAGGTGCCAGGAGAGGGAAAGGGCGTGTTAGGCTCTCCATTTGAGCAGTAGCGCTTTACTGCCTCATGCCAGGATATCCGACACCATCATAATTTCCATACGAAAAAGCTGAGATTCTTTCAACTTCATAATGAAAGTGAGAAAAATCCAGCCGCACTATAAAAAGTCTCTCCTACATCAGACTTTAGTAACTGTGCATCATCGAACTCTGAGATTCTTATCCTTAGTCTGGAGAGTTAAAATCCGATGGAAGATTAAAACGCTAGAATGCAAAATACTGCAGAATAAGTTAGCTGAAAGCGGAGATTTTTTTTTTTTTTTACAGTGCGAGAAAACTTGGTCGTCTCTTCGCAGCATTTGTTGTTGCTTATAAACTGCCACAGATCATGACCCGACTTGCCCTCAAATATGACATAAAATTTTGTTCGAAGTCACGCCACTCAAGCAGGCACGGCACTTTGAACAGGTGCTAAATACAGTCTAAACATAACTGAATGCGTTGTTTCGATGGAGGATAATGATAGCCTCGGGGTGCGTAAAATACCAAACAATGAACGTGGATAAGCATTTAGTGGTAATTACACCACTTTAGGTCATAAATGCAACAAGACTATAGCTGCTCGCTTTTCACGGGCAGTCATAAGATATAACTTAGTTAATAGGGAGGGTTAAATGACATTCATTTGCCGTAGGGAACGATATCCTACAATGATCATACAAAGCAAAGTTCATAACTCAAAACACCAAAAGACGCAAAGTTTCCCTCCAGGCATAATATCATACAGAATAAAAATTTTGTTGCAACCAAGCTAGAAAAGAGAAAAATTATGGGCCGCTAGCACGCACTTTAATTTCAGTTCATATATCTTTGTTCTTTTTACTGCAATTACGACCTTGGGCAGCACGTTATAAACTGTTCATTTATTCACTGCTAATCGAGATACATGGAATCGAGTCTTTCAATGGCTAAAACATCACCAGTCTCCAAATAATATCTATTAGTATCCTACCACTGATTTTTTTTTAGTCTTTTTGAATACTAAATCGATTACTTAAAAGCTGGAGTTGATAATTTTTCAAGTTATTTTGGCCAGAACAAAGACTATCGTAGAAGTTCACCACACGCTATAATAGCAAATTACCTTATAGGATGAAAATATGTCGCATCAAATCTACGCCTTCTTAACAACCGACATGCAATGCAATAGGGAGGTAGACTGATGGAGCATTTCCCAAACATTTAATTTACCGGATCCCTAAATCTATATCAAAAACAAAATGGCTCGTCTTCGAAAGCAAATTCCACTTCGACTCTGTTCCTGTTGTCAAACTGGCCACTGGAGAAATACACATTTTTTTTATTGATTATTTATGGGATTTATTGGAAAGAATACTAGCAACTACAACACCCTCCAGGCTAGTAGGCTAGGAGCCAGCACTGGCAAGGCGTCTATCTGTTACTTCAGGATTTCTAAAGTAGGCCTAGACATATATAGGCTACACTAGGATCCGTCAACTTTCATTCTGCGGTGTCGAAAACGTACAGTGCGGCAAACTCCAGCTTTTGGCCAGGAATCGGTACTGTTGAGGAGTCGATTGGTTACCTCAATGTTTGCAAAGTAGGCCAAGACATGTACACATTTGGACACGTGACCTTTGCTTCCAAAGAGTCTGAAGAAAAATTCGCCAACCTTTGCTGCTGAGTGGAAACTGCCCATACAGCTAACTATATAGGCTGTCTAAGATGGTAACGACTACCGACAACCGCCAGCGTAACTGTCATCGACTTAACTACCTTCAATATCACATTTGGCAACCATAACACCGCCCATTCTTCCGCCCAACGCGTGACGCATAATCAATCAACGTTCATTGCGTTTGGTATGAAGACAAGTTGAATGATTTCAAGTCGGTATGGAATAATTTTCAAACACAGCATCACACACCTTAATGAGTTATTCATTCAAATCTTGCAGACTGCCACCAACCGAGATCACCTATGCAAGCTTGACAGATTGAGCTTAAACCCCAGGGAACGATAAGTCCACCGGCTAGGTGTACAATACTCGATATAAAAAATCCATAAGGGGGTAACTAAAAAAAAGCAACTTTTCAGGAGACACAAAAAATATTGTTTTTGCCCCGTTGCCCCGTTACAGAATAGTGCGATTTAAAAAAAAAAAAAAAGAGTTAACCCCTATTGGACTTAGCCATGTGAGGTGTTTTGCGACTTGACTTAACCCGTTATGGAATATTAAGACTTTTCAAAAAAGGCAGTTAACACCTATTATACTTGGCCACTTGAGGTGTTGTGAGAAAACGAACGACGCGCTTGAAAAGGCGATTCCAAATATGCCTTGAAGTCAAAATCGCACTGTTTGGACTCATCCGTTACGGAACTTCAGCTAAACCCAGGCTAAAATTCTATTTACTTTCCCGATCTGCTTTGGCGCTCCGCGACTTTCGAAAAGCCAAGCGAAATTTTCTAGAAAGCGAGTCCCACGATGAGAGAGTTCTCGGACGAGTGGCGGATTTTCGTTTCGCTTTTCGAAAGGCAAATCCGGCGAAGAAACGCGAATCCCAGAGTCGCCCTTAAAGGACACCTCGTACTGCACAGTGTTTCTACCCAGATGTTCTGAGATAGTTGAACAGTTTACAAAATAAGCTATGGTTATAGAAATTGGCACATGGCTTCGGCTGTTTTCAGATTAATAATTCCATGCCCCTTGCCTTGAAGACAATCTTGGCAAAATGTGCATAACCGGTTTTCGGACGGAAACAGCTCCTCGGGAACAATGGTCAGGCGCCCCATACGTCACGTAAAGAGAAGAAATCGTGGCCAGTGTGTGGCAGTGTGCAGTGGCCAACAGAGGAGAAATGATATAATTATGGAGTGAAGAATCTCTGGAACGAGAATGGATGGAAACACTACTGAAGTAGAATGAATTACTACCACAAGTACGACGTCCTTTAAAGTTTAACCGAAAAGGGCTGGGAAAGGACAATCTAGTTACCCATAACTTATTCACATAAATTGACTTGACGACCCGCTGAAAATGCGTTACTTCGCTGTTCCGCTATCCACGAATAATCGATTTTCAAATAGTGGAATTTCCGTGTGATTTGTGGTACATCTATGCGCTTGTATTTTTGCTGTATGCCTTACGAGAAAGACTTATGATTTTTTTTTTTGTTCAGGCAATAAGTAATCTTCACCAATCTCACCACTGCCCACAGAAAAGCCGCGTTTGTGTTGAGATTAAAATTTCCCGCGTCATAGTAGAATTTTCGTTGTGGGGACTGCCGTAGAAATTCTGAACGTCATAACTGGAGCGGATAGTGGAAAATAGAAAATCTCTTTGCAGAATCCAAATAATTCAGTGTATCCAGTTAAATGACACAAAAATAAGTTGGCTTTTCAGTTAAACTTTAAACCAACTCGACGCCGATTGCAGAATATTTCATGCTAGTCCATCTGACCTCTTTATAGCCTATCAACTTTGATGCTCTAGCATATAGTAATTATTCAGTAGCCAAACGGGGCAATAGGTTTTTTGTTTGGAATATTTACAACAGATCGCGTGACAGTGATTTGTGGCATGCCATCCTAGCGTTATTATTTCCAGTTTCAAACGGGAACCCTACTTCTATTTCTCTGCATGCAAGCCTGGCTCAACGAGGAGGGTGGAGCAAACTAAGAAGGGATTATTGGTTTTCACCCCACCAAAAAATATTGCAAAAGTTTTCAAGACTGTCCACCAGTCCCCCCCCCCATTATAAAATGTCTATACGCGAAAGCACGTTTTTCGCAATGTAACATCTACACGTTATAATTTGCGCACATGCTTCTGTGAAAGTCCATATCGTAACCTACACATACTTTCTTCATCTTCACACCCAACCCAACCTACTCTTACAGTTCACCATCAATACCAGCAAAAAAATCCAGACATGGAACATTCTTGCTTTAATTTAATTTATTTATCACCCACACGATACATGAAGTAAATATGGTGATGTAGAGATACAGTGCGAGCACACAATACGGATATCCTGGCCGGATTTTCTGTACTTTCATCATCAAGTAAAATTTCAACTTTTCCACATGGAAGTGATGATGGTGCCGAATATATGGGCAGGAATTCCAGTCCGGGAACTCCCGATCCTGATCGTGTGTTCGCACTATTACACAGGAACCGATTTCAAGCAAGAACAGAAATAAACAAGGCTCATATGGCACTTGCATGGGTTGAGACGTAGTGGTTGATCAAACCTACTTTTATGGTTACCTTTGCGGTTCAGATGCGCAATTTAAGGGAGATAGAGAAAAAAGTATTTTGTTTTAGAACTTGGCTGTAATGATACGCACTTTATAGGCGCTAGAAATTCATCTGTAAGAAAAACTATTGAGACAAAACGATCACAGGCCCTTAGGGATCATTGATATATACCGTTTGGCAAAAAGTTTTTTTTTCACTTTTCGGTTAAAATGTGCACTTTAAGGGTGATAAAATACATTTTTAAGCAAAAGCCTTGTGGCACAAATGATCATGGGTTGAGATGTATCGTTTGTTGAAAAAAAGTAGTTTTCGACCTTGCGGTTCAGATGCGCACTTTCAGGGAGCTACAACTTCATTTGTAAGCAAAACCCTTGAGGCAAAAATGATAATGGGCTCATGGGGATCATGAAAATGTATAATTTGCTTAAAAGTATTTTTCTAAATTTGCGGTCAAGATTGGTACTTTAAGGAATGTCGGATTTGGAAAGTGGCGATTTCTGGGCCAATCTTGTCGAATCTCTAATATTCCAGCCCAGTTCGATCGTCCTAGCACATCTGGAAGTACCTTAAATCGCGATCACCGGAATTCCGCCCCCCCCCTCAAACTCCCCCACAGTCGCCGGAGCCAATCCGGTTCTGTAAGTGATTTATCCAGAGCATCTCTTTATTATTCCCACAAAGTTCGATCCCGATCTCCGCAGTCTGAGCCGGTCACGTATTCCCCCCCCCCCCCCCATTGTTGTCGAATCCGGTCCGGACATGACAAAGGTCACCAGAGACATGTCCTCTGATCAATTATCAAATTTCACTCAAATCCGATCAACCGTTCCAAAGTTACGCATGACTCAGTATTCCGGATTCCCCCTCCCGCTACTCCCCCTACGACTATCGGATCATGTAAATTTTTATTTATAAGTCAGTTTGATCGGGTCCCTGATTCGCCTCCCAAGTTTCGTCGTGAAAATCCCCAAAACCGCCATTACCGGAATTCCGGGAAACTCCCCTCCAGCCCCCCCCCCTAGTGTCCGGATCCAGTCCAAATGTATAAACGATTTATCTGGAGCAAATGCTTGTTCTTCACAGCAAGTTTCACTCCGATCCCTCCATTCTAACCGTTTCTCGAGATTTCCGGTCTCCCCCCCCCAACTCCCCCATAGCTGTCGAATCCGGTCCGGACTTCAGATGGGACATCAGAGGTATGCCATTTCTTCCGTTATTAAGTTTCATTCCAATCCGATCACCCGTTCGAAAGTTACACACTACTCCAGTTTTCGGGATTCCCCAGCCCTCCACCCCCCCCCCCCAGGTGGTCGGATTGGGAAACTGATTATTTCCAGGTTAGTCCGGTCGGGTCCCTGATGCTCCTGCCAAGTTTCATAGTCCTAGCACATCTGGAAGTACCCGAGGGGTTGCGCACTGGTGCCTCATGGTGTACAAGGTCCCTGCCTCATGCCTGCCTCACGTGCCTCATGCCTGCCTCACGTGCCTCACGTGCCTCACGCCTGCCTCACGTGCCTCACGTGCCTCATCGCCCGTTCTGGTGACACGTTCTACGTAAAGTTGTGTTTTCATCGTGTCTGCCTCATGCCTGCCTCACGTGCCTCATGCCTGCCTCGTACGTGCCTCATGCCTGCCTCACGCGCCTCATGCCTGCCTCACGTGCCTCATGCCTGCCTCACGTGTCTCATGCCTGCCTCACGTGCCTCATGCCTGCCTCACGTGCCTCATGCCTGCCTCACGTGCCTCATGCCTGCCTCATGCCTGCCTCACGTGCCTCAAGCCTGCCTCACGTGCCTCAAGCCTGCCTCACATGCCTCATGCCTGCCTCACGTGCCTCATGCTTGCCTCATCGCCCGTTCTGGTGACACGTTCTACGTAGAGTTGTGTTTTCATCGTGTCTGCATCATGCCTGCCTCACGTGCCTCATGCCTGCCTCACATGCCTCATGCTTGCCTCATGCCTGCCTCACGTGCCTCATCTGCCTCTGCCTCATGGTGTACACGAAATCGGCCAGTGCGCAACCCCTCGGAAGTACCCCAACTCGAAAAAGTGTGACAAAAACTACTTAATTCTCAGAATTCCCCGGCCCACCACTCCCCCCAGATGGTCGGATCGGGAAACTGATTATTTCCAGGTTAGTTTGGTCGGGTCCCTGATTTTCCTGCCAAGTTTCATCGTCCTAACACATCTGGAAGTACCCTAACTCGAACATGTGGGACAAAAAAATTCGGACAGACCGACCGACCGACAGAATTGCGATCGGTATATGGCACTTGAGCCAGAGGCTGCAAGTGCCATAAAAACAGAAACAGAAAAATACAGGATGAACTTACTAATATTTAATAAGCAAAGATTTTACATTGCCAATTATTTCAGTGATGATTCACTATGCTCACGGAAGGTAAAAGTAGCATTAACTGCATCTTATACTCCGATCTTAAAGGACCCACCGTACCTATACTGCCAATGCAACCCACTTCCGTAATTGTATTTACTAATTCTTAAACGAGAGACCCAAATTTCGTGTGTTACATTCTAAACCTGCTAACGACACCTCAATAATCTTTGGACTTGCCAATATCCACTATTTTCCGTGCGCATTATGCTCCCGATGGGTGTTCGCGTATCATGCTATTGATGCATAATACCTATTATCTGAATTTTGCCGAGTTTTTGCTAGAGGTCAGAGGGCCCGGGAAAAGGCTTAAAACAACACGCTCGCGTTGTTGTCTTGGTACACTTGAATGGTGGCCTTTTGGGGCCGAAAACAAGCTCACCGTCTTCGTTGTTGTCTTGTTACAGGTGTACGGTGGCCTCGGGTGGCCTTTTGGGACCAAAAATACGCTCGCCTTCTTTGTTGTTGTCTTAGTACGGTTGACTGACTTTCGCTATATTTTCGAACAAGTATTTGACGTTTCCAAAAAGCCACCATAGAGTCGCGGGTGGCCTCATCATCTTTAATTTCGTTGGCCTATTATCGGATTTATTTCACGGCGTTTTCATCTTCAGAACAAGCATAGAATCACAATGACGTTCCTCGCCAAAATTCTTTGGAGGATCCTGTTTAGAAATCAACTCACATGAGTTGAAAACGTGCCTTCCTGTACATATTTAAAGTCTAACTGACAAGACAGCGCATTGTGTACCTTGCACCTGAATACTGTTGTGGCATCTTGTAATAAATTAAATAGTGATACATTTTCAGTCTGAAGATTGTTTTGTTAGTATATTCAAGTTTAATGAGGTTAGTAACTTCAAGTTCAGTAAGGGTCAATGTAATTATTAATTGGTTTGGAGGATTTCTTAAATACGTAAAATGTAAATAAGTATTCGTGTTTTACTGTAACTCGTAATTTTGATTTTAGTTAAAATTCAGACTTCGTAGCGATTAATGAGCTAAAGTATTTTTAGTCCGTCTCAAATAAACACGACAATAAATATCACGAAGCTTTAGTATCTTGCACCTGAATATTTTTTTTAGGGATTATCAGTGGCGAAACTAGGGGAGGGCGTGGGGGGGCAGCTGCCCCCCCCCCCACGAAAAATCCTGTCGGTAAATCGGCAGTGTTTGTCGGTGCGAAGCACCCAGTTTAGTGACAAGCTACTAGAACGAAGAAAGAATTGGTGAACCTTAAATTTTTGAGAGTTGCCGACCCCTCAAGAAGAATAATTTAAAATTCCCAATTTCCTTCCTCGTTTTAGTACTCTAAGATACACTAGAGGTATCTCAGCTGCCGACCCCTCGCTGGACCGAGAATTCTAGTTGCCGACCACTCCAAGTACCCTCGCTGTACCGAGAATTCTAGTTGCCGACCCCTCAAAGCACTGAAACGAGGAAGGGAACGGTGAATCACAATTTTGATAGTTGGCGGCCCCTCACTGAACTTATGCCTACGCATGTCAGAATACGAAAACGAGGAAGGGAACGGTGAACTAAGAATTTTGATAGTTACCGACCCCTCAAGGAATACTAAACAGAGGAAGGGAACGATGCAGCCTTCCTCGTTTTCGCAGACTTGAATTCTGACGACATCATTCTTCGTATTAGGATGGCCTTCCTCATTTTAGTATGCCCTTCCTGGTTTTAGTATGTCTTCCTGCTTTTCTCGTGTTCCCTTCCCTTCCTCCTTTTAGTCTATCCCCTATTCCCGATGGCAAGTGCATCAACTTCCGTCAGAAAACCATCTCAACTGATATGTTACAACTTATTATTACAACGGTTGTAAGATGCTACAACCTAAGATGATCGGTAAATTGTTAAATCTTGTCGGTAAAATCTGGGCTTGCCCCCCCCCCCCCCCCCCCCCGAAAATGAGCTAGTTTCGCCACTAGGGATTATTGATTTTTCACGATGACAATCTCGTAGCTCGTAGGGATGCTGAGAATATGAATAAGTAATGATTAAGCCATGTTTAGTTTGTTTTGGGAATCTTTGTTTGGCAATTTTGGTGTTGTTGTTGCCAAGTGTTCCTACCAACACTGAGGTACTACGTGCCTGAAAGATTTTCCACGCGGACGAAAAAACTTACTCTGGAATAGCGGAACGCTGGAGGCGCATTTTCATCAGTTTTTATGGCACTTGCCTTCCGGCCAAGTGCCATATACCGATCACTTTTCCGTCGGTCGGTCTGTCGGTCGGTCGGTCGGTCAGTCCGGTGATCGCGAGTTAGGGTACTTCCAGATGTGCTAGGACGATGAAACTTGGCAGGCGTATTAGGGGCCCGACCAAACTAACTTGGAAATCGTCGCTTGCCCGATCCGACCATCGTGGGGGGAGGGAGGGGAGCCGGAATCCGGAATTTAGTGACATGCATAACTTACGAACGGGTAATCGGATCTTAATGAAACTTGATATTTGGAAAGACACCATGTCTCACATGTCCCATCTCAAGTCCGGACCGAATCCGATGAATGTGGGGGGGGGGGGGGGGTCGGAGGGGGGAACCGGAAATCATGTTAAACGCTTAGAGTGGAGCGATCGGGATGAAACTTGGTGGTAGGAACAAGCACAACCCCTAGGTACATCATTGACAGAACCGGACCGGATTCGTGCACTGGGGGTGGGGGGGAGTTGGAGGGAAGTTCCGGAATTCCGGTCATACGGAGTTAAGATACTTCCAGGTGGGCTAGGACGATGAAACTTGACAGGCAAATCAGGGACACGACCAGATTAACCTGGAAACAGTCAGCTTCCTGATCCGATCATCGTGGGGGGGAGAGGAGGGAGGGGGAATCCGGACTCTTGAGGCACGTATAACTTCCGAACGGGTGATCGGATCATAATGAAACTTGGTATGTAGAAAGACCACATGTCTCGGATGTCCCATTTCAAGTCCAGATCGGACCCGATGAAGCTGGGGGGGGGGGTCCGGAAACCTTGTGACATGCTTGGAGTGGAGCGATCGGAATGAAACTTGGTGGGAAGAACAAGCACAAGCCCTATGTAGATCAGTGACAGAACCGGACCGGATTCGAGTATTGTGGGGGAGTTAGGGGGGGGGTCCGGAATTCCGGTGATCGCAAGTTAAGGTACTTCCAGACATGCTAGGACGATAAAACGTGCCTTGAAAATTAGAGACTTGACATGATTGGCTAAGAAATAGTTAGTTCCCAGATCCGGCCATCCCTTAAAGTACTAATGCTAACCGCAAAGTACAAAAAATACTTTTAAGCAATAGATACATTTTCGTTATCCCTATGAGCCCATGATCATTTTTGCCTCAAGGGTTTTGCTTACAACTGAATTCCTTAAAGTACAAACAATACTTCTGAGTAAAATATACATTTTCGTGCTCCTGGTGATCATCTTTTTTGCTTCAAGAGTTTTGATTACAGATGATTTTCTAGCGCCCTTAAAGTGCGCACAGCCAAATGCATTGCCAAACGATACAGTCTCGTGATTTCCAAGGACCCATGATCATTCTTATATCAAGGGTTTGCTTACAAATGATCAAAAGAAACCCACGAATTCCTACTTTCATCCTCTGACCTAGCCTTGCAAGTGCCATATGAGCTTCCAGCTCTTGTTTAAACCTATTTATAAGTACTCGTAAGTGAATTTTCACACTCCAGCGATTTCCAGTGAGCTTTTATCCCCTTTTTCCGCACGTGGGTTTATTGTCCTTCTAATTGTGTTGCTACAACTGTCTTTTCCGTAGGTATAATACATATGATTATAATTAGTTAACACTTGAAGTCGAGGCCAAGGCAATATTTATTTCTAGTTTACTTTTATTAATTTAAACTAAAGTACGACCAACTAGAGTCAAATAAAACGAATAGTATAACATAACGGAACAAACAAAATACGTACAGCAACCTTGGGGGGGGGGCGGGACCCAGAGTAGGGACAACAGAGTAGGGTGCCCTGCGACGGCAGAATTGGCAATATACATATGAAAACTTGCCATCACTACAAGGAGGGATTCGTGTCTGAAGTGATAATGTATACGCATATGCTCATAATGCTCAATAAAAAAAAAATAAAAAAATAATTAGGAATCAACTAAATTAAGTAGAGACAACCCTCTCTGAGGTTTAAAGCTATCTTCAGGAAAGACTAAACGGCTACTTCGTGTACGAACCTGGTACGAACTAGCGTTTTTCAGTTTTTACTTCATTTATTTCTTACTCCGTCTTTTATTTCGTCACTGACACGTTATGAATAAATGCATATACATGTAAATGCAATAACAAGATTTAGTCACTGTAGAACTTCTTCCCAGAAAACAAGTAACTTCAATTCCAAACACGAAAACATACCAAGTTCCGAAATTCCAATTGCATGTTTTTGGCTTCCGATCTTGGAATGTATGACATGACGGCAGCGTAAGCGTCTTTTTCTAGATTAG
This sequence comes from Branchinecta lindahli, assembly GCA_023053555.1. Classification (NCBI taxonomy): domain Eukaryota; kingdom Metazoa; phylum Arthropoda; class Branchiopoda; order Anostraca; family Branchinectidae; genus Branchinecta; species Branchinecta lindahli. The sequence continues at coordinate 24,371,194 of JAKZAO010000009.1, read as the reverse complement.
CGTTTGCTTGCGTAATTCTTACTTGACTGGCTGACTGGTTCATTAGCATCAACAAAAATCACTACACTACAAAGGAACAGGGGAGTATAAAAAAAAAAGATAAAAAATAAAAGAAAAATCGGCTGGGATGTGTCGGGACGCGAAGGTGGGATTCTTGAGACATTTTTTTTACTTAGAGCCCATTGTTTTAAAGCACAACTCTTACTAGAAATGATCTTCTCACCGTGAAATCGTTCAGAAAAAATGTTTTCCGAAAACACCATTACTTTACATCTAAAATTAGCGGTTTTCTTGATAGCGATGTCGATTCTATCCAGCCCTCCTGCTCTCCGACGCGGCGGCTTGGCGCAAAACATTTGAAAACTGAACGTGTCGCCGTGGTTAAAAGGTGGGAAAAGTAAGCAAACAAAGAAGTAAAAAACAGAACATTATCATATCCTTATGACTGTGTGGCAAACTTGTGAGCAGACTTTAAAGATTCCAGCAAACTTTGCGTTGTATGACGGGCAAAACTCGGCACGGCCGAAAAAGCAAAAAGCGCTAAAAACGAAACGAAACAATGGAGAAAGGTCGGGATTTTAGAAGCTTAAAATTCCACAAGGGAGCTAGGTATGTTATAAAAGGCAGAATAAGCAAGAGGGGTCCTTAAAGATATTTCCGGAAGCTTGAATCAATGATCTGTTTTTGGACCGGGAGGAAAGAGGAGGGTAAAAGAACGGAATCTTGCATATCGGTAATAATTAAAACGGAGGGACTTAATCATTCATATTCACTAGTTATTCCACAGACGGGCTTGACCGACACGTAATTTTCTCGCCAACGCTGATGCGCTACTCAGTGAAATAGGTCCTTTTAATCATATTACTCTATGAAAGTATTAACCTTACTAACCTATGTGCTCTTTTATTTTGACATCTGCCTACAATCAGTAACCGAAATAGGCCCAGGCCTAGGCTAATGCACACCTCTAAAGGAGTCAACGCCCCTCTCATGCAGGTTCATTAGGGGAACAACAATAAACATACGTAATTTGGAAAGGACAGCTATCAAAAAAACTATTTCAATTTTTTTTTTACAAAAATGAAAATAGGAGAGGGAGGCAGGCACGTACGCAGGAATTTTTTTCGGTGGGGGCCCAAATCCTTCAAAACAGTATATAAAAGGCGTATTGCAAACTGCAACCGACGAGCAGAGCTAAGAGCAAACTTTTCCAGAATCTCATCCACTGATACAGAAACATCTCGATGGACGTTAAAAGTGCCAAGCCATTTAATCGACCTTCGCCCATTCGGCTGCGGAGATAGGTTTTTAGCCTTTTCATTGAGGAAAATGACCTCTCAACACATGCTGTAGAAGTAGGCATGACACAGAAAATTCGGAGTCTCGGGGGGGGCCGGGCACGGAGGCCCCCCTCTGCGTACGTGCCTGGAGGGAGGGATCGGGCGCCGAGGGCGCCATCCGTATTTCTCGAACAAATGATAGGTGTTAATAAAGAGCCAAGTGCCGGAAATGTGGGTGATACTGAATAGGATCATTTAGTACGGCTTCTTAAACCGAGCGATACAGCCAAGGCTTACGGATCTTTTTGTATTTACGGGAATTTTCCACAGCTTAGCGCGGCTTCTTAGAAAGATAGTCCTGGCCTGATTTGTGACAGACTTGGACTTTGTTCGGTGTCATTCAGAAACCTTTCAAACATAAACTAACTGTCAAAAGTTATGCCGGATTATGGTGTGGAAGATGCTCAGGTTTTCCGGCCGATTATCTGCATTTTCATCATAAAGTTGATAAAGTCTTGTCTTGTCGGGTGTAAATACGGCTTTCGCCCTAAACGCCACGAAATATAAACTCAGTCTGACGTACCTAGTATTGCCGATCGGAGATTCAATTAAACTACTCGAAAATTACTGATAGCCATTTGCTGAAGCGCATCAGTAGAGCTTATGCCCGTGTCGTTTCCGCAAAATTGCGGTTTAACCAAAAGACTACTGCGTACTCCTACAATGCCACTGCTCTTCTCCATGTTCTGTATCTTTCTCCCTTTCTGCACCATCTTTAGTAACGAACACCTTCGTCAAATTCGTTCCATTTTCTTTCGGTTTTCCAAATACGTCTTGCTACGCCTCCCCCCTGGACAAGCTACAGCCATCTCACTGAAAAGTTACGTATAGCTGATCCGTCTGCGGTTGTCACTCCTGAGATCCATCAACAGAATGAAGCAAAACTGTAATCGCCCATGAACAGGGCCGTATCCGGGGGGGTTAGGGGGTTCGCCCCCCTCCCGAAACCCACAAAAGTAATAGTTTTGTGTAGGCTTTAACCTCTGATCTATGTCTTTTTTGTACTTTTTGGTCCGACCTGTCGGCACCCCCCCCCCAGCCCCCCAAAATAAATTCCTGGATACGGGCCTGCCCATAAAGCTCCATGATGTTTTGGTTTAGTGAATTTTATTTATTTTGGTTGTTGTGTTGTTGTTTCTTTCTTCTTTCATTTTTTACCATACCCCGTCTCTACCTGAGGTAGTTTCGGGACTAAAATCAACGACTGCCTATGTACTACCGTCTCTACCGAGGTAGTTTCGGGACTAAAATCAACGACTGCCCATGTCCAAACGAAACTTGACTCTTATGGAGAACTCTTGGCAAAATTATCACATCCAACGGAGCTTAACTTCGTAATTACTTAATTTTAAGTTTCTCAATCAAGAGAGTAAACGCAGCTTGAGGCCAAGGGACCAGAAACTCTCTTGGCAAGTTGCTTGAATTTTTCGAGAAACACGTTTTCGGATAAGGAAAAATGTAAATGCGTCTGTAGCGTCTGTCAGTGGCAGTATGAGTAGCCTACGCTTGTCGAGTAAGCTTCATTGATGTTATTAGTAAGGGGCTGATGAAGGGTACCCCAAAGCAATCCCGAGGTAAAGGAAGAATAAAGCAGTACATGGGACAGTCTACCGTAACAGTATTGTAATAAATATTTAGGTGGGGACTGACAGGACATAAACTTCTACCGCGACAGAAACAAGACCAAAGGTTCCGATGGGATCCCAAAAATTCAATATTTGATCCAGACAATTAGGTTTTGTCTTCGCCAGATCCAGTCTTCGCCAGGCCAAACAGCTAATCATTAAGAAATCCAAGCTCAGATATGCATTCAGCATTTGCTTTACCTCTATAAGCCGATCGTAACGATCCTAGCTTACTTCTGTGAATTTTGCGGTTCTGGCGAAATTCAAGAACTACTTGTCCGGCGAAAAACTAAAGCTCAAAAACGGATTCACCGTATCTCCTTACCCCTATATCCAACATCTAATCAACTTGAAATAAAAATTTAACTTTTAACAAATTTTCCGGTTTTGGCCGGATTCCGGGCGAACTACTTGTCCGGCGATAAAACGCTTTTCGTATTCTTGTTCAGCATGCCTTCTTACCCCTACATCAAACATCTAATCAACTTCAGGTAAAACTTTAACTTCTAACAAACTTTCCGGTTTTGGCCGGATTCCGGACAAACTACTTGTCCGGCGAGAAAACGGTTTTCATATTCTTGTTCAGCATGCCTTCTTACCTCTATATCGAACATCTAATCAACTTCAAATAAGACTTCTACTTTTAACAAGCTTTCCGGTTTTGGCCGGATTCCAGACGAACTACTTGTCCGGCGAGAAAATGGTTTTCATATTCGTGTTCAGCGTGTCTTCTTACCCCATAATCGATTATCACATTAGCTGTTTAAAAATTTTTTGCTTGCCACTTAATTTAAACCCCCTCCCCCACCCCTAAATGAAAAGCTAGAGGGCCCATCTACGAACTCGACCTTACTCTTGACCCAAAGAATCCCCACACCAAGTTTCATCAAAATATCTCACTGCCTTCCAGAGTTATCATGCTTACAGACAGACGGACAGACGGACGGACGGACGGACAGACGGACAACTTTTGCGATGTCATAGGTATCCCTCCACTTGCGTTTTGGGATCCCAAAAACCGAAATTATTTATGAATATAGAAGTTCAGGTCGCCAGCCAAATGTCGGAACTTCGTAGGCGGTCCGGGCCTAGGCCAGGACTATAACTAGGCCAACTAGGCCCCTCGACCTCCACAAGTTCAAGCAATCCCATTCAAGAGGCCATTCCAACTCCCCAAATACCACGTCAAAACAAGAGTGTGACAAAGCTTTTCGGAAAGATTAACAAACGACTAGAATTCCCTTTCCGAATTCACAGTGTCCTGCACAAACTTCTCTTGAAGCTTTCAAGAGGTTGACGAACGAGTGGTCATGTAAGGATGGGAGACACCGCTGTGACTACCCAGACCAGCAACAGATGTCAGCCAACATCACCAACCGATCAACACAGATTCATTAGACCCTGATCTCTCCGAAGTGTGAATTAAGATAATTATATTATATTTTTTGTCCGACACCCGGCCTCAACCCCCAAAAGATGACTTCTCTTCCGCCAATGAAATGAATATAATATGGTGCAAAGTATATGGTAGAAGGGACGGTGTACAAAGGGAAAACAACCGTACCAGCCCCTCGCCTTTAAGTCCCTATCACGGAAGGATGTACTTATAACATTAAATAACTGTCGCCTGCCTCCTACTCTATATGAGGCTTAGTCACGATTTAATTTTGCGGTTAACCGAAAATACACAGAATTTCAACAAAACCACCTGTTCAAAATATCGTAATTGGTCATGACACTTGACAAACCTGACAATCCAATTGAAGCTTCCTGGGTGTTACCAACTAAAGTACAATAACAACAGCTCCAAAAAAATGTCGTTTCATGCCGATCCTCTGTTCTGCTGCCCTCGGGCTTTATTGGTTAGTTAGCCACGGAGGGGAGGTTCAAATGATTCCAGCACACAATACAAATAATAATACAGTAAAATATAACATCATTCACACTTCCTAAATTGAACTTCACTTCTTGAGCCCTCCGTCACAAAATCTACCAATAATTTTTAAATTTTTAATTCGTACACATTTTAACAGAGTGAAGCGGATTGGGCAGTTCAAAATGATGGGGGTTTGGGGGAAATAAGGGGATTGGGAAGGTTACTGAAGATAGCTACGAAACATCGATTTTTTTTAAATCTGGTTGATTAAATGTTTGGGTTTTGTGACGTGAATAGATTTTATATAGTTGCTCTGGACTACTCTGGAGTCGATACTGTTGTCCCATACGGCCTATGGGCTTTTGAAATTATATATACCATATCATCAAAATATCTGGGAAGATCCCATTATTCCCAGACTCGCAGGAAGGGAGACTCCAGGCACTGCCCTAGGAGGTGATCAACGAGGCCAGTGGTCGGGGACAAATAGGGGATTACCGGTTCATAGCTGGATCTTCCGTAGCCACGGCGCGGCCAGTCTGACAGAATCCCTGCCACTGGGTCCGTCGGCAAACCAAGTAAGTATTTTGCAACGATTGCTGCGTTTTCAGCAATTCGCGTGTTGGACTCGGGTCCTAACACGATGCGCTGTTCACTGTATTTAGTGCCTGTGTTTCGTATTAGAAAACACGGAACAGGGCTTTTTTAATTGGAAGCAGTGCCTCCACGCTGAGGGGGGTTAGGTGGTTCAACCCCCCACCCGAAAAATGCAAAAAAACTCGTTTATTTTAACTTCTGATCTATGTCTTTTTTGAACTTTTTGGTCCGACCCGTGGGCCCCCCTCCCCCCAGAAATAAATTCCTCGATACGGACCTGATTGGAAGTTACTGAAATTTGGAGGTGCTCTTTTTGACTGAACGGTAAAAATCAAAACCTGAAATATCTACTCACATGAAATTAAGAGAGATCAAGAGACTACTCCCGAGTCAGCAGTAGTTGTCTTTCATAACAATGAGGGGACACAAATTATACGGTTGCATATGTCTATTGTAGCTCATCTTCCCACTTGTGGATCATTAACGCGCTCCAACCTATCGATCAATCCAGAAATAAGTCTATAGAAGCTCACTTCAATATTTTCTCTGAAACAGGGCACTCTCGCCGAAACTTGACGTGTAGTTTTAGTATCAGCAGCCAAATCAGCCAAGAGAAACGGACAATAAGCTCGTGACTTCAACTCTGAAAAAGCCCACTCCTCTGCTCCCTAATCTCGGTCCACAGACCCGAACAAATCGGAAATTCCAAATGAGCTTTAGAAAACTTTGGAAAAGCTTTTCCAGCGAACTGGGAGATCAACACGATTAGCAAGACTAGAGGTAGCTTTAATACTGTGATTTTCTTCCTCAGATGGGAAAGGTGTCGATAAGCTCTTCTCAGCGAAACAAGGAAAAAGCAAAACGGTAGAACCGAGGGGCTACCGATTCTAACCTTCTAGCACACGGCTTCTAACGGTGACGTTCCAGGGAGGAAAAAGGTTGGAAAGCTGGCTGGAAGTTCTTTGTTCCCGATTTTTATGGCACTTAGTATGAGCTTGCAGCTCTTGTTACTAAACTATCGATATTGTTCAGTCGAGTTGACAGAGAGTTCATTTTAACCCAGTCAACCACAAACCCCTGATTTTTTGGATGCCCTATGCCAAACGCTGGGTAGATCTAGCATTTGGCATACCCTATGCCTAACACTGGATACCCTCTACCAAACGCTGGATACCTCTTGGTACTCTAACCTAGACTTCACTCAAATCATCAATATTTTACTGGGTTAGAGTATCCAGCAGTTGGCACAGCGTATCCAGCGTTAGGCACAGGGTATGCCAAACGCTAGATATACGCAGAGTTTGCATAGGGTATCCAAAAATCAGGGGTTTGGGGTAGACTGTTATGACCTACACAAAACTATGTAGTAAGAAATGTGTACAGACTGAATAGGACCTTTGCCAAGAAGGGCTGAAATTAGCTGGAATAAAATCTCAGCTTCTTATCTGTTCAGCTTCATGACAAATTAAAAAGTTGACTAATTCATTTTACAAGAACCACAAACAATATAATACAGTTGTCCGATACCAGGTGCATTTTAAGTCCGATTTTGCAAATCGAATCGAAAAGCGCCTTGTTCCTCGTCTTCCCATCTTCTTCTGAAATCTGTTAGAATCTCTCCGCTAATCCAAGAAGATCGGATTACAGCTTGCTGGCTTGAGACATTAAGAATGATTGATGGATGAGGAATCCGCCTTGTTTATCGCCATTTACACCTCTGTCAAAAGTCGGTGTAGGCTTGATGCACATAGGGGGTGCTCCGGGATCAGCAGGTCAACGGAAGCACATCCCCAGATCCATGAGCTTAGACGAGTAGTCTAGGGAAATCCAGAAGGCTGGGGGAACTCGTACGCACTGGACCATTTTCTTAACCGATACCGCGAGCTTTCGGAATTCAGGGGATCAACCTTAAAGTTTAGGCTAACTGAAAAGCCGACTTATTTTTGTGCCACTTAACCGAATAAACTGAATTATTTGGATTCGGCAAAAGGATTTTTTTTCCCACTATCTGCTCTAGTTATGACGTTCAGAATATCTCCGACCGTCCCCACAGCGTAAATTCTACTATGACACAGGAAATTTTAATCGCAACACAAACGCGGCTTTTCAGTGGCCAGTGGTGACATTGGTGAAGATTGCTTAGTGAATGAATAAACAAAAATCATAAATCTTTCTCGTAAAGCATACAACAAAAAATTCAAACGCATAGAGCACCACAAATTACAAGGAAATTCCACTATTTGAAAATCGATTATTCGTGATGGCGGAACAACGAAGTAGCGCATTTTCAGCGGGTCTTCAATCCAATTTAAGTGAATAAGTGATGGGTAGCCAGATTGTCCTATTCCAGCCCTTTTCGGTTAAAAGGGTAAACTTCCGCTTCTTCCCGATATTCTGAAAAGTACCGCGGAAAGGAATATAATCAATATGTGATTATTTGGATAGAGCGCTGAAGCTGAGAGCGATAACGTTACGTAGCTAGGCTTCATAGCCGCTTGGAAGTATTGTTATATTACAAAAATTCTTATCATTATTGGTGTATTTTACGCCAAACTGACGTATTTTATCGGAGACCGCCTAAACAAATGACGTGTGGCGTAAAACTTAGCTATTTTGATTTAAACTGGCTCATTTTTTGCGTGGTATTGTCAAGGTATTGTTCAGAAGAATTCAATGTAACCTTCAAGAATAATCTGATCTGATAATCCATTTAATTTAGTTTTATTTATTAAAAAACTACTTAATACCCGCAAACTCTCGTTAAATGTTCAACAAGATTACTGCTCCTATTTCCTCTATGCGGCAAACCAAACCGCAAACTTTTCAGAAAGTTGCGAAACGAGGAGGGGAACGAGGAAGGAAGTCTTGGACAGTTTATATTCGGGGCGTTCGTCAATGATTCGGCCACGAGTACAAGTCTGCAGTAGGCATAAGCATCTATTGTTTGTTCACGAAATATGATTGAAAAAGTGATTAGCTAGCAGAATGTTTGTAGGTGTTGGACGTTAAAAAGTAAGGATGTTTCGGTATGTTTTTGCGATTTAAGACTGTCCTGTATATGGCTTAATACATTTTTAATACAGATATGTTTCTATATATATATATTCTCTTGTAGATTTGGAAGCAGTGAAAATGTTGCTACTCGTGCGGTGTAACACCTTGGCGGACGAAGGCCGAACATTTTTTTTTTTTTGGGGGGGGTCCGGGGGGGTCTTACTGATAATCCTTGCAATTTGGGGGGAACTGGGGAGAAATCATTTCTGGAGTGTTTTTCAAAGCCCGCGGCTTATTTTTTGGGGGACCGCGGTCTCGCAACACTGCTCGCATGAAGGCGAGAGTTGACGGGACTTTCTTTCTTAACTGTCTGCTAAATAAACATGTCTCGTGGGCTTTGTTCAAGTATTCATTCGTATATCTGATATCTGGTTATTTATTAAACTTTACAAACAATCAGTATGCAGGGGCGTCGCGACACCTTCCTGATGGGGGGGGGTGCGGCTTCGGAATTTTACCGGAATTTTTCGGGATTTTACCGGAATTTTTCAAGATTTTGCCGGAGATTTTCCATAGTGAATATCTCTGCAGGCACAGGCGTCACTACTAGGGGGGGGGGGGGGTCGACACCCCCAATGTTTTCGGCCAGTCGGTAAAAAATAGCCGAGTCGGCGCAAAGCGCCGCGATTTTTAGTAAAAACGCAGTCAATTTTTCTCTTAGAAATAGAGTCGTTTTTGGGATCCCAAAACGTAAGTGGAGGGATACCTATGACATCGCAAAAGTTGTCCGTCTGTCCGTCCGTCCGTCCGTCTGTCCGTCCGTCTGTCCGTCTGTCTGTAAGCACGATAACTCTCGAAGGCAGTGAGATATTTTGATGAAACTTGGTGTGGGGATTCTTTGGGTCAAGAGTAAGGTCGAGTTCGTAGATGGGCCCTGTAGCTTTACATTTAGGGGTGGGGGAGGGGGTTTAAATTAAGGGGCAAGCAAAATTTTTTTAAACAGCTAATGTGATAGTCGATTATGGGGTAAGAAGACACGCTGAATACGAATATGAAAACCATTTTCTCGCCGGACAAGTAGTTCGTCCGGAATCCGGCCAAAACCGGAAAGTTTGTTAAAAGTAGAAGTCTTATTTGAAGTTGATTAGATGTTCGGTATAGGGGTAAGAAGGCATGCTGAACAAGAATATGAAAACCGTTTTCTCGCCGGACAAGTAGTTCGTCCGGAATCCGGCCAGAACCGGAAAGTTTGTTAAAAGTAGAAGTCTTATTTGAAGTTGACTAGATGTTCGATATAGGGGTAAGAAGGTATGCTGAACACGAATATGAAAGTTATTTTTCGCCAGACAAGTAGTTCGCCTGGAATCCGGCCGAAACCGGAAAGTTTGTTAAAAGTAAAAGTTTTATTTGAAGTTGATTAGATGTTCGATCTAGGGGTAAGAAGAGATGCTGAATCCGTATATGACAATAATTTTTTTGCCGGACAAGTAGTTCGTCTCCATCACAGCCGAAAAATATATCTGTTTTATCATTACATAAGCGATTATATTTGTTTTTACCATGATTTCTAAAATTCGTTTTATTAATGATTAGTTGTTTCTCCTTAATCCTTTTCCAAAGTTCATCAGTAAAAATCTTCAAGAAGTCTAGCGGACACTGGAGAAGACAAAACAGATTTGTCTCGATCAAATATTCGGTTTTGGGATCCCATCGGAACCTTTGGTCTTGTTCTTAAAAATAGTCGTTTTTTCTTAAAATCAGCCGATTTTTCGTCAACACAGTCGTTTGTTTTCTCAATAATAGTCGTTTTTATCTGCAAAAACCGTCGGTAAAAATGACCAGCCAGTCGGTAAATACCTTGTCCCCCTCAAACATTTTGGCTAGTAACGCCTCTGTCTGCAGGAACTCTAGAATACTGTTGTGTTCTGACTTAGATTGTGTGTTACAAACGACGGTAAACAAAGACAGGCTCGTTGAAGTTTAACTGCAAAGGCATAGCTTATTTTTACTTCTGATATTTGAAAACACTGAAATATTCTGACTCTTTCATGAGAGTCTGTTACTAATCGCATGTTAAACCGATCTAGAACGTTAAATTTTAACTAAAATTCACGAAAGAATTCGAATACCATATTTCTTCAAACTTTTTTTTGTTCCGAACGTGTCCTGGGGACTTCCGAGATCATGTCGGAACAAGGCTAACTTGTGAGTCGAGAAGGCTGTCGAATCTTGAGTAGATGGTACTGTGATTTTATTCCTGGAACAATATTTGTAGCTGGAAATGGTGTAAATTTTGTTAGGTTGCCTAATTTTTGAAAGCTACAGAAATTTTGGAGATTACCGGAATCACCCGGTGAACGTCCAGGTTGGATGTTTTGTCCGTCTGCACGATTCACTCTGATAAGTTGTGCTTCGCGGTCATCCCTGTAAGCGGTAAGCAGCAAAATTCCGGTAGATTCCCTGAGCCGAATTTTGGAAGATTCCGCGCGGCATATTCCGGTAGATCCCCTGAAACACGTTCCAACAGATTCCCTAAGTCAAGTTCCGGTAGATTCCTTGTGAAAGGTTTCGTTAGATTCCCTGAGCGAAAATTCGGTAGGCTAGATTCCCTCAGCCGAATTCTGGAAGATTCTGTGGGGCAAATTCCGGTAGATCCCCTGAGACACGTTCCGACAGATTCCCTAAGTCAAGTTCCGGTAGATTCCTTGTGAAAGGTTTCAGTAGATTCCCTGAGCGAAATCCGGTAGGTTCCCTGAACAATAATCCGGTAGATTCCCTAAAAATCGTCAAGTTCAGGTGAATTTGTCAAATTTTAACTGGCGCGGCTTCGCCGCACCAGTCAAAATTTACCGGAATTTTTTCCCACGGGCCTTCTGGGGGGGGTGCAGCACCCCCCCCCACACCCCCCCTCGCGACGCCCCTGTCAGTATGTCGGCCATTACCAGATTATAACAGAATCGACAGATCAGGGTATTTGTCGAATACGCTAACCCGTCATCTATAATTGCAATCGGATTTGCCTTGCTTGTGACGTCTTAGTCATTCATTCAGAAGCGGCTGGAAGGCCCTGAACTGCTGAAGTCGTAATTAAGAAAACATAATTGGGATATTGAGACCAACTATGGTTGTGAATATACCATTTCCCCCAATTAACAGCTTCTAAGTCCTCCAGTCCAATAAACCAGCCACACACAAACCGTCTGTGGTGGTCAATACAATCTGACTAGTTTGCCAACCCCTTGTGGTGTAGTATTCTCGGAAAGTGGGGATATAACCCTGTATACAGTTGTTTTAATTCTTGGGGAGGGGTAGACTCTTGGCCTGTTAACTTATGTGCAAAAACAAAGTTAGCCCTGGATCTGGATGTAGGATACCAGAGCATGCAGAACTTGTCTGGTCCACTTAGATTCGAAATATTCTGCAGTCGTGACTTAAAATTAAAAAAAAAAACGTGATTGGGACTTTGAAACCAATTATGACCTATGATATCGGTCACCAAAAGAAAAGTAACCACGACATTTTCCCCAAGCAAAGTAGCATGAAATCTTTTTGCATGATCCACTCCATACAGCATGCTCCGAGGGGATACTCACTCTCTGGCAACCAGGGTATACTCATTCCCGGCAACCTTCCGTCACCGGCACTCGTTGTGCACAGGTTTGAGGAGTGAGTATCCCCTCGGCATGCTATCATGAAAGCCATTAATTCAGTGGCCTGGGAATTAGGATTTGAACCCCAATCCTCGGAACGAAGGAAAGTTGCCCTTTATGAAATCTCCAGGGTATGAGTAGACACACCTCAAAAGCAAAAGATAATTGGAATAGAATATTTACTTTTTTCACATCTCACAAATATGAGAGTATTTACTGGGAATCTTGTCGGCTATTAAGCCACTGACGAAGTAATAAATACAGTTTCAGGAGAAATTCCAAGCAGTAATTAGCCAAGGATCCTGGAAATCACATTCCCGAGGCACTGAATTGGCTGGAACTTGCTAACATCTTGTCGGAACCAACCTCATTATCAACAAATCAAGTCACATTAGTATCTCCAACTATTAAACCGTGAATGACCCTACAAATTAACTTAGATACGCTCAAACTCGTAAATTTTCCACTGAAGACGTTCCTCGCCGAACGATTTCCAAGACGATGCACCACCTTCTCTCCCCCGACTCGCATTACCTCTTCTCATTCATTTGACACGGACGGGCGGGAGCAAGGGGCATAACCCTTGGGTGGTGAGGTGTACTCCAAGAACAACACCTTGCATAATAACAAACACGAGCTATGACAATGCCGCTTTCACATCAAAGCTAAGTCTTTGACAGTGATCTAACAGCTCAATTTCTCATTTCCCGGGTTTGAATGTTACGTACAAGGGATTACACAAGGAACTTGTTAACTGAGACATATAACGCTGAAACCTTCATCTCTACATTTCATTCTCACAAAACTTTTAACACTTTTTCTCTACCCTTATTTACTTATTTTAAAATTGCGATTATTTTTCGTCAGATTTTTGAACCCTTAAACCTTTCGTAATTTTTGTTTTATTCAACTAGGTACTTAATTTCAGAAGAATAGCAAGTCCAGTAATGGAAGCGTTTGGAGTAAGTAAGTGAGTTTGGGATAGGCAGACTAGTGAGATTACTGACAAGTAGAATTTTTAATGAGATTATAAGTTCAAAGGTGTTCCTAAGGGTCACCCTACTCCGGCGCGAGGCATGCATCATAGGTCGGATTTAGTACAGTATTTTGATTAACACAATAATTGTATTATGACCAGGGTCGTATCATAGGGGGTTCCAACCCCCCATACATACAAAAACAATCGTTTTTACAGGCTTTAGCCTCTGATTTATATTTCTGTCATACTATTTGGTACGGATTACGTCCGACTAGCGGGAAGACCTCCCCCCCAAATAAATTCCCAGATCTTGAGCTGGTTATGGCCCATTGGCTCTTGAATCCACAAATTCATAAATGCTAAAATCGCTCTAAAATAATCTCTTGATTATTTCGTGGAGTCGATAGTTGCCTTTTTGCAGATACACTGGTACAACGGTAACTGGACCTGCCTTTTATCGTTTTTGCAGTTACGGTACCATGTTTTTTCCCCAAGTTCATTTTCCAGCTAAAAGCTTGAGCCTGCTGAGGACCCTTGCCAAGAAGGGTCAAAATATAGTTCCAATAAAATTCAGCTGTCATATCCGTTTTGCATTGTCAAATAAGTTACCATGGTATCTGATACTACGGTTGCTTTGCAAAAACCACAATTGCGGAATCCGCGCTTTTAGAAGTCATCCCAAAAGAAATACTTAGGCTGCAGTGGAGGAAGGCGTACAAGAAACATGGGAGTAAGAACCCCTTGCAAGGGGACTCTGTGTGGGTTCTGTTGCGTCTGTGAAGGTGGAGTGACTTATTGCACCATCGTGAACTGTCACCACACAACAACATGTGAAGGGATACACAGTAGTTAGCACTCAATAGGCCACATGCGGCAAGAGACATAAAACGAAAACCTCCAAACTGAACGAAAGAAGACCACCAGGAGAAAATTAGGAACTATTCAGCACCAGGCTACGAAATGAAATGTGCCTCAACCTGCAGCCTGATCACACCAGAAAACACTTCGAACGCAACTCCGGCTATCGCAACAGTGCTTGGTTTTATTATGCAAATGTCTGGTTTGTTACGCAATATGTCCAGCGACCACTATAAAGGTTTTAAGGCTGACGTTAAACAAACATCATGATCACATTTTATTACATTTATAATTTTCAGTTCTTCTTCGTCGTCTATTTCGTTATCAGTGACCTCTTTGAGATAAAATTCCTGTTGTCGTGGTGGTGGAAAGCCTTCCAAAATTCAGGTGCGGTGTTGATTCAACATACACCATAATACATAAATAAGTAAAGAAAAGGGAATAAAGAAAGTAGGCTTAGTAGGCTAAACCGAAAGCATCAGGATCAATATTGGATACCATATGTCAATAGGAAAAGGGATTAACTTTACAGTTGTAGCAGAGCTGAAGGAAGTGTGATGGGTGAACTGGTTCACTTACCTCCAAGCAATAAATGCTGCTATGGTAATGAAAACGGCTCCACTCAGAGTACCAAGAGATGCCACCAAAGCTGGACTTCCCAAATCACCAATCTGAGCATCCATACCCTGGAACAGATACTAAAATAAGTCATTGTAGTCGAGATTGTACTCGATTGCAATTTGTATACTAGAATTATATATGCTATGTAAACCGGGTCCTAAGGACAATATTCACTGGAAATCAACCTATTGACGAAAAAAAAAAAAAAATGTTGTCGTGAATTCACCCTTGCCGATCCTTGCCACCCTTAGCGCCCCAGATCATCCAGGGCGAAATAAAATACCACAGTTAGCAAGGCAGAGATTTGTTATAATTTGTGCATCTTAGTCGAAACAAACAAGTGCCTTGTAGCTTACGTCGGCTTACGTCAGGTGTGGAGCTGTGAGGACATTTATCAACAATATCCCCCGCTGCAGTATTTCAATATCGAGTTTTTGATTCAGCCAAAGGCCATATAAAACAAGAAAATAGACACCCGTGTATCCCATATATTTTAAGAAAATGCACGACTCAAAACGTACGTACAATAACATATCAAGTACTTTTATCGGGAGTGGCTTCGTAGCCATACACAGGGAAAAAGGTTTGCCCGAGTTTTCCCACTGAGGCGTTAGAAATCCAGATCTCAGAAATACGCTTGAGTGTTATTGTTCAAGTTAGAGAACGGTTACAAGAGAGAAACCATTACACTGGGAAAGAAACAAAACATAGGCCTGCATTTCTTCTAACAGATAACAGCATAAGCATACATCAAGCCATATCTGAAAAAAAAACTTCATATGGTCAATATATTTCATTGCTGGGCCTAAAATGTATGGTTAGGCCGGGGCTAGGCTACAATAATTTCTGCCGAACCCATGTCCCTTTGGGACGCACAACCATAGTGTCCTCGTGACTACCCGTGTTCATGCCCAGGTCAGGGACAGGGTTCTTTACAGAAGACGGCTATTCGACACCAACTTGTTAAAGGACGAAATTAGACAGCAACTTAATCCCTACACTAAGTGTCAGGTTAAACGGCCCAACCCGAAGTAATAAAACAATTAGGGACAAGTCCCCTTTTTTCGGCAGCTGTTTCGACTCCACTGACATCCTTGCCAGTCTGTCACCTTAAAATACAACCCTCTGAACACCGACATGTCCTACTTTATGGTTATCAGCCACCCACTAATGAGGGGCTGATAACTTCCTTAAAGTTCAACTGAAAAGGCAGCTTATTTTTCCATCTGATATTTGGATACACATAATTATTCTGACTCACCTAAGGGACTATGTATTTTTTCACCACGGGCTCTAGTAATAACGGTGACAATCCACGACAACCCAAAATTCATCCAGACGCGGAGAATTTGAATGATTCAACAAAAGCCTGCATTTCCATGGCTAAAGACGCTAAGCTTCGAAATGATACGGCTGAAGAAAGTAAAAACATGATGTTAAGACTTAAGATACATCTTGCAAGGAATTCGTCATTTTTTATTTATTTTTTTCAGCAATGGCTTACGTTTGTTGTTGCTATATATTTCAAGCATAGAAGGACAAGCTCATAGAGGCACCGCAAATCCACAAGAGCTATTCATCCGATAAAATCAAACGTAGTAACGCATTCTTATTGGGTTTTCCAGCCTATTGAAGCGAATAAGTGACGTGTAACTAGACTTTTGGGTCTCAGCCCTATTCGGTTAAACTTTAACCCAGCGAATAACTATTTGCTTCTGATGTCCCCTCCACCGGCAGGGAATCAACTGGAAAGTTGAGTTTCCAGATTGACAATTGACAAGAGCAACTAGAAGCTCACTCTCGCTAAAACATCATTCCATCAATCCGAATTCTGACGACTCGAGAAGCACTTTAATTTATCACAAAGTAATCTTGAACTTCTAGGACATGATGTTTTTAATCCATCAAACTAGTCAACGCCGACCCCACTCTTCTATATTCGTATTAAACACTGTTCAACTCGGTTTCTCCTTCAGCTAAATCAAACAGAGTCTGATTTATTCCTAACGATATGTTGAAAACTATAAGTTCCCCGAAGTATTCTATACAAAAATAAGGTACAGTAGGCTGCTCGGCAGGCTGTTCGGCACTCCACCCTCATATAAAGAATAGTCATTAAAGAGTACCCCCTCTCTCCATTCCCAACGCAAACGCGAGGAGAAAGGGGCTACGGTAAGTGGGTAAAAAGAATAAAACAAGAGGAGCAAAACCCGGCAAAATCACTAAAACTCCGACGAGCACATATATGTTTCAATTTTGAAGACGCCCTCTTTCCTCGCACTAGGCGTCTTCGCCCTTTGTACACCCTTAAACCGTCAGAAGTACGAAACCCCTCACAATCACTGTAACGGTATCGACTACACGACAACTTTACAACCAAAGGCCATCCAAAAGCCCCGATTAAGACTAGCTAATAAATACAGTGGAATTCCACAATCAGAAAACATATAGTCCACAACTCACTACACCGTCGCATGTTTCCCTCGTATCTACACACGAAATCCTCACCAATAAACCGTAAATCTGTCATGCATCTCGCTATCAGGATCCAATCACTGAAGGTCCTTAGATACCAAATAACCCCATCTCTTTACGATATTATTACAAAGTTTTGGGTCTTTTGCCGACATGCTGAAACCTTTATTAGATACTTAATCACGTGCGCAGCAGACGTCACAAATCCAGAAACAGCGAATTATGAAGCTCGATCTCACCCGGAAAACTTTTAAAATGGTAGGCAGTTGTGGTTAATTTGAGTATTTTGTTTTATTTTTAATCCATTTACTTTTCACTGTGTCACTGTGGGCCAGAAATAAACTCTTTTTGTGGGTTGCGATTATTTAAATTTTTGAGCGACGGATATAGAAACAACTAACTTCAGACTGCTTAATTTAATAAATACTTTGCAACAAACAAATGATCAGTTTTGCACACAGCTACAGCTGATTTTTTCAATAACAACAATAATTTATTTATAACCCACAATTCCACAAAACATTGGTCTGGAAGGTGGAGTAAATCACACGAAAATAGAAAGAAAAATAATTAACATCACTACACCAAGGATACTCCGTGAAAAGAAAGTACCTTTTAGGAATTACCCTACCAATCGCCTATCTAAACTTTTGTAAAAATATCCAACACATTTTTTTTTTAAATGTCTCAAGCTTGTTTAAACTGTTCGCTAAGCCATTACAAACGGCTATACGGTCACTGCCATTCGCTATCTCGCAAAATTTCAAGAAAAATCGTCAGTGGAACCCCATGTGTTTTCTAAGGAGCACTTCCCCATCCTTCTGAATTTCTCTGTCAGAATTTCTTTGAATGCAAGAACAACCTTATGAAGGCTTTATTCCATACAGAAGCCAATGAACGTGACTGGAATGGAGCACTAATAATACCAGCCAAGCAAAGATCCTTTAGCTCTGTGGGTCATCAACGTTCCTTAGAGACAACTAAATAAACGGCCCGGAAAACACAACATCAAAGCCGAGAGATTAGGGGAGTAAAACGAAAAAGGTCAATCGAGTTACGTACCAAAGAGCGATTCTCATTTGGATTCCCCTTGATGCAACCTTTGCTAACGACTACTGCAACTGCGGATATCTTCACTTGACAACGCTTTTGACTGGAATAAAATCGTGACTGATTGCTTTCCAAAGTACCGCTAGAGGCAATGAAAGACATTCACCATGTTACAGTGCAGCCCTTATCACGCTATCAAGATCCACCGCTGGATATACCTTGGCCATGCCGCCGGTATTACACTGTCAGAAGTTTGGTAACAGGTAACACACACGTTTTCCTGTTAAACAGTATGAAATCATGTCTGTTCTGTATGACCGTATCAACTGTTATGTTTTCGCAAAAACATTACACTTTAAAGGGCTAGCCTATAAACTGTCAGAAGTTTCATAACAGATAACACAAGGATGTGCGGTTTCAACAGACAACACTTGGGATGTAATTTGTTGTGATTTTGAAAACGTTATGCATACAGTCTTATGCACAATAAGGATTGCCATGAAAGCCTAAAAACCGCCAACAAAGCATCTGCTGACTTTTCCGTTATCATGACGACAAACAAAAAGTCAGCATATGCTTGTCGGCGATTTTTTTGGCTCTTATTGGCAATGCTTGTTATGCATAACGTTTTCAAAACCCCAACGGATTACATCCAAAGTGTTGTCTGTTGAAACCGCGCATCCTTGTGATATCTGTTATGAAGCTTCTGAAAGTGTAACAGACGTTTTGTCTCGCAACATAACAGTTGAAGGGTAATAACAGATATATATTATCATAACGTTTAAAACAAGGCTGCGCTAACATGTGTTATCTGTTATGAAAGTTTTGACAGAGTAGCCTCCGAACGCTAACCTCCATTGGCAACCGGAGGGATACAGACAAAGAGGGCGACCGAAGACCTACTTCGCCTCACTTACCAGTCGGATCTCTGCAACGTCAAAGCGTGCATCCAGCCCGAATGGTAAGATGCCTGGTAAGCAGCTCATACAAGGACGACTGGCGGCAGAATGAACCAAGATCTAAGGTAAGGCCAAGGACGATGAAAGCTGACGGCCAAATCTGCCAGGCGAATTTCGCGATAAAATAGAAATGCAAGAAAATTTAGCCTACAGTTGGATATTGAAGGGGGAGCCCACGGTCTTAATGTTATGTTAACATATGCAATGGTAACTAGAAATCTCGCCAGGAAACAAAGTGTAGGTTCTTTTGTGTCTTAGTCTCACTGAAAATGTCCGCTTGCTGGAAGAAACATAAGAAAATAAACGCTTAGATATTCAAGGACGGACTCCGCAGTACATCGTTGCAACCTTGCAAACCAGACTATCCAAAAACTATTCTTACAGACATGACGGGATCATGCCAAGGTAAGGGATCTGATAACACAGCTGACCGAAAGCATTGACATTTACTTCCTCTTCTGTAAGACCCTTCCCCCTCTTCATGCCGTGAGGGGACAATTTCAGTTCCAAACTGCAGCTCATTATCGACATGCCACTATAAAGCGACTCCCCGCGCAAATACGACCACCCAATTACTTTTCCATTCCCGATCAGACAAACAAAATCCCAGATTAATCCCTAGATAATTTCTATAACAACGGTCCATGATTCCACATCACATCAGGCTAACCTCACAAGAGAGATACTGGACATTTCTCTCTTTTGCATGTCTAAGTCCAACTGATTTGAGCAGTGAGGACAAACGAAGGCACACTGGAGGAAATTTGTATTCTAGAGTACAGACATGTATTTGCCTTGTCTTCGGGCAATTTGTACGGGAAGTTTTCAGTTAGGAAAGCTGGCATTTTAGAAAGTTCGCCTAAATTCCACGTTCCTTCAGCTCCCAACTGAAGACCACCATTTCAGAGGACTCTCTCTAAAGTAAGGGGAGAACGGATAGTAGTTCAGAAACGGAATAAAAAGCTCGCATGATTCAAAAGCTCCATTATGGGTTGGCCCCTGGTTGGCCCTAATTTTAAGACCAGCATTTCAAAGGACTCGCTATTAAAGTAAGGGGAAAACGGTTAGTAAGATTAGAAAAGGAATAGAGAGCTCGCATCCTATTGATTGACTGTTAATTCTAGCCATCGAACAAATATTTAAATCATTTTATACAGCCTACCTGCACAGTAATAGAGCCGGCTTGAAGTTCACCCCCCCCCCCCATTATGTAATCGAATAAATAAAACCGAGGTTTTGAAATAAATATTGTCCTACGTTCTGGAGAAAGTTTTCCAGAAATAATTCCCGGTCTTCCGCCGGAACAAACAAAAATTTTGAAGGAAAAATCCACTGCTGAAGTTGCTAGCTCAACTCAGTTCGAAATCAAATCCCATAACTTCCTCGAAACCAATCAAGTGATCACAGAACTGTCCCAAATAAAGCTATCAAACCCGATATCCGGATTCAACCGGAACAGGAAAGCGGGAAAAATGTGACGGTGGAATACCTAAGCTATGCAAGGTAGCAAAGGTAAGGTTTGGTGAAGAGGTTTATTTTACATTAAATTTTCCTTTCAGATTTTTAAGTTCATGGATTCAGCTGCGAACAAACTGTCTCCCAGTATTGGGGAATATCAGGGATGTTAAAATGCCAGGGTGCAACGGATCCCTTTTCAGCAACGGATCTACAATAGTCCAAACCCCAAAATTATATGCAGGATTGGTGCATTTCCCGAACACTTAAGTAAAATTCGAAGTAAGATTCGACCCCCCCCCCCCCCGAAACCCACAAAAGTAATAGTTTTGTGTAGGCTCTAACCTCTGATCTATGTCTGTAAGTACTTTTTGGTCCGACCCGTGGGCAAACACCCCCCCCCCCCCCCCAAATACCAGTTAAAATGCCAGGGTGCAACGGATCCCTTGTCAGCAACGGATCTACAATAGTCCAAACCCCAAAATTATATGCAGGATTGGTGCATTTCCCGAACACTTAAGTAAAATTCGAAGTAAGATTCGACCCCCCCCCCCCCGAAACCCACAAAAGTAATAGTTTTATGTAGGCTCTAACCTCTGATCTATGTCTGTAAGTACTTTTTGGTCCGACCCGTGGGCAAACACCCCTCCCCCCAAATAAATTCCGCGGGCAAACAACCCCCCCAACCCCGAAATAAATGCCTGGATACGGGCCTGGTATGTCATGTTAGTTTGGGGAAGTGGGAAGTTGTAAAGCTCAGTTGATTAAAAGTTCGTCTGTATACTGAATGTAAATATTGTACTGTTTTTGTTCATAACCCAACATCTACCTCCCTATTTACATAAGCTCTGCAGCTTTATATTGTGAAGTCAGTTTGGGAATGGAGGCGGGGGGGGGGGGGGTACACCGACTCTGCACATATCAAGCTGGCTTTTGGCAGTGATGTATAAAACAATCCTTCAGTCTACTCCATTCGGGGACATGTTTTATTCACAACGTCTCCTCCCGGTATCCTGACAGCTCTATCAGCTCAGGACCAATTCCCCGAAGTGAAGCCGGACGTCTCTCTTACCTTGCATGTCAGAAAATAACCAGAGCCCTGGATCGGCGGTAAACATGCTGTTATTCGATTTGATGAAGCCACTATCTTTAATGACCATAGCACTCCGATTACCAACCATCTTCATTAACCATATAATTGTTTTGGCAAATTCTGACCGTTACCAGATTATCACCGGAATACTAATGATTCAAAAGGAATTCTCGAATTGATTAATAAGGTATGCATGAGCTGCTGCAAGGAAAGACAAACAAATAGACCACTTGACCTCACATGTTTGATGAGTATCAATGTTGAGTAAACTTACAAATCGGCCCTAAGATTAAAAATTTACATAGCCGTGCATTCCTCCAACAATAAAGTTTACAGAAATTGTCAGAGAGCCAAGTCGACCGGTCAACGTGCTTGTTGATGCTGTTGCGAATTTACCTAGTGCTTTTATTTTACTTATTTTATTAGTTCGGCGTTATTCAAATTATAATGTTATGATGATTTGTTGGGTGTTTTGCCATATAACACTCAAGACACCAGTTATCATTGCCCAAACTTTGGGTTTGACAGAAACGTAGTCTAATGAAACAAATGCATAAGCTCATGCATGTTTATACAAAAATGGGCATTGAATAATTAAAAAATCAGTAATGGTAGTCCAATACAACATAATCGGTGAATGAACGGGAACGAAAACTGAAAATGAACGGTGGTCCCCTATGTCCTAGACTCGTACTCGGACAGAACAAAATGCATAAAGATACGTTAATTTATAAAATAGTATAAAATAACTAACATGTAAATGGTGCTGTGAAATATAACAAGACAGTATCAGTACAGTATTTACGTAAGCACATACTTTCTGCATATGGCTAATATGCTCTATTAGTATGTATTCTTATATGCTAAGCGAAAGAAGGCCAACCCCCAGTAAACCCTTAGAGGATACAAATAACACGTTAGAGAAAACGGTCGGATATGCAAATCTGATTTTGTTCAATCCATGAAAAAGTCAAAACGATTCTTAACGCCTTCAGAAAAATCACGTCATGAATATGAATGTGTTCTTTCTTTTCTACTCTGGAGGCCACAATTCAAAGAAGAAAATAAGAATGGACATAGACAAGACGCCTCTTTTGGACACATGATCAATTAGTCCATAATAGATTATTGCAAAAATATGCAAAGGAGATGCTGGTCAACTAAACACACTAAACTAAACACATAAAAGAGTTGTAAATCATTGAATCACTTCTGTCACGTTTGCTAGCGCGTCATAGCGGATTTCGGATTTAAAGTTCAATGGGCGGATCAAACAATCATGATTGCGCCACATTACCACCCCCTAGAATACAATATTACATCAGAAATCAGCAGATTCCTAGACAACTTGTTTTCGCTATATATTCGTTTCGGCGTTTTTGTTGACTGCCATACTCCTGATTTACTAGCTTCGACAAATATACGCGGAGTTTCTTTTTTCTTATCCATTCTGTGTTATTATATACTCCGGATTATTTGTACTGTTGACAAATATTCATATTAACGGTCTTAACTGAGAATTCCTTGTAAGCTCAGGAATCAGCTGCAAGTAGGTCGGTTATATTTGTACATTTTTGGCAGTTTTGTAACTTTACATCCAGAAAGCAAAACTTTTCTTCGGTAGCCTACTACAAACCACAGAAAGTTTTGTCAGATAACACTAGAGCAATCTGCCAGCTACAGAGACGGTTTATTTTAGCAATCGTGGCACTCTCACAGGATGATTGGTTTTCGTAAATGTCGAGTTTTTGAATTTCCGCGCCTTGCAGCACCATGATCTGAAATTGCCTCCGCCGATACGCCGAAGAGTCAATGACAAGCGATAACAAGAAAACGGCTTATTTAGTTGCCTAGCTGACAGCGCTCTCTAATGGAAGCCAGAAACGTGTATGTGTGAAGCATTTTATAAAATTAAAGCATAGTTAGTGCCCATTGTGCTTTAAGGGTATTTTTACTTAAGAGGATTTCGAAACTTCCTTACATCTTGACATCCACTTCGGCTCAGTTAGAGTTTAACTGAAAAGCCAACTCACTTGTGTGTCATTTAATTGGATACACTGAATTATTTGGATTCTGCAAAGGGATCTTTTGATTTTCCACTATCTGCTCTAGTTATGAGGCTCAGAATATCTCCAGCCGTCCCCACGGCGTAAATTCTACTATGACGCGGGAAATTTTAATCTCAACGCAAATGCGGCTTTTCAGTGGGCAGTGGTGAGATCGGTGAAGATTGCTTAGTGCCTGAACAAAAAAAAAATTGATAGATCTTTCTCGTAAGGCAAACAGCAAAAATACAAGAGGCACCACAAATCACACGGAAATTCCACTATTTGAAATCGATTATTCGTGAATAGCGGAACAACGAAGTAACTCATTTTCAGCGGGTCTTCAAGCCAATTTAAGTGAATAGTGATGGGTAACTAGATTGTCCTAACCTAGCCCTTTTCGATTAAACTTTAAAGACGGTCCATTATATACTACTACGATTCAGTGTCTCTTTGCTGTGAATACTGTTGGCTGGTGTTAAGGTTTGTCAGAAAGCAATGTACGGTACGTATAACTCCTTTAGTTGGTGCAAAGCGTGTCTGAACTGGTATACACTGGATACTGGCTCCCCTTCCCTTGTCCCACTAACTATGGTGACGTACGTTTGCGTTATCCAACTTGCTAATGACAAGGCAACACAGTCTGACTCGAAACACACCGGATATGCTGCCCGAGACCAGACAACTCTATCCCGCTAACGAAGCCAGGACCCATGCCTGCTACCAATCCCACAAATCAAGCCGAACAGTCCCTCCTCACGCAATGCAGGGCCTGACAGAAAGAAATTCATGACATTTCAAATAAAGCCCCATTTCTGCCACCGCTTTGTCTGATCTAACCGGGCAGGTGCCGACCGCCACTGATACCCCCTGGTGTCCCTTTTAGGGCCCAGAATCCAAGTCTACTAGCCAGGGGATGTTCAATACTAAGATCCCAAGGGGGAGAGGGTTTGGTAGAACCAGGACCTTGTTTTTGTTACTTCGTCGAATTAAGTCTAGATTAGGGGTAAAAAGTTGTTCTTGTTGTGTTTAAGATAACATTATTAACAAGCACTGCAAGCCCGAATTGTTTTATCTCTAGTGCTTGAGTGCTTAATCGTTCTAACGACACCACTAATTTTCTCACTTGCTCTGTTTGGCTACCCTCAATGCGTATCACACTGTCGACGATTCTTTGCGAGAGGATTCTTCATCAGAAAAACTGGTTACGTAAATTTGTCCGTTTTTGCAAGAAGTCGGTGGGACTGGAAAAGGTCTCAAAGCAGCCAAAGCCGCGGGTAATTCGTTGAAAACAGAACCTAGTTAAAAGTATTCACCAATTTTAAAACACTGGGACATGAACAGTAAACATTGCGAGGGGTTCTTTGATGTCTGGAAAAAAATATCATTTAGAATAGAGGAAGTCCCGTGTTTTACGAGTGTTATCTTTCATAACGAAAAGCCTATCCATTCCTTGCAGCCAAGGCCGTATCCAGGGGGGGTTAGGGGGTTCGAACCCCCCCCCCGAAACCCACAAAAGTGATAGTTTTTTGTGGGCTTTAACCTCTGATCTATGTCTTTTTTGTACTTTTTGTGGGCAAACCCCCCCCCCCCCCGAATAAATTCCCCGGGCAACCCCCCCCCCCCCCCCCGAAATAAATTCCTGGATACGGGCCTGCTTGCAGCCCAACTTCCACGATACGGCCGTACACCATTCTACAGGCCTACAGCCCCTCCATACTTCCGCAGAAGCTGGAACACTTCCTACACCCCAGACTATTCACACATTTTTTCATCTTTCATCACTCATGTCTGGAAAAATGTCATGGAGAGGAAAAGCCCGGTGTTTTACGAGTCACATGTGTGCAGTTACCGGTTAACGCAATGGGGTGTTTAGCTAATAAATTAGAGCATTTGGTGTCGCTGTGAATGGGGCTGAATGTACTGTTCATGTAGGTGTGGATGATATTTCAGAGAGTCTTTAACACGATGAGTTATTTAAATTTCAGCCTGTCTAACGTAGACGATTATTTGTGAGACCGACAAACACAGAAATCGCGGTAGGTACAGACGAGAGGTAAGTCTTGTGTACAGAAATATCTTGTATGACCAAGGACCCATGATTTATTTTACACCACAGTAAAGTGGGTCCTCCACTGGCAATAGTATGCAGTCGGAAACCTTCGTAACGTGTCGTAAGCGGCCATTGGCGATTTTCAGCCAATGAGAGCACGCCGGGTCCGGACGAGCACGGTTACGACGGACTTCAGATTGCCAGTGGAGAACCCACTTTAGTAATTCAGTATATAATATGACGTTTCAGACATTCTTTAATCTCAAAATTTGTGAAAACTGATAACCAGAGAAACCACGGCATGTCGGGCCAAGAAGTGCGACTGGAGGTGCAGACTGACGGGATGCTCACTGCCAAAATAGCTGTACAGTGGTGACCAAGTGGGCACCCCCTCGCAACAGATACAAATCCCGCGTGACATTTCACCACCGTTCAGGCACAAGCCAGAGTAGGTACCGAGGTAGGTACATTTCCAATTTCAATTTTCTAACATATGTCGTTTCTTAAAAGGTTACAAACTGTCTTATTAAATGTTTTTACTGATTAAATGTTCTTTTCTTATTCTTTCTCTTAAAAGATTACAAACCAGTCCCGACTCTTTCAGAAGGTCTATTGGGGAAGCAGTGCTTCGAGAGGAATTTTGACATTTGTATGCCGACGTTAGATCTTTTGATAATCGCTGTTGTGTTTTCCTCCCATCGTAAGTCAACCCGGTTACCCCGAGAAGTTCCAGTTCTCACAACCAATTCTGTCGGAATCTGAGGCTAAAACGGAGGTGGATTTTTGGTATCCCAAAACGTAAGTGGAGGGATACCTATGACATCGCAAAAGTTGTCCATCTGTCCGTCCGTCTGTGAGCACGATAACTCTCGAATGGAATGAGATATTTTGACAAACTTGGTGAGGATTCTTTGGGTCAAGGGAAAGGTCGAGTTCGTAGATGGGCTCTGTAGCCCTACATTTAGTGGTGGGGGAGGGGATTCAAATTAAGGGGCAAACAAAATATTTTGAAACAGCTAATGAGATAGTCGATTAAGGGGTAAGAAGACATTCTGAACACGATTGTGAAAACCATTTTCTCGCTGGACAAGTAGCTCACCCGGAATCCGGTCAAAACCTGAAAGTTTGTTAAAAGTAAAAGTTTTATTTGTAGTTGATTAGATGCCAGATTTAGGGGTAGAAGAGATGCTGAATCCGTATGTGACACTAATTTTTTACCCGGACATATAGTTCGCCCTGAATCCGGCTGAAATCGGAAAATGTGTTATAAGCTGACGTTTTATTTGAAGTTGATTAGGTGTTCGATATAGCCTAGGGGTAAGGAGATAGGCTGAATTCGTTCTTGAGCTTTATTTTTTTTTGCCGGACAAGTAGTTCCAGAATTTGGCCGAAACCGGAAATTGGACAGAAGTAAGGCCGGAAGTTTCGATCAGTTTCGTCAAAACAGATATGAATTATAGGGGTAAATCCATATCTGAACTTTGTTTTAACAGATGATTAGCTATTTGGCCTTGATTTGTTTATAAATTCTAACAGTAAAATGTTCAAGGAGTCTGGCAAGGATAAGACACGATTGTCTGGATCAAATATTAAATTTTTGGGATCCATGGCCATCGAAACCTTCGGTCTTGTTTAGGAAAGATATGGGCATGGTAGTGATTTTGTACGTGTTCACTGACATAAACGAAAAATCAATAAGCTTACTAACAAACAAAAGAAAATCAACTTACGTCCAACCAATCAACCAAGTAGGCTAACAGAAAGAAGATAATGCAAAATACTGTCTTAAGTTGCTACCTCATCTCCCAGTTTATACTCGCTTCGATAATACTATCATTTAGAACCGGTAAGTGCCAGGTGAAACCGAAGAGGCGCGAGGACCAGTGAGGTAGCCTACCGCATGGCTTCCGTTCCACCTTCCTCCGCTCTAGGAGCTCCTTAATAGACACAAAAACGCCCTTGTTGCAAAATGAAGCACAATGATAGCCACAAAAAAGGTCTTTTGTGCTACCTAACAGGGGCTTATGCGATGAGTAACCCATCTCATACATTATTATATGATCAGGGGGCAGAAACTCCTAAAAGAACAGCCCCGTGAGGGAATGTTTGGGAAAATCCTCTGGACTGGTCTGCGCCACCGCGAACTGTTCATTCAATAGTCATTCTTTTTTCTTTTTTTTACGTTGTTATTGCGTTTCTTCCTTCCAGTGTTAACACCACATTTTTTTTTGCCGTGGCATTCAGGCTCTTGTGTATATATATTCTATTCTGTTCTATAGTTTAATATATGGTTCGAATAAATTTTTCGTTTGACGTCCAGAAATACAGAAGATGTACAAAGATGAAAACAAATCATACCAAATCGCACAACAAACTCTAAAACTGACTGAATGAGGAGATGGAAAAGACCGGGAACTCGGGATAGGTAGAAAGCTGGGATGGGATGTTGAGTGCTTTCTTTTCTTTGTTTTACATTTTTTTTAAGTCGAAAGGTTTAAGATACGTCCACAGGGCCGTATCCAGAGGGGGGGGGTTAGGGGGTTCAAACCCCCTCCGAAACATGCCAAAATAATCATTTTTTTATAGACTTGAACCTCTGATCTAGATCTTTTTAGTAGCCTACTTTCTGCTATTGACTAGGTCCGAAACCCGCTCCGAAATAAATTCCTGCATACGGACCTGTCATATGGGTATTTCTACGACGGACACCCGCAATGGAAACTCGGGCACCCCTTGACATGGATCAGTCGGGCAGATGTTCCTATGAGATCTCCCATGAATAATCAACCTTTTCCACAATATTGTCTCACATCCTATTGATCGACAGGCAGCCCAGCAAAAAAAGCTAATCCATATTTAATGCGTCAAAAGTCTCAACTGATCAGTCAAAAAGACGTCAAAAGTATCACATGAACTTTCCAAGCCCGTAACCTTTACAAGCACAGAGTTCGCACGATGTGACACCAATATTGCCAATACATCTTCACAAAACAAGAAAGAATACCATTCCTATGTGAAGGAGAGACAACTATAGCGGTACTGGAAAACTCAATGAGGAGTGGTTTGTGCGAATGCTAAAAATTGAATGCTTCACTTCAGATCCTTATCCAGGAATTTTTTTCGGGGGGTGGGGTGCCCGCGGGTCGGACCAAAAAGTACAAAAAAGACGTAGGTCAGAGGTTAAAGCCTATAAAAAACGATTATTTTCGTATGTTTCGGGGAGGTTGAGCCCCATAACCCCCCTGGATACGGCCCTGCTTCACCTACAACTGGGCTGATTCCTGGTTATTTACTCAAAATATTTACTTAGTCCTGATTTACTCCTGATACAGTCTTCAAATTCTGCTTGACATAACACCGAGATATCGCAAACAGCAAGAATGACACAACCGCATAAACACTCACTTCCTACAGTCTGTTAATCGCTGAGTCTCTACCTACCTCTTTTCTGAACTACCATACCGTCACTTTCTTACGTGGCTCTGCGACGGCATTTTCAAATTCTCTCCACGAGCAGAATGACTACTCAGTGAATAAGTAGTAATGGTACGTATTGTCACGTTAGTGAGTTTCATCTTGGTTTCATACATCATTGTGTAAACACTTCATCCTTACGATATTTTGAATGTCTTATTTCATTTTTATAATCTTCCTTGATCAAAATTGGTTGAGATTGGATTGAAGATGAAGATTGAAGATTTTTGTTTTCCTTCTTGATACTGGTTAGTTTGTTTATGTTGTTTTTGTTAGTTTGTTTGTTGTTTTTCGTTATTTATCGTTTGATTTTCTTATAATACTGCGTACTTCGTGTTTTACACTTTGAGGGTAATAAAGTTCATTCATTCATTCATTCATGTTTGATGTTTGGAATGGTGTCTGATCTTTAACATGGACAATAACAGAGTGGTTGGTTCGTACGAAGCAAAAACCGAAGGTTAGATTTGCATTAAGGTTTCGATACGGACTTTAATACATAGGTTTTCCAGAGGATGGACACGTATCCAGCTGATAGATACTGTTGCCCGCAAGAATTTGTCCCCCTTCCTGCTCTAGTATCGGGCTTCACATTTCAGCGAAACATTTCTTTTAGGATGAATCAATTCTGTTTCCAGGTATCCTGAAATCCACGAACACATAACTTTTTGTCGGCGTAGCAAAAAAAAGTTCAACAAGCGCTGCAATCCAGTAACAGTCAGTAAATGCTTAATTTATTTGGTTCGGTAGGTAAAACCGCTTGCCCGTGTTACAGCCCTTACGGTAAGGCTCTAGCACATTGATAAATGAACAGATCTCTCAGACGTGAAATTTCTTACCGTACATAGTACATTAGAATACCGTCAAAAGATATGGTAATCAAGTTGCGTCACGCAAAAAAAAAAATAATACTTTAGTGGTAGCTTTCTGGTGGTGTCATTCACACGTATGTCACTATGAATAGTGCCCATACTATATGTTAGTTAACATTTCAAACCTCTCTAAGGGCGTCTCTCCAGGTACGCTAATATACGTAATAATGTTGACACATCAATAATTTATTCATTTATTAGCCCAATCTTTGTCTTGTAATTTTCTTATTGATCAATATTATGTAAATATTATTTATTTGTATCATTTTACTCTTCAAACCATCCATTTAGAGTCATCGTCTATTATTCACAGCTTTGGCTAAAGGAATGCTCTTGTCTAATTATTATTATTTATTTGACTCCTTGAAAACTGAAGAGTAAGTACACAAATTTTAAACAACACATCAGTCAAATTCAAACACAATTACAGAGAGAGAGAGAGAGATTTACTGATAAAAGAGAATGAAAACATGTGAACCGGGACCACCCCGTGGAACTTTCACCTGTTTTAAGCAGCTTACTATGTATACAAACACAAAACTACTTAATCTACAGTCAAAAGCATACAAACATACAAACATAATATTAGAACGTGAGCGAATCAGAAGACAACATACCGGGTTACCGTGTCGTGTGGACGAAAATAACGAAAGACGAGAGTTACACTGAACAAGACCAAAGGTTTCGATGGGATCCCAAAAATTTAATATTTGATACAGACAATTACAAATATTCCTTGAGTCTGACGAGGATAATCGACCCATAAATCGAACATCTAATGAGCTTCAAATAAAACTTTTACTTTCAACAAACTTTCCGGTTTTGGCCGTATTCCGGACGAACTAGCCTACTTGTCCGGCGAGAAAATATTTTTTTTTCTTTTCATAGTCGTGTTCAGCATGTCTTCTTATCCACTAATCGACTATCT
The DNA here is from genome assembly GCA_023053555.1 of Branchinecta lindahli. Lineage (NCBI taxonomy): Eukaryota > Metazoa > Arthropoda > Branchiopoda > Anostraca > Branchinectidae > Branchinecta > Branchinecta lindahli. Next base: position 24,340,250 of record JAKZAO010000009.1, on the reverse strand, counting down.
CATTAGCTGTTTAAAAATATTTAGTTTGCCCTTTAATCTGAACCTCCACCCCTAAATGTAGGACTACATAGCGAAATAGGTGTCTTAACGCCACCGCGGTTTAGCGCCACCGTATGTTTTCCGCCACCCAGGAAATCTTGCATCATCAAGAGGATTAGTTGGGTCAGACGAAAGGGTCAAATATTTTGGTAAGTTCTTCGCCACCGTATGTTTTCCGCCAACTCATTAGTGCAGGTAGCTGGTTCATGTAATTCCAGATCCAAATCCTTAAATGCCAAGAGGGTGTTTACCGCCACCAACACCAACTCTACGTTAATCCCAGCTAAGACGAAGACTGAGCTTAATGTTTCACATAATTATTTATTTTAAGTCCAACTAAAGAAACTGTACAACTTAAACAATTCAAGGCCCCCAAACTATTCAAATTTTAAAAGGTGAGAAATCGCCCCTAGAAATACGTCTCTTGAAGACCGTCAACAATGTAAATGTCATTTTCTTTCACACTCTTTGTTTTAATTATTTCCATGATTATTTCTCTTGTCACTTAGTTCGGGTTCTGCAGTTACAGTTGCTCTTATAAATACTTTTAGACCAGTTACTAACTGATAATCCCTTAATCGCTGTGATACTTAATCCGGTTGGCGCTGGACACCCCATCAGAATATTAGGTCTGACAAGATTTGACCCTACCCTCTGGAGGAACTAATGACGTAAGATTTCCTGGGTGGCGGTAAACACCCTTTTGACATTTAAAGATTTTAATCTTAAACTACCTGCACAGGCTACCTGCGCTACCTGAATTAAAAGTTGGCGAAAAACATACGGTGGCGGAAAACCGCGGTGGCGTTAAAACACTGCTACCCTACATAGCCCATCTACGAACTCGATCCTTCCACTGACCCAAAGAATCCTCACACAAAGTTTCATCAAAATATCTCATTCCCTTCGAGAGTTATCGTGCTGACAGACGGACGGACGAACAACTTTTACGAAGTCATAGGTAGGCTATCCCTCCACTTAAGTTTTGGGATCCCAAAAACAACGAGAATAGGCTACTACTGCAAAGCCAGTCAGCGAAACATCATAAAACGCAGTATCGTCGTCATGGCCCGAAGGACTACTTCCCTGCATCTTTCTACCCTCTTCGTCCTTAGCCCCAACTGGTAAGGCAAATGGGACTTACCCGCAAAGAGACGCAGGTATTCTCATCATTCTTCCAGGCTAACCAAGGATCCGCGTTTTCATCACAGAACAGTCCCGGTGGGAAAGGAGGAGGAGGGATGGCAAAGAGGGGAGGGGGTCCTGGACCCTCTTCCCACGACTCGAAGTCGAGCTCTGTAGGCCATGCTTCGTTCATCTAAAAAATAACATATATATAGGCTATGCATTATGTTTATAGTAAAGCTGAAATGTCCTTCTTGAAGTGTTTTTTGTTCAAGTTCCTTTTCCAGTTTGAGCGGCTTGAGCCTGAAGAAGACCCTTGCCTAGAAGGGCCGAAATACAGCGACTCTGTTTTGCACTGCCAAACATTCTTCTTGGTTATTTTTTAATCCCCTGCGTCTGCTAGAGAAGAGTGACATTACACAACCGATCAGCAAAAACAGCAGTCATCCGAAAACAAAACCTCAGCCCTAGCTTTCATCTCCAACAATTCCTGAGAAGTAACTTCCCGAAATAGGATACTTGTAGTTCCTAGAGAAATTCATTTTCTTGCAAGTTCGTCCTTCTATCTACAGCCTGACAAGGACTCTTGCCAAGAAGGGCCGAAATATCACTGTTTCTCTGCTAACTTAACCGCCGACTGCATCGACCACAATCCCAAGGAAATTTTCCAAATAAAAGCTCCCAAAAAACGCATTATAATCAACATTCTTGCATTTAGTAAATTCTCTATAATCAACAAAGAAAGAAAACAGAGCCCTTTTTGCTACCAAAAAGCCATTGCTGTGATAATCAAGAAATGTTTTCGTCCCTTTGGCTCAAGCACACTAAACAAGTAAAATACTCCGCATTACTTCGGGATTAAACTGTATAGTTGAAGTTGTTTAGGAATTCTCAGACTGAAACTTCCGATCGTGTCTTGCACCAAATCGGAGAGACTTAGTCCCGGTCGGTTGCACAAGAAGAACTTTAAATTAAGGCAGAAAATCGTGAAATAACGGAGATCGTCAAAGAAGATCAATTTACTCACGAGCATTAAAGGACTGAACTGACACAGCGAAAATAGCAGTTAAGCAGGGATACAACTACCAAGATTGTCAACACTACTGTACATTTTCTTTCTGCCAAATCCTAACCTTTTATGACAATGAGTCCGTCAATCGCCAATTCCTAACCTTTTATGAAAACGAGTCCCTCAATCCGGCCCGCTCATGAATTATTCACTGGGTTCGTCACTATTTTTCCTCCTACCTGCTCCTACAATTGCAAAAAATATTTTACAAGGTTCTTCATACCCGCCTTATTATAAAACTTAAAACTTGATTCCATGTATAGTAAATAAATAAATAAATATATTACTTAGTTTCCGGTGTTCACTATAGTCCATTTCTGCACGATGCCGTTTAGGGTGACGTTTAATTCTTATCGCCATTTTATCGGCTTAGCCTACGCGTCTTCTTAGAGGTAACTTATTACACGCTTGTTTTGTTTTCTTCGTCATTTTTTCTATATGAGATTGTTGTCGCGTCTGACGCGGATGGATTACTAGAAGTCATTTTTTCGTATTTTTTCTTCTTTAGAGTAGGCTATTACTTTTTCATTTTCGAGTTCATGAACTTTAGACCCTTGGCATTTTGGCAGTTCGGGGATTCGCCAGTTGCTTTTTTTTCATTTTGTAAATAAATCTGTCAATCAACTAAACTATCTTCGGAACGAGTGTGTTGTTTACTTTGTTTTCTTATGTTTTTGCCCTTTATATTTTCGCATGCTCCGCACTAAAAAGAAATGACTGAGCGGATTTGAGTAGGCCACCCGGGATATCGGTAGGCTTTAGCTTCCGAAGATGAACACCGGGCTGTTTTGTAGCAACTGTATTACTTTCCCACAAACTCATGTACAGGCCGAAACTATTTCTGAGAGTAAACAGTGCCCCAATCAATTACAATCAAGTAGGAAACTTCACAACTTGTACACACAAATGCATCTTTAGTCAATATTTGCGGAAACACATGAAACCACCGAACATGACTGGATGATTGCATAAAACGGAAGTACTTTTCCGTGTCTATGGTGAATTGAAGAAAAGCAAATAACAGTGTCGGAATCACCTCAAGCGCAAATATTCACTGGCAGAGCACAAGTCCGTGAAACCTATTGGGATTAGATTACAGTGATTTTCGACCGCGATGGAAGTAAATTACATACGAAAGTGTTATTAGTCGGACGCCTAGGTAAAGGAAGAGGTGAGAGTCTAACTGAACTAGATGCTTATCAAATCTGAACGAGCAACGTACGCTAACATGTACAGAGCCATTATTATCATTAGGCCTATTTTCATTTAATGCCCGAATAAATAAATAAAAATCCCAAAGTAATAACATGTAAAGCGGTTAAAATCAACCAGATAACCAATATCATGCCGTTTACGCACGTATGACAGATTAAGATTATACATAACTGTCAATTTAGCAATTTTACGCTCGTAAGCAAGTTAGTCAGCGTTCACCGCTGTAGGCTACAAGTCACAAGAACACTTAAAAGCGGATAAATCAATAAAGTGAACAATATCAGCTCCGGAATGAAATGAGCCCATAGATCGGCTGTCAAGTTTTCACATGCACCTTACCTGAATACTGGCTAGCCGTAGCTACACTATCTATGATCCTCGACAGTACACACGTCACAGCCAGTGAAACGAGAGATATTCGATACTTTACGATTTATACTGATGCATCTTTCCAGTATAAAACCTCTCTGTGTTTCCTTACTTCTGGCGAATGAATATCTGCAGCACCTGATTGATGTACGAACGAGGGGAACAGAAGGAAAGGAGGAAGTTTTCGTAAAGTCGGTAGAGGGAAAGGGCAGAGGAAAGTCAATAAGAAATTAAAAAAAAATATTTTCTAGATTTAAAGATTTTGACGATGTTCCTGAATATTGCCTTTAGACACATACAAAGAGATTTAAAATACTGATTTTTAGTATTTCTTGATTTTTGTGGTTGTTTGTATGTTAAGTGAACACGGCCCACGGGGTTTTGTGCTGAAATAAATCATTTAGCAATCTTGACATTTGAACTTCCAGCGTTTGCTAACGGTGTTCTAGTTTACTAAGACTCTTGCGCGCGGATTTTAAATACAATATTTGTGTCTTTCACATTTGCAGTACGGTACGATACATTTAAACCATAGAATAAAAAAAAAAATCATTTGAATTCCTAATACTGTAGCACCGAGACAGTACCGACACAAAAAAATGAGAGTGCACATAACTCTTCTGCAAGTGGTAGTAAGCTTATTAAAAAAAATATAGCGGTATTATGGCCTCGCTCCGCTAATTTTTTTAATTATTTGCGTAAAAACTGTTGTAAAACGTAAGAAACCTGAACGATCAATTAAGTATCGATTTATGCAACTGTACATACAGCTGTAGGCTAAAATACGCTCTCAAAACCATACCGGCATAGATGATGTCCTGCACAAGCGTTAAAAAAGGTCTAGCCTACAAAAACTTGTAATGAGATTTAAACAGGTCAGCTTAGAAATAATTCTTACCTTCTTGATTTGCGTACAGTTTCTGTGCCGCTACTCCAGGCTTGCTGTAAAGACAATCAGAAGTATTTCATCAGCAAGTTGGTGCACACTTTTGTCAATATGCATTCCCTTTTACTCAAAGCCAGAATAAAAAGACTAATCAGAATCAAATGCAGATATGCTTTTTACTCAAATATCACTCTCGATTTCACTAGCAAATCACAATCCAAGCTGTGTCTGGCTATTCTACAATCACAAGCTAGCACTTCGATTTTTTTCCGCACAAATCATCAACACTCCTGTCAAGTTTGAATTCTGACTCTATCCAGCTCATCAACAGCCAATCATATTTCGGTTTGATGATTCCATTCCGCCCTCATACGCCAGCACATCACAAAACGTTCGATAAATCCTCTTTCCACCTTTACTCAGCGAAAGCCGGTTTTCAACTGAATTTGAAAACTCAAAACATTGCGGCGATCAGAGCAGAGCTGTCGGAGCCATTGCGATTCTTTGCTTACTTACCCTTTACGACAGAAAAGAAGCGTGCCACCCCATGCTGTTAATACCCAGTGGGGAATAGAGTAATATAATAAATGAAAACAAAAAAATTCGGGTGCGGTAAGGAATAGTAAAGTTCTCTTGCATGGCTTGTTTCTTTCAAGTAAACTTTCTAGTATTTGTTCGAAGGATGCTCGATTCCGGTAAGCGAGAGGGGGATTCAGGTTTAATCCTGTGCATCCAGTACCCGTCGTGCCGATACTGCGTCGTAATTTCAGGGAAGTGTATAAGGTGTCATGAAATTCTTGATGCATCTTGGGCATTATTCCCTCGACACTCTTCATCTGTTTTACTTTACCATACAAAGTTTCGTACTATTTGGTTAATTCACTAACTCACACCTTACCTAGAAGCTTCATTTGCTTCCAATAATCATACAGAAAATAATGTGTGTGGGGTTTGTTCTTTGAAGAGATTCAAAGCATGCCATTCAAGGCCCGGCCCACTGTCATCGACAAAATAATAGTATTTTTTTCTCAAATTGCCAAAAAGTCGGCCCCAACTCTGTTAACTGCCTAGTGTCCCTAGACTTCCAATTCCGGGCCAACAAGGATTTGTTTTTATCCTACTTGGTTAGAAGCTTCCTTAATGAGTCAACATCCTTTTTGTTTGCAAGCAATTCAAGGTAGTGAATATAGTGCGATGAAAAGATGGATCAACATCGATCAACATCTAGTCGCATTCCGGCCTGACCTTCCGACCCCCGAGGGCTGTGGTCATTTGAACTGTCACTCATGACAACTCTGTCTACGGAAGTCTTACAGGATCTTCCAGAAGCGCAGGTGCTCAAAAACTTGATAGGCCATTAAGGTGCGTTAATTAAGTTATTTCCTCTGCTCGCTCAGTGATCCGAAACACAATGAGGGCTACCGTAACGGACAGGGATCGTAAACAAAGTGAGCAGCTTGGTCATCCTCTACAATTAAGCCCCCGCCATACCTTGTGTAGTCTTTAGTGAAACGCAGGGAGAACCACCCTTAGTATATCTTCCCACTGGGAAAATTTTATTTTGCCTGAACAAGATTCAGCCAATTTTCTCCGTTTGCAGAGCAATAGACCTACAGGTTTCAGCGAACTTCTTTTCTGACCAAGTTTCGAAAAGTCATGATAAATTTCTAATTCAGCTTTCGCATTAGGCCTAGCTAGATCAAGGCCCATGAGTAGGCTGTGAAAATTTTATTTTGCCAGAAAAAGATTCAGCCAATTTTCTTCGTTTGCAGAACAATAGGCCTACAGATTTCAGCGAACTTCTTTTCTGACCAAGTTTCGAAAAATCATGATAAATTTCTAATTCAGCTTTCGCAATAAACTTACAAATAAATAACGGCTTTAGCAGTTTTCCAGTGATCAGCTTTAGCCAGATCAAGGCGCATGAGTAGGCTAAGTGTTCCGTCAGCACAAGCTGACTGCGAGACATAGTTGATGGCGCTATACGGGTAAGTCGGCAAAGATTTATTATAGCGGCACTTTCTTCTCTTCGTCAATTCTGGACCGTGCTGCATCTTTTTTTCAAAACTTTTTTTTTACTGTAGATTTCGCAGATGAGTTGTCGACGTGACTGGTAAGTCACTGCCACTGGTCATTTTCACAGCCTTGACAGTGAGGGGTTACCCACTCCCCGGCACCTGCTGTACACCCTTTCCGGGCACCAACCAAAATAGGCGGTGCCGGCACCGGTGCCGACAATAACTTGGGCGATTCATCTTTTCAAACGCACCAAAATACTTATTTTGATGTTTTAACACGTGACAACCGGTGCCGAAAGGTTTCAGCCGATGCCGACACCGACCGGGCATCGCGGCACCGGGCACTTGCTGTAAACTAAAATTGGAGTGGGCAACCCCTCTCTTGACAGTGCATCTGGATCGACATTCTTGTGAACGTTTAGTCTATGAACTGGATGTCAAAATCGTACACATGGAGCTCCATCTGAAAATGTGCCGATTTACCCGGAGCGTCGTTCTTATCAAAAGCCAGGTTAAGGCCTATTGTCTGACAAGACTGTGAACCTCTTGTCCAGTAGATAAGGTCTAAACGTACGAACATAACAGAGACAACGGCGAGAGCTTCCTTCTCTGTCGCTTTGCCAAGCAAGGATCGTCTTGACCTAACAAGTTATGATAAGGCTTGGCTTTGCCTAGTCAGACAATTTTTGTTATTTCTGCGTCGCAACTAGTGTGCATAATGAGTTGTGCGTAACCGAGGTAGTTCTTCACGCGAACAGTTCGTTTAAAGAATCATGAACAACAATTGTGGGCCCTTGGTCGTTTCAAGTCTGTGGCTTTCATGTGGAAGTAGGGATTTTCGGATGCATTTTACGAAATGCCCTGGGAAGAAGGCCAAGTATTCTAAGAGTTTCGGGAGGATAACGTGCAATTTGTTTCAACTCCTCGAGCAAACTTTTACATGGCTCTGAGTTCGTCATTTTGAAACTGAGTTTTACAGCTGCATGTCGAACCAGTAGTAAAGCGACCTAACTTTGGAAAAAAAAGAAGTAGCGAAATCAAAGTTGTTGCGGGGATGGGAGTAAGTTCGGGGCCTCCAACTGGACCTGAATCGGCCACAAAACCTGCCTTTAGAGTGCATAACAAACATTTTAAATGTGGGAGGGGGTAAAGTAGTTTGAACTTTGTGACCGAATGTCAATAAAGAAATGATTATTAGTGAAAATAGCTGGCGTAAGGTGGTATCTATAGCACCTCGAACTCTCGAAGCATGCACACCCATTAGGCTACTGTTCCCACTCTTCTCTTCACCCACCCAGTAAAAAGTAAAGGTCTATGGACCATCCCTGACAATTAACTATTTCTGTATGGTGGATGTTGATCAGGGGTTGCAGTGTACAAACTAATAATTCTACTGTCACCGACGGCTATCGAATATACATCTTCATATTATATTAATAGCGGCATGCCACCTGCTAGTATGAAAGATTGAGATTCGATTGCCGCGAAAGGGTTAATCCTGGGGGAGTGTATTTTTGCCATGTCAGCAGGGAAAATGTATGAGTTTTAGCAAGTGAGATGGGCTAGTTGTTGAGCCTCTATTTTTATTCCACCTTGATGAGTGATGGAAGCTTGTTATTCAGCATTAGCCCTTTGCAATTAAAACCAACTCCTTTCGGTATACCGCGAGAGCAGCAACCTTTTCCTAGGACAAAAGTGCCAGAAACACTGACAAACCATACACAAATTCACTTTCTTGCGGTTGCAACTCACAAGTATAAGCGAACCCCTGTGCTCACCACCTGAGTTCGGCGAAGCCGGGGTTCTGAATTTCCTCCAATGAGCACAATTAATCATCATTGATTAATAATAATAATAATAATTTATTGTTGCCCACTTCTAACAAAAAAGAGAAAGCGGAGTATAGCCTATGACAAAGAGACAAGAAAAAAAAACACAAGATAAGAAAGAAAAAACACACAACTTAACTCAATAAGTATAAATAATATGTGTCAGGACTGACTCGTATGAATATTCGAAAGCTCTGCGACAAGCCCGTGACTCAATCTCAGGACACTTTTGGCTTGGTTCAACAATACTGAACCGACAGCTAATTTGCCTGTTTGATTCCCACAAAGGGAGACGCAGTAGGAACTTTGCGAGTTTGTAGTACTGCGTTCGCACCTTTCTTTTTGGGATCCCAAAACGTAAGTGGAGGGATACCTATGACATCGCAAAAGTTGTCCGTCCGTCCGTCCGTCCGTCCGTCCGTCCGTCTGTCCGTCTGTCCGTCCGTCTGTAAGCACGATAACTCTCGAAGGGAATGAGATATTTTGATGAAACTTGGTGTGAGCATTCTTTGGGTCAAGAGTAAGGTCGAGTTCGTAGATGGGCCCTGTAGCTTTACATTTAGGGGTGGGGGAGGGGGTTTAAATTAAGGGGCAAGGAAATTTTTTTTAAACAGCTAATGTGATAGTCGATTATGGGGTAAGAAGACACGCTGAACACGAATATGAAAACCATTTTCTCGTCGGACAAGTAGTTCGTCCGGAATCCGGCCAAAACCGGAAAGTTTGTTAAAAGTAGAAGTCTTATTTTAAGTTGATTAGATGTTCGATATAGGGGTAAGAAGGCATGCTGAGCAAGAATATGAAAACCGTTTTCTCGCCGGACAAGTAGTTCGTCCGGAATCCGGCCAAAACCGGAAAGTTTGTTAGAAGTTAAAGTTTTATCTGAAGTTGATTAGATGTTTGATGTAGGGGTAAGAAGGCATGCTGAACAAGAATACGAAAACCGTTTTATCGCCGGACAAGTAATTCGCCCGGAATCCGGCCAAACCGGAAATTTTTTTAAAAGTTAAATTTTTTTTTCAAGTTGATTAGATGTTGGATATAGGGGTAAGAAGATACGGTGAATCCGTTTTTGAGCTTTAGTTTTTCGCCGGACAAGTAGTTCTTGAATTTCACCAGAACCGCAAAATTCACAGAAGTAAGTTAGGATCGTTTCGATCGGCTTATAGAGGTAAACTCACATGCTGAATCCATATCTGAGCTTGGATTTCTTAATGATTAGCTGTTTGGCCTGGCGAAGACTGGATCTGGCGAAGACAAAACCTAATTGTCTGTATCAAATATTGATTTTTTGGGATCCCATCGGAACCTTTGGTCTTGTTTCAGTTGCACTGAACCAATCCCAATGGAGGGAGATATATAATACATGAGGCAGAACGAGAGCATTAAACAACCGGCTATATAGTAGCCTAATGTAAACTCGTCTATCGTTAAATATCAGCGTGTGATAAGTTTATTCTTGCAAATATAAATGTCTAATTGGATTTTTGTGTAATTATTGTTTCGAGGATAGGTTGCTGCGCAGGACAAAAATTTGTCATGTCTGAAATCTTTGCTGGTATACTAATGTTGAAAATAAAAGAGAGCCAAAGATTGGATTAGGAATAGGGGTCATAACTTATATTGAGGTCGTAGAGCGGTCTAAATAGTAAATATTTAGTATCATTTATTTACGTCTTGCTCTTCAATTCACCCCACAGGGGTGAATACAAAAAATAATCAACAAATTAACGAGTCTCTCAAATAAACGAGTCTCAACAAATAAACGGGACGAGGTGAGGTCGGTCCCTTTTTCGTTTTCAAGGGGTCATCTTTTCGATTAGCCAGATGGGTCCCGTTGTCGTTTTCCTGGGGTCTTCCAGGAGGGCCCAGTGGTAAGGGGTCCGACGGCCCATTTCGGGAGACCTATATAAAGTGTGAAAGTTTAAAGTGGCGCAAGAAACTTAAAGGACACCTTGCACTACATAGTGTTTCTGCTAAGATGTTCTGGGAAAGTTGACAACTTTAAAACTTACCTCTACTAACAGAAAATTTACTCAAGGCTTCGGCTGTTTTTAGCCTTTTTCCGTATCCTTGGATGACAATCTTGGCAAAATTTGCATAACCGGTCTCCGGACGAATAAGCTTCTCAGAACAATGATCGGGAGCCTGTTAAGTCACGTTAACAGAACAAAATCGGCAAGCGAGATAAGCAGTGTAATGTTAATACGGGAGAGGGGATACACTTATGTAGTGTAGGATCTCGGGAACGAGAATGGATGGAAATGCTACTTAGAGGACTCCTGAACAATGAAACCATACTTGAACACACCATGGAGAATGCATTTACAGACATGGCCACGGAGAGCATTCTTCTCCTGGGCGTGACGTTTTCGAAATAGGGATGTTCGTTTCTGGAGGTTTGCACATGCAGACTCAAAGACAAAAAGCGCAATTCATTCAAATCATGTACAGCTCTGGCTGGATCGTATTGGAATTTCTTCTAGATATACGTTTGGGCTTAAAGGAACAGTAAACTTGACTAGGCAACTTTCGGCCATCAAACCGGCCTGGGGGGCTTAGATAAATGTACAGGGACTTATTGTCGACAGGACCCCCCATCTTTGTTATCTCGAAACCCCTCCTTATTGTTCCCAGAGCTAGCTGGCAGGGCCTTGCCCCTTATGCACTGTAGTTACGCACTCATGCACTGTAAAAGTTCGCGATTGTCTGTGTTATCAACATACAGGGTTGCCACTTTACTAAAATAAATTCACTATGCAAAAGGAAAAAAGTAATACCAAACAAGAAAAGTACGCAGGACGTGTTGCTGCCAAAGTAAAAAGCAAGTTCTATTGTGAGCACAATTGTACTACCGGTGGCAACGCTCAAAGGCCATTGAGGCAAAGATCGTGGGTTCGAGTCCTACTCCCGGCACACAAACCTTTTGCTTTTTTTTTTCTTTTCTACTAACTCAAAAGTCGAACTCTCGGAAACTGCAATGGTCGTAACAAGAATTTTTATAACTCTCAATATCGACTCAGGGTACATTCTTGATATGTCAGCTAGCTCCCTGAGCCAAGTTTAACTGGTTAAAAAATATTCCAGAAGAAGGGTTGATTGGAGACATTTGTTCATTTCTAAAATTGTTCGGTACTGAAATAAGGACAGATGCAAAATGGAGCAAAAATCATAGCTTGGAAACACTATTTCGTATTTGGATTGGGTTTTCTGCAGGCAATGTTAACGGAAGTCATACAGATAGGGATGATACTTGGTACTCTTCATTCAGGTGTTCTTTAAGTAGAATGAATTACTATCATAAGTACTACGTGTCCTTTAACGTAACACCTTACGGATTCACTGTGGAAGCACCTTTAGTGGGTCCTACATTACATCCTGTTTTAAGGTAGCCCACTCGCGTGATCTCTGATCTGCGAGATGAGCTTCCGCTGAATTCCACCAAATCTTTCGGCACATGGAACAAAGCTACGCCTGTTCGCTAATGAATCAATGAAATCTGAAATTAACACATCTGGGGGCCAACTGTATTTAGTTGGATACAAACAGGACAGAGTGACGAGGGGACTCGGGTCGATTTCAGTAAAAATCCCGCTGTCAGGCTTATTGTTCTGCTTTAGAGCGAACAATAACTGTTCAGAAATAACACGAACTGAATGAATGACAAGAAACTGCCCCGATTCGCTGTTTTCTGGCCGAAGATTGAAAATTTGTATTTTGTATGTGTTTTTGTTGTTTTCTTTCTTTTCTCCCTTTTCTTTTACACAATCCACTTTTGAAAATGGCGAGTCGTAAAAAAATGACTTAATTACTTACTTACAGGGCGTTTCTTTGTACTGCAAGTTGCAGAAGGCACCATCCCCTCGCACTCGGTGCCGAAGCTCACTTCGTTGCGATTTTTTTCTAGTCGAGAAATTAGGGTTTCGCAGAGTTTCTCGACACTTTCTACTAAAAGTAGCACTTTGAAGGAAAGGTAGCACTATGAATGAACGATGAAAAATTTATGACTTATTTGACTGCGTTACGCGGATTCATCAGCTGAGTTTTATCCTAGCGATATGTGGTCCAATTCTTTCTCAGCACCAGGTCTAACTCCCAAAGTTCCCATGGAGAAACTCACCAACATAGTTTGAGCCCGAGAGAACTCTTGCCGATAAGGGCCGACATATCGCTAAAATAAAACTTAGCTGACGTATCCATGTAACCAGCGTTGCCAAGACCTCGACTCCTAAAAGTGTCACAATTGGTGACAAAAAGGCGCTTTTTGACCCGTCGATTTTTTTGTGCATTCCGCTGCACAACGCGCAAAATCGAACAGATATGTAATGTATATCTTCCTATGTCCCACAGGAAGTTATATTATGACAATAAATTTTTGGGAGGATGATACGATATCGTATCAGCCTCTACAGAGGATGATACGAAGCCGTATCAGCCTCCGCAGAAGTTCATCGAGCACTTTTCCTCAAATACTGAACTTATCGAACACTTTTCCTTAAATACTGAAAAGTAGAAGCTGACCTCCAAAAAATAAATTAAAAACAATACTTTCAGTAAAAACAAGACCAAAGGTTCCGATGGGATCCCAAAAATCTTCGCCAGGCCAAACAGCTAATCATTAAGAAATCCAAGCTCAGATATGGATTCAGCATGTGCGTTTACCTCTATAAGCCGATCGAAATGATCCTAGCTTACTTCTGTGAATTTTGCGGTTTTGGTGAACTTCAAGAACTACTTGTCCGGCGAATAACCAAAGCTCAAAAACGGATTCAGCGTATCTCCTTACCCCTATATCCAACATCTAATCAACTTCAAATAAAAATTTAACTCCTAACAAATTTTCCGGTTTCAGCCGGATTCCGGACGAACTATATGTCCGGCTAAAGAGTGATTGTCATATACGAATTCTGCATCTCTTCTTACCCCCAAATCTATCATCTAATCAACTTAAAATAAAACTTTTACTTTTAACAAATTTCCGGTTTTGGCCGGATTCCGGGCGAACTACTTGTCCGGCGATAAAATGGTTTTCGTATTCTTGTTCAGCATGTCTTCTTACCCCTACATCAAACATCTAATCATCTTCAGATAAAACTTTAACTTCTAACAAACTTTCCGGTTTTGGCCGGATTCCGGGCGAACTACTTGTCCGACGAGAAAATGGTTTTCATATTCGTGTTCAGCGTGGCTTCTTACCCCTAAATCAAACATCTAGTCAACTTCAAATAAAACTTTTACTTTTAACAAACTTTCCGGTTTCGGCCGGATTCCGGGCGAACTACTTGTCCGGCGCGAAAATGGTTTTCATATTCTTGTTCAGCATGTCTTCTTACCCCATAATCGACTATCACATTAGCTGTTTCAAAATATTTTGCTTGTCCCTTAATTTGAACCCCCTCCCCCACCCCGTCCGTCTGTGAGCACGATAACTCTCGAAGGGAATGAGATATTTTGATGAAACTTGGTGTGAGCATTCTTTGGGTCAAGAGTAAGGTCGAGTTCGTAGATGGGACGGACGGACAACTTTTGCGATGTCATAGGTATCCGTCACTAACGTTTTGGGATCCCAAAAACATAAAAAATAATAAAAAAATATATAAAAAATAAATAACAAATAAAATAAATGTTGAAAAATGACAGAACATCTTACTCTCTTAGACAACCGGCCTATGACCTAGGTCATACCTTTTCACAATCACATTTCCACTGAAAATACAGTCTGTCAACTGAAACAACCAACATCCTACTATCCTTGCTTTCCAAAAGTTAGTTATTCAGCATTGAAAAAATGACAGAACATCTTACTCTCTTAGACAACCAACCTATGCCCTAGGTCATACCTTGTCACAATCAGATTTCCACTGAAAATACAGCTTGTCAACTGAGACAACATCCTACTATCCCTTGCTTTCCAAAAGCTAGTTAGTTATTCAGCACTGATCAATTTCTTTGTCTGGAATTTTGTTTGGTATTTTCTTGTCAAAACGTGGTTTTGTTTGTTTACTTTACTTCCACGACCCCTAGGAGTGGTCATTTTAGTACTGTAGTAGGCTTTCACGACCGCTAGATGGCATCTGAATCGCCAAAAGAGTAAAATTGGTAGAAACTGAAGTGCTTGGGTCCCAAAAGTAGTCATTTTAATAGGTTTACAGTAGGCTTGGGTTGCTACTTCACCAAAATAAAATTCCCTACCCCATTAGCGAAAAAGCACAACAAAAGAAGAATAAGTCCTACCTATGAAAAATATTCTGTTCGAAAAAGTTATAATAGTTAACAAACCTCCATCTCGGTTCATATCAGAATAACAATCCCGACGGCCATTTAAAAATATCAACCTCGCCTTCGGCTCGGATAGGTTATTTTCAATGGCCGTCTCACTGTTATTTTCCGATATCAACCTCGATGTCTGAAGTTAACCTTTATTATCGCCCTTCCTGACGGTGGTAGCGGAAAAATTTGGCCCGCGGGTAGCATGCTAGGCTGATATCGCCCGAGCGGAGCGAGGGTGATATCTGCCTATCATGCCCAAGGGCCAAATTCTCCGCTATCGCCCGAAGAAAAGCAAGGGCGATAATGATTGTAACACTAGTACACTTGTTTTAATTTTCTGGTATTCCCCTGATGTTAAAAGAAAAAAGTTCCAACCGTGTATGGCTATTTTCGATTTTTTTATAGAAAAGAACCCAACCATTACTGCTTGTTGCAGAAGACATTAAACCCTCGCCCTCTGTGTCGTGACTCAATTTCGACAGTAAAGGTATGCTTCTTTTAACGACTTTGAAGTTTGAACAGTCCCCTTTTCATCCACTTGCTATGACAAGATACACCTACCAGCTAGCCAAATTAAGGCCTCATACGAAAATCTGAATGAGTGTTTTGGGAATTCATTTTACCATTTAGCGGAAAAGTGCACCGTCCAAAGTTAACTAACTTTCTGAGAAGCATACCTCAACTGTAATTGCCAATCTCGAATAGACAAGTGTTGTAGAGTGTTCATGTTCACAAGAGTACAATTTTATTAACATGACTCTAGCCAAATTAAAACGTACATATGGTGACGTGCTATACGCTCACTCTCTAGAACGGTTCTAAATTCATTTCATTTCTCTATCTCGGCTGTTAGTTTTATTGGCTCCCTTCGAGCAGTGCGGTAAATCAGTCACAACAACAAGTCAGTAAAATCTTTTCCACTTTGCTTGACAGATCGGGAAGGAATGTTGCCCATGCCAATCGCTTGCCCAGGTCAGTTGTAAATATGCGCTTTTCGCGCCTCCATTATTTCGAGTTCATCTTCGATCAAATAAATAGGAATATGTCTTCTATCCGTTTTGGTCAATTAGGAGAACTAGGTCAAGAAAGACAAACAAATACAATTATAATTATATTTAGTTAACGCAACCTTTGATCCAGCCTTGTCCAGTTTTGTGGTTGACCACGTGAAAGTGCATGGGGCTTCAAGATGGCCTAAATACGATGTTTCTGCTTGAAACCATATTCGCCTCCTGGGTTGGGAACATCGAAGATATAACTTCCATCGAAATTTCACATACAGTGAGTGAAAGAGCAAACATTCATTTCCTTCAAGCTGTTAGTAACAGAGTATCCAACTCCCTTGCTCATACCGGTCACTCTGTTCCGTTGTTCAGCGACGCCGGGATTCTCATATCCCAGAGGTTCCCTTGCGAAAAACTTCTCTCATCTTCAACTCTCAACCTCTCTCCAATCAACCTACCTATGTCGTGCTAAAAAGCAATAAAATCAGTAAAAAATATTGGCCCATCCACACCTTCAAAAATTTGCTCGGGCTCTAATTAAACTCCAGTCGTTTCGGCAAAATGATTGGATGTTTCAGTTTTAGCTTGCTAATGTATTAAAGATGGGAGTGGGAGCCCGACAAGGCGAATGAGCAATGAATAACATTGGTCACACATTGGTCAAAGTTCGAGTCATATGCGTTCCATCATCTTTAGCTGACTTTCCTGATGGTTTCTTTGATATGGGATCTGATGAGCAGTCACATTTTTGGCAGTTGATCGCATTTACATGAAAATAGGATAAGCAGTGATCTAGGGCGTCATTCACTTCAGACCGTAGATCGATGCAGGACTGGTTCCAAGTGCTTACGACTGTGGGGGTGGAGGGAGGTGGGCTAGGGTGGAGCAAGCACCTTGATACAAAATACTCACAAAGGTGTTGAAAAGAAAAGAAGACCAAAGGTTCCGATGGGATCCCAAAAATTCAATATTTGATCCAGACAATTAGGTTTTGTCTTAGCCAGATCCAGTCTTCGCCGGGCCCAACAGCTACTCATTAAGAAATCCAAGCTCAGATATGGATTCAGCATGTGCGTTTACCTCTATAAGCCGATCGAAACGATCCTAGCTTACTTTTGTGAATTTTGCGGTTTTGGCGAAATTCAAGAACTACTTGTCCGGCGAAAAGCTAAAGCTCAAAAACGGATTCAGCGTATCTCCTTACCCCTATATCCAACATCTAATCAACTTCAAATAAAAATTGAACTTCTAACAAATTTTCCGGTTTTGGCCGGATTCCGGGCGAACTACTTGTCTGGCGATAAAATGGTTTTCGTATTCTTGTTCAGCATGCCTTCTTACCCTACATCAAACATCTAATCAACTTCAGATAAAACTTTAGGCCTAACTTCTAACAAACTTTCCGGTCTTAGCCGGATTCCGGGCGAACTGCTTGTCCGACGAGAAAATGGTTTTCATATTCGTGTTCAGCATGGCTTCTTACCCCAAAATCAAACATCTAATCAACCTCAAATAAACTTTAACTTTTAACAAACTTTCCGGTTTTGGCCGGATTCTGGACGAACTACTTGTCCGGCGAGAAAATGGTTTTCATACTCGTGTTCAGTGTGTCTTCTTACCCCATAATCGACTATCACATTAGCTGTTTAAAAAAAAAATTGCTTGCCCCTTAATTTAAACCCCCTCCCCCACCCCTAAATGTAAAGCTACAGGGCCCATCTACGAACTCTACCTTAGTCTTGACCCAAAGAATCCCCACACCAAGTTTCATCAAAATATCTCACTGCCTTCGAGAGTTATTGTGCTTACAGACAGACAGACGGACAGATGGACGGACAGACGGACAACTTTTGCGATGTCATAGGTATCCCTCCACTTACGTTTTGGGATCCCAAAAAGAAAATACATTTGACACCATACTTGCAGCATACATTTCTGTGCTATAAGTTATGCAAAGGTCATTTTAACAGCACTGCTACCAGGCTAGACCCTTCGTTTCAGTTTGCTCGATGTAGCCCTCGTGGATATGCGGGTGTAATACAGTCCTTTCAGATTTCAAGGTAAACTGAGGGAACCAGGTAGCCAGGCTTGTGTAAATAGGCACGTAAGGCCCTTTGGTCAACCTTTTGGTCAAGGCCCCTTTCTTGGCTCTTTTGCAAGCTTTGGGGGAGCGCCATCTAAATGGAAGAAGTTGGGCCGGACATCTTTGAAACAAACCGCATCTTTTTGACACTTTCAAGCAAATAACAAGTCAAAAAGCTACAAAACCATAGATCGGTCAACCAAAAAGGCAGGGCGAACTTTCCGTCCGTCTGCCTGTACTGTACCCACGATCAAAATCAGTGCCAAACTTCCATTTTGATGAAGAAAAAAACAAACTTCAAACCAGGTGTTGGGTCGACTTCATAGATGGGACCTTATCAGGTCCAAAAAATTATAATTATTCTGTTTGCAATATAATTTGTGTGTTAGAGTGTGGATGGTTAATTGAATGATTGTTTCGTGTGTGGTTGGTTAGCATTCTCGCTTACTAATGTCAAATGGTTTGTCATGTTTTGTTTTGTTTTTCACAAGAGGGTATTTTTTATTTATTTATTTGGTAGATAGCAGGTCATTTTATACAGGTCAGATAAATTAAGTTATATTATATTTTGTCAGATTTATAGGGTACGTAGTTGTTATTATAGTAAAATTTTTAACAAGCACTGCATGTTCGAATGTTTTTTCTCCACAGTGCTTGTATAGTGTATTTGTATTTTTGTGTAAAATTAAAAAAACTTGAACTTGAACTTGTTCCACTTGTACCTGCTGGAGCGGCTTCGACATTCAGGACGGAAACATTTCTCGGATCAAATGAACTGGAAGATTCGGTTTAGTTACAAGAGGAAACGTCGAATACGACAGAGTCGGGAGTATGCGTACTCTCTGACAAGAGAGAGACGGAAAACCCGATAGAGACACTCGTCGCTAGGCATGGGCACTATTCCTGTTTTCTGTTCCTGTTCCTGTTTTTTCTTCCTGTTTAACAGTTTCCTGTTTTCTGTTTTAAGGATAAAAAAAAACAAAAACGGCTGGGTTCAAAACAGCTGTTCTGTTTATTTTTGGATCCCTAAAACAGAAAACAGGAAACAGTAAAACAGGAAGAAAAAAACAGGAACAGGAACAGAAAACAGGAACTCGTCGCCCAGCGACCTTCATAAGCTGTCACGATACTCTTGATGACTAACTCTATGTGCCGACGAAGAATCGCCCTGTGCCGAGCGAAGAACCAGAAACGTCACCATAACAAACGCTGTTGATTGGTTTACATAGGATTTTAACCAATTTGGAGGATTTTGTTTGGGTAACGTTTCTTGTTCCGGCGTGATTCGGACATAGAAAATTTGGTCTTATTCTTGCTTGTACTCTTGTTTGTGATCTGTGCCGCAATTCTACGATGCTCATTCGGAGAGGACCAAACTTAGTTCGTGCCAGATCCGCGGATCGAGGAAAAAATTGTGTTTAACCAAGAACAAATAATCTGATAGAACCTCCGTCTCCCTATCTCTGTGATATGACCATGCAGAGTCGAACATATTCTGATACCCTACCCGATGCAAACGAGCGGAGGAGGAGCTACGCAGAACATCATAATTATTATCTCTACAAACAGCTGTATAGCGGTACAACAGAACTAAGCAGAAGAATCCGAACGCCGTCTGTGCCGCCCTTTACAGCTGATTGGTTTTCTTGTCTGCCATACTGACGTCACGTGTGACGCACTGTAGAGCGGGTTCTCCACGCCTGTAAGGCATCCTACGGTTTTTCACCTCGTATGTGCAACGGCGTAGAAGGGAAGTAGACGGGTATCAACTCAAACCTCCCAGCATTTATCTTTGCCAGCATGTACCTCTAGATCCGCTCAGTTTTATCGGGGTATCCATAGTCGCTGCATGGGACCAAAGGCGGAGGTTCTGTCAGATTATTTGTTCTTGGTTTAATAAAAAAGTTCCGAAGAAAGCATAGGGTTTTGGCAAACCTCTGGATGTCACAACTCTTACACTTTTTGATGGTACACAGTGTTTACACCCTAACCCCCAGCGCGGCGTCAACTTTACTCAACACGGGCAGACGTCGGTTTGTGGTTTCACAGTGGTTAAAATGGATTAGTAACCATTCAAGCGAAAAATCACAGGTAGAAGGGAAGTACAAATAGACCCTCCTGCTTGTATATTAGCAAGATATTACTTCGCATTTCAGACCACCAAAGAAGAGAGCCAGTGGTGGTACGCAAATAAATTTGGTTAATGGGGTGAGGATAAGTATCTAGCATACTTCAAAGGAAGTCTGCTGAGCATTAAAACGACAACAATTTTTTTCCATCCGACGGACAGCAGTATTTCGTTCTTGCTAAAGCACGGTTGTCTGTATCTCATAGACGTGTGCGGTACTGAATATTTGTATCCAGATTTATTATTTGCATTTTGGTCATTAACGTCATAAAAAGACGTTCCAAGCCGTTTCTCCATCGTACCGTCATAACCTTAGTTCGGTTAAATACAGTGTAAATATGTTATGAAATATGTAGTACATCTTGCTGCGTCGGACCTAAATACCAGCGTTACGGATAGCTTACGATAAGAAGAGTAAAGGTAAGGTTACCGAAGATAGCTTTGGCTCACAGAGAAAATTTCCTGTTGTAGTGTTTCTTCAGTTTACTTTTATTTTTGCTTAAGTACTTTTTGGGATCCCAAAACGTCAGTGACGGGATACACATGACATCGTAAAGTTCGCCCGCCCGCCCGTCTGTCTGTCTGTCCGTCTGTCCGTCCGTCTGCCGTCTGTCTAAGGGGATAGTCGATAGGGGATAGTCGGGGATAGGAGACATGCTGAATCCGAATATGAAATCCTTTCTTGCCGGAAAAGGAGTTAACCCGGAATTCGGCCAAAATCGGAAAATTTGTTAAAAGTAACAGTTTTATCTGGAGTTGATTAGAGGCTCAGTTTAGAGGTAAGGAGACATGCTGATTTCGTTTTCCTCCGTAGTAGTTCGCCCGGATTCCGGCCGAAACCGGAAATTTAGCAGGAATTTTAAAACCCAATGAGATAGTCGGTATAGGGTGAGAAGACATGCTGAATCTGAAACTAGTTTTCTCGCCGGACAAGAAGTCTACCCGGAATCCGTCCGTCCCGGAAATTAAACGGAAAAAAAACAAAAGTTCATTATAAATTCGATCAGAGGGGAGAACACTCGATGAATCCATTTCTGAACTTCATTTTCTGGTCAGACAAGTACATATGTCGAAATTTGTCAAAATACGGAAATTTGGTAGCCTCGAACAGTTATTGTGAGCTCGTTAGCCCTGCCATAAATTGTTAGTACTGAATTGTCAATATATTGTTAATATTATTGTTATTATCGTCAGACGATTTTTCAAATAATTTAGACGAGTGCTGTACAATACTGTCCCAATGCGCCCACTAATCGTGTTTGATGTTGTTTCTTTTGTAGGCGTGGATCTTGTTTCTTTCCTGTTCCTGTCTTTGCAAACATTTAATCGTCGTCCTAAATTACATATTGTCTAAAACAAAAAGATAGATGTATATGAACATGTATATGAAAAGCTTATCACACGAGCAGCCAAAGTATAGCCTTTCTTCACAGTAAACAAACAGTATTTGATACACATATTGGTCTTGATGCAAAATACTTAGCAGAACTCTCAGTGCTGCGGACAGACGATTAGGGTCGGGTGGACTGGAATTCCTGCCAGAATTTCCTGCAGCATCAACAATTCCGTCAAGAAAAGCTGAGTTTTTTTTTCACTTTATGATCAAAGTGAATAAAATCAGGCCTAAAAAATCACATCGTTTGTCCGCACCATAGCTCAATTATTGTTTGACTGCCGGATTGGGGGTGAGCTCAAGTCTTCTACCAAAGGTTGCAAAAATGTACTGATTTTTTTAAAGTTAGCTTATTCCTGCCAAATTTAATTATTTCCATCTAGATTCTAGCTTTTAATGTTTCGAAATCATAATCTTAAAACCGGCTTATTCCTCTTATAGCTTTATTTGGAGCTAGTTGGAAAATAAATTTGGTTGATTGATTAAAAAGAGCCACCACCGTCTGTTCAGTCTTTTGATCGCTTCGCGCAGGTTTCGAGCAAAGAATATGTACGGAGATATGCACACCCTACATAGTTTTTGGGATCCCAAAACGTAAGTGGAGGGATACCTATGACATCGCAAAAGTTGTCCGTCTGTCCGTCTGTAAGCACGATAACTCTCGAAGGGATTGAGATATTTTGATGAAACTTGGTGGGAGGTCAAGTTCGAAGATGGGCTCTGCAGCCCTATATTTGAGGATAAGGAGACATGCTGAATCCGAATATGAAAGTTATTTTCTCACCGGACAAGTAGTTCACCCGGAACTATAAAAGTTAATAGTTAAGTAAGTACAGTGTGTTGTTTCAAGTAAAGCAGAAATATAAAAATGCTATTTCTGCAAGAGATACAGTGCTTACCATCCCTACAGCCTTTCTGATTCTTCCAACACACGAAAAAGAAAACAAAACAACAAGAAAATCCAAAGAGACACGCCAGGTTTCACGTTTCAGTTTGGCCTTATTACAGTTCAGCGCTCCAAGTGGAGTAACAGTCCCCTATTTCCTCAGGCTCAACACTTGTGTAGACATAGTAAAAAGTCGGTTCCGTTGGGTAATGGGTGACTTTCACTTTCTGCTGCTGAGACATATGTAAAATCTCAATTACCCGGGACGCAAATGACAGGTTTTCCACTACTAACCTGTGGATCTATTTTAGCATGTCTGATCCAAGTGCTGACGGTGAGGCACAAAAATCTGGTCTTCATTAGGTCCGTAACCGCAAAAATGTGGTCTACATTAGTCCCAAATAGGTGAATCTTGTGTTGAAATTTAAAAAACAGTTTATATGTGACTTGAAAAACAGTTGAAAAACAGTTACATGGGACTGTGACAAAAAAGCAGTCTCCACTACGTCCGTTTTACGGTTACGGAGGGGTCAGTACCGCCGTTTTACGGCTACGGCCGTCCGTAGAGAAAGACCCGTCTTCACTGCCGTAACGGTCAAACGGTCGGCCGTAAAACGGTCGGCTTACGGTAATGGAGACGGGGCTTAACAGAAACTAGTCCTCTTGGAAGCGGGGAGAGGGAAAAGAAAATTCCGTAAAAAACAAGCTAACTAATCCAATTTTCTTCAAAATAAAAAAAGAAAGAGTAGAAGCAACAACTGTAATTGTGAAAAAAATTAGCAGTTACATAGCATATTTTTATCTTTTCTAACTGCCGACGCATCCTCTGAGGGATGGACGTTAGGTTTCTGCGCGGTTTTTCTCTCGAACCGAAACAGCAACAATAAAGAAAAAGGCAGTCGTACTTAAGTTGTGGGGTCGCGATCACTTTGGAAAGGTAAACTGAAAGTTTATATATCATCTTTAAAGCACGTCATTCTTTAATTTGTTGTTTTGAAAGTTATTTGTGACAGTGTTTTTTAAATTTATTTTAGTACTCCTCATTATATATTCTTTGAGGGAGATAAATCAATCAATCAATCAATAACTTAGTGAAGAAACTTCAAAGATGACTGTGAACTTACGAAAGGAAACAAACCCGAAAACTCGCAGTTTCATGCCACTGCAGGATGTTGGTAGTTGGTGGTCTTGAAGCACCATCTATTGACATTTTTCGAGACACTCAATGGCATACGTCGTCAGATAGAAAAGTTTCAACTCCAGTCCAGTTTTATTTGCAGTCTAGTTTGCTCCAGCTTTGCTCTGATTTGCAGCCTGTTTGCTCTGCAGAGTAGTGCAGAGCAGAGACCTCAAAAGCCACTAGGCTAAGAAATAGCTTCCTTTTTTGTGTTAGCTTGATCTGCTTTTCCAAACTACCAAGAATCAAGCTGCTTACAGAGCAGGACAAATATAATGATAGATTTCGTTTGACAAATGAAATTCCTACTAATGATATGTGCCTGTATTGGAATGGTACTAGCAGCCCTTATCTCTATTGTAGTTACTGCTCTAACTGTTTCAGTGGACTTGATAGATACAGCAGATCAAGATCAGTTCAAAGGGTTGGACAACCAGGGTCAAGTTCTTGGAGCTGAGAGAGGCACGCTGTTCCACTTTATTCAGGTTAGTTTGATACAGGTTTGGTGCCGATTGCGATGGCTAAGATCCCAGGACCTGCCCAGGATTCAGCCAAGATTAGCCTTAAGCTAGGTGCCCACAGAACACGAATCCGCGTTCGCCTGGGCGAATTTTACGTCGCGAGCGGAAAAAATTCGGGCCCCGCCGTTTCAACTCCAAGTCGAATTTGTTTCGCGCCGCGTGGCGGAAAAGATTCGCGTTCTGTGGGCACCTTACTTTACCCTACAGAAATTCTACATGAATTTGTCAACGGGCTTATAAGAAAAAGTGGTATCTTCCCGTCTCCTGCCCCAGTCCACAGGTCAGTTAAACGACCGGCGAAAAGAGCCAGAAAAACAGCTTATAAAAACTTAGGTCAGTTAAGCAAAGGAAGAAAACGACTTATAGTGGGAAATCTTGTAGGTCGGTTAACTGGATGACAGCAAAAAACGCAACTAATGTTTGGGACATTCTATACCTGTTCTAGACAGGCCGTGGCCCAGTAGAATATTGTTTATTTTGAGTATAGTCACAACCAATTAAGATTATTTTTTTAGTGGTCTGGACCAATCTAGGCCTAGTACTGTAGGCTACACCATGTTTTTTGTACATACACCATTTTTGTTCTAAGTTGTTTATTGTGATTTTTGTGGAAAATAAAGAATAACCTAACCTAAAACATGTACACTAAGACCTTTTTTTATACCCGTGCTCAGAAAACATGTACACTAAGACCTTTTTTTATACCCGTGCTCAGATGCCAGAGCATGCTGGCAGAGGTGAGCATGGTAGGCGACTCATACTGACTCATACATACCCCTTGTTCCCAAGAGGGTACCAGTATATAGTAGCCTACAGGAGGGGTATCCCAGTCTAGTACACTAGGCCCTTTTTTTATACCCATTCACAAACGGGGTGCCATGCCCCCAGGTGCGAGTAGGGTACTCATACGTATGTGTACCCCTTCTTCCCCAGAGGTCAACCAGTCTACTACACTTTCTAAATCAGAATTAATTACTGCTTACTGACTGATTCGTAAGGTCTATCGATAACGGCAATAAATAGCCCTGCTTGAGAGCTTTTTTTTCATGTTTATTTTCGAATTTTTTTAAGCTCATAACCCGGTAAAAGGGGCCAACAGAAGAAATCATATTACAAAAAGATGGCGGAAAATGCTGTGCACGCCACCTAGCGTTGACATGAGCAGTGAAACAATACAGATGGCGACATTGGTGACATGTCGGATCGCCATGCTCTGTTTAGCGCCATCTGTATTTTTTAGCACTAACAGCCTGCGCATGTCAACGCTAGGTGGCGTGCACAGCATTTTCCGCCATCTTTTTGTAATGTGATTTCTTCCGTTGGCCCCTTTTATGGTAAAAGCCGCCTCTAAATTGTTACCGTAAAAGGAAATTTCTTTGAAGTCCGAACTAGGTCCTAGCTGTGAAGAAGAAAAATCAGATGACCTAGGACCTAGCTAGAAGTGTAGAAAAGTTTTCTTTTACTTTTTTTTAGGCCCATTTTGAGTTTTTCTAAATTCGAGGCTGGGTACGGTAGGTTTCCTGTAGGCTACTTTGGTAACGAAACAAACCAGGTTTTCTTTTCTTCTTTTTTTAACACTAAATTTGTTGTATACTACTGGTACCCCTCTGCTGTTATATGGGGTACATGTACAAAAATGTGCTAGGGCACTCTGAACATGCAGTAACTTTACCTTGGTAGTAACAAGGCTATGTTCCTTGTTGAGGTCATTTACTCTTATCATTATTCATCAAAATCTTTAGTGAGTAAGCTGTTGACACCATGTGACAGATTTTATGTTCCAGATAAGTGACATCCATGTAAGCATATTTCGGGATGCAGCCAGAATTCCTGATCTATGGACATTCTGTGACGAAAATGTGAAGTCAGTTGACCCTGAAATTGTAATTGCATCAGGTTGGTTTCTTGTTTTCATATCATTTCCTGAAACAAGGCTGACCAGACTTGCAGTTTCTAATTTGATACATATAGGCCTAGTCTCCTATTATTAAGAGTGTAGTGCGTAAATTAGGCAAACCAAATGTAACTCCAGCTGCATCCAGGAAAATACAGAAATCTCTTCAGCAAGGTGGCTGTCTTCCTTTATGCATCAGAGGTGCTGCGGTGAGAGCTCAGGGCTCGAGCTAATGTTGTGATGTATCTGCTTCCTTTTTGGGCTTCTTTTTCTCAACCCCACTTTTGCAGCTTGGTTATCAGCTAAACATATATATGATTTTTCTGTGAAACTAGCCTCAAGAACTAGAGAAAATATGAATGATTATTCTCGGCCAAAACATCCTAGTCTGGATACCAGCTATGTTGTGAAAACTTTAACCATGCCATCCACCTTGCAAGAAAGTATTATTATTCTCATCAGAGCATTGCTTGTTTTTGTAGGTGATCTTACTGATGCAACTGAACAGAGACCGATGGGATCCCAGCAGTATCAAGAAGAGTGGAGGCAGTATTCAATAGTCTTGGACAAGTGCAAGAAGTATACCTCTACATGGTTAGATATCAGAGGAAACCATGGTAAGCAGACCGTATCTACCATTTACCTAATTTAGGGCGAACAACCTTTTTTATACTAGCTCTCCTTATTACCAAGCCATGAAGCTTATGTTCTCATAAGCCCCAGTAGAAGCTGGTATATGAATGCGAATGAGTACCAGTTTTGTAGCAGTAACCCAATCTTAAAGTCAAGGTGATTTGTGGTTGGAATTTTTAGATGGCAGATGTGATTTTGCCTGACATTGATGGATGGTTTTATGGCACTTGCAGCTTCGCTCAAGTGCCATATACCGATCACTTTTCGGTCTGTCGGTCGGTCTGTCAGCCCACTCATCTCGGGTTACGGTACTTCCAGATGAGCTAGGACGATGAAACTTGGCAGGCATATCAGGGACCCGACCAAACTAATTTGGAAATAGTCACTTCCCCGATCCGACCACCGTGGGGGGAGTGGAGGGATGGGGAACCCGGAATATTGACGTATTTATAACTTTTGAACGGGGAATCGGATCTTGATGAAAGTTGATGTTTGGAAAGACCTCGTGTCTCAGATGTCACATTTCAAGTCCGGAATGGATCCGGTGACTTTGGGGGGAGTTGGAGGGGGGAGTCGGAAATCATGTGACATATTCAGAGTGGACGGATCGGGATGAAACTTGGTGGGAAGAACAAGCACAAGCCCTAGATACATAGTTGACAAGACCGGACCGGATCCGAGCATTGTGGGGGGAGTTGGAGGGAGGTTCCGGAATTCCGGTGATCCCGACTTAAGATACTTACACATGTGCTGGGACGATGGAACTTGGCAGGCATATTAGGGACCCGACCAAACTAACTTGGAAATAGTCATTTCCCCGATCCGACCACCGGGGGGGGGGGGGTGGAGGGAGGGAGGATCCGGAATGTTGACGTATTTATAACATTTGAACGGGGAACCGGATCTTAATGAAACTTGACATTTGGAAAGATCTCGTGTCTCAGACGTCACACTTCAAGTCCGGAATGGATCCGGTGACTTTGGGGGGAGTTGGGGGGGGGGGAATTGTTTGACATTTTCAGAGTGGACGGATCGGGATGAAACTTTGGGGGAAGAACAAGCACAAGCGCTAAATACATAATTGACAACACCGGACCGGATCCGAGTACTGTGGGGGAGTTGGAGGGAGGGTTCCGGAATTCCGGTGATCCTGACAAGACGCTTAGACATGTGCTAGGACGATGAAACTTGGCAGGCATATCAGGGACTTAACAATTTTGACTTAAAAACAGTCGGATTTTCCTTACAAATGATCAGAGCAAACACACACATTGGCGAATTCCTACTTTCATCATTTTACCAAGCCTTGCAAGTGCCATAAGAGCTTACAGTTCTTGTTGTTTACATAATGGCCTCAAAAAACGCGAAAAAACAAGATGTACGTGGTGCGACGTGTTGCCCCATCAAGGGCTTTAAAAGGCCGGTTCCGGGCGATCCAGTAGATTCGCTTTCCAAAAAGCAAAGCGAGCATCCGCCGAGCGCAAGGGCTAACGAAAAGTCGTTGCGCCTTAACAACTTCTCGATGACTTGCCGATATCATTTTCCACTCATATTGGATTCTTTTTCCAAGTCACAAGAGGAAACTAGTGGAGCGCAAGAACATTTCTGGAAAGCGAAGCGAGATTTAGCCGAAGTCGCAAGAACAACCGGCACATAAACCTTGGAGCTTTCCAGATCGCCAGTATCGCCCTACAATCTGTGGATGGTTGTAATGGAAAGCACTTGCCTGTAAGGATGAAGAGATGTCAGGCAACCTGTCATAGAAAGCTGACCTTCGCTGTACCTCTTTGACCTAGTGCGCTCTTTTTTCAGATACCTTCGGCGTTCCGTCAGATGACAGCCCTAAGAACTACTTTCGTAACTACTCATCTCAAGGCCGTAGTACGAGCCGATCATACATGCACACTGTCAAAAAGGGGAACTATACTGTCAGTTTCATTGCTGTCGATGGGACGGTGGAACCGGGCGCGAAGAAAATGCTGAACTTTTTTGGAGCGGTCGGGGCAGGCGAGTTATCTCGTTTGGAGGAGATGAAACGCATCGCATCATCTGGCAATGCAACGTTTTGGTTTGGGCATTATCCTACGTCTACGTTGCTCGCCCCGTCGCCAGGTTAGCTTTGTGAACCACTGAATTATATTCTTCTTAGCATACCATCATCTTTGTACCACAAATATAGCACTTATTAGGGGATGTGATGGACCGTGGGGCATAGTACAGGGTCTGTATAGTATGTGGCTGTGGAGGGTTTTTCCCAACGCTGTTGCATTTTCACCCGTCAGAAAGGAAGGTCCCTAGCATCGCATAGCCCTATCATCGTTAAGCATGGTGCCCACAGAACGCGGATTCGCATTCCCCTAGGCGAATTTGGCGTCACTAGTTGAAATTATTCGCCATGCCAGAATTTCGTGCCACGCCTTTTCAACTCCAAGTCGAGCTTTTTCGCGTTGCGTCTCAGCTCAACTGGTGGAAATCAAAATGGCCAATTTTTCTGGTGATTGCGTTCAACTATTCGCTTTCGGTGGGGGCTACGAAATGAATTCGTCGAGCGTCGCGAAAGGAGACACATCGTAAACGGAAAAGATTCGCGTTCTGTGGGCACCAAGCTTTAGGCATATCCCTTGACTTTATCCCAGCATTTAGTGTATTTATATTTACTTTACTACCCTATTACTACCCCCATATTTACTTACTTGGAAACATGATCTTCCTATGCCATATCATACATGGCATCAATGAAGCCTCTTTATATATATATTGTCTCTGCTGAATGACAACTGGCGGATCCATAGGTCTGGCGCTGCGTAGTCAAAGGGATGCCGTGCATTTCGAAGCCTCAGATTGTTGAAGGGTATTATCACACTTTCACTCCACCTCTGCAACTCGACAAATTTTCTTCTGTATCTTTGTTTTGTTAACTGTAAAAAAAAATTGTTTGGCCGCGAAGCTGAAAATTTTTGAACTTTTCTGAGCTGATTTTAGTCAGTTTGCTAGGAAATTCTCCATTGTGACGAATACCATGGGCACCAAGTACACATATTTTCAGCTTGGAGGGGGAGGGGGCTGCCAGGGCTGCTGTTAATGTGGCTGCAGAATGTGTGTGAAAAGAGCTCGGTCGTAAGTTCTTTACGTGCAAATTTGCAATTGCAGGCGAGTAGGATTTCCCCTAATGTACGCCTACATGGGTGCTGTCTTGTTCAAATTTCCAGTTGAAAATCCACGGTTTGCCTGTCCAGATGTTGTTTGAAACTGTTTGTTGTTGGGCAGGCAACAGTGGATTCTGCTAGAGCGTTCCAGGGGTTGATTGATCGACTTGTGCAGCGTGTTTCTAGCTAGTCCTTCTTCTCCCGCATATTTTCAGCTCGGAGGGGTCAGCCCTGCATTGTCAGAAGTTTCTTAATAGATTACAGACAAATGCGCGGTTTCAACAGACAACTCTTGGGATTTAGTCTGTTGTGATTTGGAAAACGTTATGCATCAAATGTTATGCATAACGAGCATTGCAGGAAGAGCCGAAAAACCGCCGAAAAAGCATCTGCTGACTTTTCCGATATCGTGACGACAAACAAAATAGAACGCAATTTCACGTCACCAGACGGAATAAATCTTATCTTATCTTATCTTATGGGGAAGCACGCATGCGGTGCTTGGAGTATAGCCGGAAGGCGCCAGACATGCGGATTCTTTATTCTTTTATTTTTAGGCATGAGGGAGTTGATGAAGGATGGAATAGCGTACCTCTGCGGTCATCTGCATACGTTTTTCATGATGGTGCCCAAAATGCACACTATACACCACTCAGGTCTAATGGAATTGGAAGTGGGTGATTGGAAAGACCACCGAATGTGAGTATATAATAACAAATAAAATGTAAGCAGCGTGGGGGGCGGTCCAGACCTCAGAAAGTCAGAACAAATCGACACGGAAACTAGTTTGTGCCCAAACTTATGTCGAAACATAGCGCCCCTCCAGATCACCTCCTCCGAATATTTACATCTTTTATTCGCCCAATTCTGGAATATGCAGCTCCTGTATGGCATTTTGCACTGATGGCTGAGCAAATAGCGCCAGGCTCGAAAGAGTTCAGAAAAGAGCTCTAATGATAGTATCGAAGCAGGCAGAAATGTCGTATGAAGAGTTGCTGACAAAGTTTAAAATGCAAACTCTGAAAAAAAGAAGAGAGAAACTCTGCATGGATTTCGGAAGAAAATCTCTGATCCACCCAATCCACAAATCCCTTTTCCCCCCTCAATCCACAACAAAACGACTCCCGCGCAGGGTTGCAGTGCCTGTTGAGAAACTTCAGCCGGTACGCTGTGCCCATCAGCGGTTCGCGAAGAGTTTTATACCTAGTTTTGTAAAAATGTATAACGAAAATCAGGAGGATTGATCGTTTTTTAATGTGACTATACCAAAGAAATTTGGCAGTGCCATGAAAATTTTGGTGAAAATACAAGCTTATCTACCATCTCATCTCATCTACCTTTCTTTTTACCTCAGTGTTTCATATGAAGTCATAGTCTGTGTTTGTATATAAGAAACTGAAATTCGTTATTGTGGTTTCTAACCGATCCTTTCTCTCTCTCAAGGTGTTCAGCCTGTATTCAGCCGTGTCTTTTTCCGGCCTCCGCGTAGTTCTTTTCGAGTCTGGGAGAGGGGTGGGGCAAGCGGCTCTTCGTCGGGGATAATCTGCGCCTCACGTGACCGAACCACCCGAAACCACCGAACCACAACTTGCATCAGTAGAGAACTAAGCTTCACTTTTCTTTACTTTTCAGATACAGAATTTTAGCCCTTGACAATGGTCTATTCAGTTTCGTCGACTTGCACCTAAGTGATTGGCCGGCAATTCTGATTACTAACCCCAAAGAGTCCATGTATATGCAAAGTTCGAAGGAACCGCTTCATAAAGTGAAAACGTCGACACATATCAGGTAAGATCATGCACTAGACCTGCTTTGTGCCTTGGCATTTTATATTCTTTTGTCATCCGAGCAAAGCGCGTGATTGAAGTTAGATATTTTTACCCATCATAATACCGAAACGGTAAAGATGAGGAGAACAGAAAAGAGAAAAAAGCAGAAAAAGACTAATAAGTCTAAAAGATCTGAATCACAAGCATATAACAGTACAAAGTACAAAACTTGCGAAATTACTGAAATGATCAAGGCTATAATTTGCATAACTGCATGAGTTTAATGAGCTTTGTCTTTTCGTCGTTTTGGCTGATAAAAGCCTTCATTATTATTCTTATTGTTGCTGGAATTATAACAGCCATTTCTAATAGTATTCTAGAGGCTCCGCGTTCATCTATAATGAGAGGAGGACTCGAGCAATAAAGAGAAGTTGCTAGGTGCTTTGAATGTCCATAATATCGCCTAAATTTTTTTTTAGCTTACTCATCTTTGTAGCAGCCTGACAGCAACACTAGTCATACACAAATCCTCGATTTATGGGTATGGTGCCCCAACGTCTGATGAACTGAGAATCAGAAATGGAAATTTGCTTTTCAAGCAGATCAGCACTCAAACAACGAAGTCGTCATCTCATCAGGCGCTTCGTCTAATAGTTCTCCTGTACTCGGATCCATGGTTGCCGTTTTGCTGCATTGTGGTGACGGCGGGATTCTTAAATTCCTTCCATGCGACGCCAGTGAATGATGTCATATCCGCAAATCTTAAAGATCAGCATCTAGTCAGTTCATCCTTACGAATGTTTCGAATGTCTTCTTTCGTTTTTGTTTCCTTTCTTGCTCGAAACATATTGAAGAATGTTTCATGGCTGAAATCTTAGCTGGTAGGCTATTGATGGTGGACCCACGAGAGAGGATAGTTTAGTATCAGGCAGAAGCGCTTGATACAGAAGCTTGGATTAGGATTAGTTGCCCAGTCATACACAAATCCTCTGTTTTTGGGCATGGTGCCTCAACGTCTGGCATGCCCCAACGTATGGGCATGGTGCTCATACGTTGGGGCACCATGCAGCAGGGGTATGGTAGAGCCATAAAAATCTGCTTGAAATGCTAATTTCAATTTCAGATTCTCATTTCAACAGATTTTCATGGAGTACCATGCTCTTCATGTAGGGCGTGGTGCCCCAACGTATTACCACCATGCCCATACATTGGGGCATGCCCAGACGTTGGGGCACCATGCCCAAAAAATGAGGATTTGTGTGACTACGTCCCGCCTTTGATACAAACTTCTAAGTCGCTGACTTGTTTGTTTTATAGGATGTTAATTTTCTCACCATCCCAAGTCACAAAATGCGAATGGAGAATTGACGGCGGCAGACTTCAGCCGTGCCAGTCCAAAGATGGAAAATTCTTTGTTGCCGAATGGAATCCGTCACTGTATGCCAAAGGGATGCATAAATTGGAGGTAAATGACTTGGCTTGACAATAGTAGTAGTGAACTAAGTAAAAATGCTTCTGGAGCGGGATTTTACCTTGCAACCTTCGTCTTGATATACCGACGCTCTAACCAATTGGGCTAACGAGGGGCTTGTATTGATTGGGGGTTCACATCCCGCTCGAGGACTATTTTTATTTTTCAGTTCAATAGGCCTACTATTTTTTCCACCTCAAGGGCTTTTTCCCCTTTAAATTAAGTCTTCAGTTTTCCTTTGATTTTTACAGGAGGCCCCGCCACGTGGGCCCTGGACCGTCGCTCTGACATTGAAGTCCTAGAGCGTTTTTACGTGCTCCCACAAATAGTTTGTGGGTCGATTGTGGCTCGAAAAGAGTGTTTCCTCGGTCTTCTGTGCGGCCCACAAGCGTGTTTACAGTTTACAAGATTTTTGTGGCTCGAATTAGACAAACAACTGCCGAGGTGATTGTTGATTTTGTGGCTCGATTCTGGCGGGGAATTTAAATTTAGCAGCAAAGTAATGTCAAAACAAATTAACTACTTTCTCAAGCATAAAGACATAAAACTGAAGATCCTATTTGCACACGATAGTAAGGACGAAAGCCTGAAGATTAATTTACTGAGATGTTATCTGAATTTTATTTTTAGTTTCAGACATTAGAAATTACCGCCCAAAAAATTTACAAAACGGCGTTTCTTCGAGTTTCAACTTGTGGCTCAATTTTGTGGCACAAATAACAATTGTGTTTCCACGACAAAAACTCAGAAGGTTGCGGCCCACAATGTGTCGCGGAAAAACTCCTCTGGACCTGTGTATACAAAAAATAACTTTCTGGTTTATTTGTCACTTTGTCTTTGTGTTTGTCACAAGTCCGTTGTATAAGCTTTATCATCACATAAAATATCTGAGTCTTCATCTGGTACTTCGTCCAAGCTCAATGCGCTGCATGGGCAGTGGCGCCATTTCAGAAAACCTCAGAGGGGGGCCAAAAAGCCCATTTTGGGCCCCTATCCCAATTTTTTTTTTTTTTTTTAGACGTAAAATTTATTTGCTGTTTTGGAGTAAAATCAAAGTGGTTTTCGAATATATCATAAGGAGCAAAATGCAAGAGACACGCGTTGTTCAAATATCCTTCAAAAATAAAAATAAAATTACTGAAGGATGCTATGAGCTAGAGTTTGAGGCCTGCCCTTATGACAGAATAAGCTCCTTTCAACCCTCTGAGCTGAGGCTCTCGATCGAAGTTTTATCCAGACAATCTTTGATTTATGAAATCTTGAATTTGGATATGGGGCCATCATCTTTAAAACACTTCGCATACAAAATTTCAGCTTCAAAACCACACCCAAATGACATGCTCCTTCAATTAGGCCTGTATAGAGAAGACTAACAAAGGCGCCGCAGGCAAAATTTCAATCAAACATTCACGATGAGAGCGTTCTTTTGGGGGATCCTAAATGAAAGCAATGGCTTCCCCCTGTAGCCATTGCACCTCGCATTGCGCGATAACTCTCAAACAGAGTGAAAGATATTTCGGACCCTGTCTGTGCTATTCCACGCAGACCTTTACAAAACAAGCGGTGGTCATCCAGAACAAAATAAATTTGTATAAAAAGATGTAATTCTGAACGCTTATATTGTTGAAACTTGCTTTACAGGACCAATTAAAAAAAAAATCAACCTGTGTACCGCTAAGATGCAGGGACTTCAACACCATATTATATTGAAGCTGTGCGCCGCAGGCAAAATTTAAACAAAAATCAGCCTGTTTTCTGCTAAAATACAAAGATTTTGGTTCAAAATCAGATTACAAATTGTATCTTGTAGGTCGAAATTCACGATTTGGTAAACGCATTTATGTTAGTACGTCAAACAACAAGGAATATAAACAAATAAACCTCGGATTTTGGGCCCCTTTAAAATTCAGAGGGGGGCCATGGACCCCCCCTGCCCCCTTCAAATGGCGCCACTGTGCATGGGACGGGATTCCTCTTCAGGTTTGACTCCAAGTTACAGCGGAGGTAAAACTCCATTTGTAAAAAGATACAGATCTAGTGAGATTATCAGGTTTGACTCCAAGTTACAGCGGAGGTAAAACTCCATTTGTAAAAAGATACAGATCAAGTGAGATTATCTGTGTCCCAAGTGCATTGCTATTGTGTGGATGAAGCTGGCAGAGAATACTTAGTTTTATTGGGAACAAAACGTGAGCGGTGATTTTTCCTGTTGTGAGTTGCAACCGCTTTCATTTGACTTGAACAATAGTAGCGTCGCAAATATTTCCTCTGCCCAAATCTCGTCCCGCTTTTTAGAAATTTGTTTTTTTCCTGAGTTTTGAGTTCGCTTTTCCTCTGACGTCTATTTTTATACAAATGTATCCAAAAACGAGCTTTCTGTATTATTGGGGGGGGGAAGGAAAGCTCCCCTATTTGTATCTCCTAAAAAAGTTCGAGCTCACAACGCTTGAGTAAAGGAGACAAACATTGTGCTATAATTACGGAATTCAAGCTTTCTCTGACCCCAGGTTCCGCGATCTTTTTCCACCTGCTCATGACCCTCCCAGAAGTAGACGCCCCCGGGAAAAATCCCAGAAAATTCCTAAATTAACACCAATAAATTGCATGAAAGGTACAGGAAAAGCTTCGTTCCATCTTTCGTGACACTTTTTAATTCTCAAGACCAAAAGTGATTTTTTGTTTTTTCATTGGAAATCAGATAACCTTGGCTGTGTTTTAAATTGTATATATATTTTGTATCTGTATATCTGTTGAAAATGTTGAATTGACGACGCTTTTTGTTAATGATTATGTTGACATGAAATGCGAATTCGGCATTATTGCTGTGAAAGCCATTTTTAAATTAAATTCTACTCTACTCTACTCTAAATGGCCGTAAAAAAAGGGACACAATTCTCTACAGTAGAAGCTTATGCGACTTGACTACTTCGGATGCCGTAGTTTTGTAGTTAGAGGGCTCAAAAGCGACTAAGCAAAAAAGAGCGAAGCTAAAAAACAATACTGTGCTGCTTTAATTTGACTATAATCACTTAAGTAGTGGTTTGCGCCCATTACGGTGCATAAATATTTTCAAAGGTTTGAATTTTGTCATATTCTTTGGTTCCTCAAGGTTCGAAGTAGCATATTTTTTTTTAATCACTCAAATAATTAAGCTACGGACTGGTTCTCCCTGCCCAAATTTTCTGTCCGGCTGGAAAAGAAATAGCCAAGCTTTTCCTTTCTATCCTCACCTTCTTCTGTGGTTAAGACTATTGTATAGATTATAATAATTGAAGGGGGGGGGG
Source organism: Branchinecta lindahli (assembly GCA_023053555.1). Taxonomy (NCBI): domain Eukaryota; kingdom Metazoa; phylum Arthropoda; class Branchiopoda; order Anostraca; family Branchinectidae; genus Branchinecta; species Branchinecta lindahli. The sequence continues at coordinate 24,304,041 of JAKZAO010000009.1, read as the reverse complement.
ACGTGGATGGAGTTGGGACAAACAGAACCATTTGCTCGGATGTAAATGGTTGCGCTGGTAATATAGACGATTTTCTCCAAAATATCATTTTTAGGGACAATAAAAACATTTTCTTTCCAGGTCACTGCCACAAACGCAGCAATGCAAACTAGGACTCGAGAGATCACATTCTCTCTAGATGGCTCTCGCGAGGATTTTACTTTCGGGGGACGCTTCACGCTCATGAGTGACGCAGTGACGGCAGTAAGTATTTCTTTAGGGCGATTCTCGCGGTCTGGGAAGCTCCGCCGGCTTATACTCCGTGTGTTCTTGCGACGGCGGCTAAAACTCGCTTCGCTTTCCGATGCTGTTCTTGCGCTCCGTTACTATTGGAAAGTGACGAGGAAAGTGAATCCAGCCCGTACGTGGAAAGTGGATTCGGCAAGCCATTGCGAAGTAAATGCGCAAGGACTTTCCGTTTGTTCTAACGGTTGGCGGATTCTCGCTTTGCTTTTTGGAAATCGAATCCGTGAGAACGCCGGAATCGGCCTTTTATAACCTGTGAACAAAATTGTAAAGATCAACCAGACGTTCTCGCTCTGTCCCCTTCGTGTCGTCGGCTAACAACAAAAAAACTCTCTCGCTCTTTTGGCTGGGATGCCGAAAATTGGTGACGGGTTTTGGGGGCAAGAAATTCATTCATCATCATCGTTCATTTTTCTTAAGTAAATGTGTTTTGCCGATGTTTTACGCAAATAATTCGAGTAATTAGTCGAGCGGAGCGTCTCTTAATGCTTATTTGAAGCAGTATGTTACGAGTCTACATTATCTCAACACGAAAAAGCCGCGATACTGGTTTCAGATGTGTCCTTAAAAATGGGTCGCGGTCTGCCGAAAAACCTCTTGCGGGGGCTTGTCTTTTGCAAGGTTTAAGTGTAATAATTCTTTACAAATAAAGAGAAGTGGAAGGTCAAAGCTGGATGGAGACGGCCCCCATCCTTCGTTACTTTTCGCGCCGGCCTGTAAACTACACACACAAAAATCTGAAAGTCTTAACGTTAACGGCTGCAGGCCGAATAACTAAAACGACGTCTTTTCACCAAAGGTGAATACATGGGTATATCCGTTATGCTTCAGCTGAAATCCCATTCAGTGATTTTCGGTGAGAAAGCAGTATTGGCTACGCGGTATAAGCTACTGCATCTCTCAGACAGCAAAACAAACTATTGCAGTTTTTTGGGATATCAAGTAGTAGCCTACTGCCCGCCTATCCGTGTGCTTCAGCTAAAATCCCATTTGCTGGTTTTTAGTCCGAGAGAAGCATAGGTATCTCGGTTTTCCTAAACCTTAACAGTGCAAATATCTTGTTACAGCCCGAAAATTAATTAGAATCTGTTTACGATGATAGAATCATAATTGACGCCGCTAATACACTCGGTTCTGTCTTATCAATCTGTGCAGAAGGATTTTTTTTTTTTTTTTTTTTTTTATTTACTGTAAAGCTTCATGAGATCTTTTTCTAAAGCAACTAAGCGTTGTCTGGTATTGAAAAGTATATATTCTTTTCCAGGCTCAGGCTCTGTTTGGTATCATCTTCGCCGCATTGGTTTTACCCCTCTGTACCTTTCGCCTCCTTCATCATAGGGTTTTGGGTAAGATTTTTTTTCCTTTTTGTAAACTGATAAAAACTTGATTGTGCCGGCCCAGACTTTGTTTTGCTAGTGCCAGTAGAGTTTTCATGTGAGCCTATCCACGCAAGCTGTCAGCGCGCGCATCGAACCAAGCAGTGACTCTCGTTTGTGTAAAAATACAACAAGTGAACTGTTTTGATCGCGTGGGATTTGACTGCTATAATAAATACAATGCAAAAAAATAGACCATTGGCCTCTACAAAGTTCGTCTTAAACGAACAGAAAGTCCAAGGAATTCTTGAAAATATTTTTAGAATCGCCCATTACTACTTCAAATGGAGCGTTCGAACAGCCCATGACTTTGTATTGGAAAGAGCCTTTGTCTTTTCGGCAAGCCATGAGCGTGTCCGAAAGCTTTCAGGACTGTAAATGCTGCATTCAATGCTGCATTTTTATTTTGTTTTTCGTCCGAAAGCTCTTACCTTATATGCAGCATTAAATGCAGCATTTACATCACTAAAAGCTTTCGGACACGTTCTTTATTTCTTCTCTGACACTTCTAATTCCGAAATTTAGCCTTAATCGCCAGCTCCCCAGTTTCTTCTTGAAAATTCAGCGTAAAATTTAGAATCTTCGCTGAATTTTTCGATGAATTTTATGCTGAATTAATGCTTCATTAACTGAGCGAAAATTTAAGTCCGAAAGCGAAATGCTGCATAAAATGCTGAATTAATTTTTGTTCGTTTCCGAGCTTTCGGACACGCTCCATGTCTGCGCAGATCGTTTTTTATTGAAAGCTGAGAATTGTGTCAGTAGGCACGTTATCGCAGTTCCAGTGAACCTTCTAACTTTCTATTAGGTCGCCGCGTAGAAACCGATATGCTTGTGCAGCTACATGAAGGGCTTCGAGTTTTTATGGCACTTGAGCTTACTCAAGTGCCATATAGCGATCGTAATGTCTGTCTGTCTGTCGGTCTGTCCGCATTTTGCTAGTTTGGGCACTTCCATATGACCTAGGACGATCAAACTTGGCACGCGTATCAGGGACCCGACCGGATTAACTTGAAAATAATCACTTCCCCGATCCCACCATCAGTGGGGGAGTGGCGGGATGGGGAATCCGGAAATTAGCAACATTCACAACTTTGGAACGGATAATCGGGCGTGCATTAAACTTGACAGGTACCAAGAACAAGCGTCTTGGATGTTCACTGTCAAATTCGGATCGGATCCGATAATTGGGGGGGGGGAGCTGGAGGGGGACACCGGAAATCTCTTGAAACGCTTTTTCTAGTTTGTGTCAAACCCCTACCCCACACTGTAAAGCTCTATGCGTGGATGAGTCATTGTTTGCTCAAATCTTGTGGGTGTTCGGAGAGACCTTGTCTAATACGAAGGTCGAAGGGGTTGGGATATGTAGTTGAATGTTAGTAGGGGTTAATATAGATTAGGGGGCGCTAGGAGGATGAAACTTGGCAGGCGTATCAGTGACCCGACCAAACCATCCAGGAAATAATCAGTTTCCCGATCCTACCGGGAATCCGCACAATCTCTTGAAACGCTTTTTCTAGTTCTTGTCAAATCCCTACCCCTTCTCCACACTAGTAATAACTCTGCGCATGGATTAGTCATTCTTTGCTTAAATCTAATCGAAGGTCGAAGGGGTTGGTACATGTTGTTGAAGCGTAGTAGGAGTTGATATAGATTAGGGAGAGCTAGGACGATGAAACTTGGCAGGCATATCAGGGACCCGACCGTGTCCTAGACCACTAGGCTAATCGTATTTGTGATTAGACCGACTGCGGGAACAGGTACAGTTTAAGGATTAAAATAAGACCGGCTCTAATAGAGATTATTTGAATTGCAGTTCCGTGAAATTTACTTGTTTTAAAGAATCTTTTGGTATAATTGGTCCTTGAATTACGCGTCTTTCGACAATTCGACTTATATTTGACTTCTCCGAGGAATAAAAAAAGAGATGGTCGTTACTTTTTAAGTTACTCCCGTTTGAAGATTTCCTCTAGTTGCCGGCTTTTATGACACTTGAGCTTTCAAGTGCCATATAGCGATCGTAATGTCTGTCGGTCTGTCCGGGTTTTGCTACTGTGGGCACATCCACATAAGCTAGGACGATAGAACTTGGCAGGCGTATCAGGGACCCGACCAAATTAGCTTAGCAATAATCACTTCCGCGATTCGGCCATCATGGGGGAGCAGAGGGATGCGGAGTCGGGAAACTAGTAACATACATAACTCTGGAACGGGTAATCGGACATGCATGGAACTTGACAAGTTGCAAAGACAGGTGTTTCAGATGTTCAGTTTCAAATCGGGACCGGATCCGATAACTGGTGGGGGGGCTGGAGGGGGAACCGGAAATCTCGTGAAATGCTTCCACATAAGCTAGGACGAGGAAAATTGACAGGCGTATCAGGGACCCCACCAGATTGACTCTTATATGATCATTTCCCCGATTGAGCCACTGTGATGGGAGTGGAGGGATGCGGAATCCGGAAACTAGTAACATGAATAACTTTGGAACCGGTAATCGGACATGCATGAAACTTGACACGTGTCAAGAACAAGTGTCTCAGATGTTCAGTTTAAAATCCGGGGGGACCTAGAGGTTTGAACCTTCCCAGGAAGAAGAGGAGTTGTAGACCTGCCTTTTTCACTTCTTTTTACTTCAGCAAGTGTAAAATAAAATGATATTCGACTCTGTATGTAACTCTCAAGCAAAAAACTCCCGCCTACAGTTCGCCTATTTCTTACAAGTGCCATATGAGCTTTCAGCTCTTGTTATAGATACGGTGAGTCACGACTACACTTCGCGAAACTTCGCTGTACTAAATCACTCTTTAGCATTATTTCGGTTTTTGCAGATACCATGGTATCTGATACCACGGTCTAAGTCGTTTTTGCAGTGACTGAGTATCTGCCCAGTTACCGTGGTATCTGGTAGTCAGATACCACGATCCCGACCGTAGTGACTGACCGTGGTATCCTAAAAAGTCATTTCACATCACCAACACAAGAGCCAAGGTTTATGTCGAAGTAGTGGGACAGGAGTTTGGCACTTGTGATGTGAGTTAATAGTTGCGTTTTTGTTATAGGCTTTTGCTTTTCCCTTTTCGGCTTTAGCTTTTAGCCTTTATCAGGCCTTTTTTAACATTCTCGCGTTTTTGTAAATCGCCGTTACTACTAAGGACTTTTCGCTTTTCTTGGATAAAAACGCAATTTTGACAAATACCATTTTACTTGTATTTTATTTGTACTGCAAATTTTTAATCTTTAAAATCTGACAGTCTCCAAGTACTGATTATCACTTTGAGTCAAATCCATCTTTTATTGGATTTTTGGGTTATGTCACAAAAGTCGCGAGGCAAAAAGCCAAAAGGAGAGCGCAACTTGGTCACCTACCAAGTTTGCCTTTTTGCAAAAAGCCGAGGGAAAAGGCGTTGCCTTTTTGACAAAAACGGGAAATTGTCAAACAGTGCTTAGGACCATTTTACGAAAATGCAAAAAAAGTAAAAAGCCGTCGAAAAGGCGAGTGCTAATGTGAGTATTTCTTTTGGGGTGACTTCTAAAAGCGCGAATTTTTGCAATTTTCGTTTTTGCAAAGCAACCCCAATATCAGATGATTCAGATGCCATGGTAACTATTAAAGCTTACTCATCGCATAAGAGTCATCAGTCCGTCGACCATCCAAGTCAAACATATCTGTCGGCAGCAACAGTATAGTTAATGTAAAAATTGGTTACTCCTTGAACTTTTTTCTGTCTGTTTTAAGCAATTTTTGTGTATATAGTATAAAGTTAAATGATGATTTTCTTCTCTAGCTGGAACCATGGTCAAGCCTCGGATTACGGGGTGGTGCTGCGGCAGCTGTATCAAGAGCCTTTGGGTTCTGTCGGTTACGGATCGACTTTTTTACTCGATGCTGGGAGCTATGCTGTATTTGCTTATAGGCAAGTAGGGTTGGTTCAAAACCTAGACATACTAGTCCTAGCTTTTGATCAGCCCAAACCTACCCTTTATTGTGGGGCACGGTCAATACCAGTCAAGACTTCAAACATTTGTATACGTCGGGAACATTTCGAGCAAGAACAAACATAAAAATGAAAGGAACATTGGAAGTATTCTCAAGGAAGAACTCATTGCCTGCTGATATATAAAATCCCAGATATGGCATTGCCAGTGATTCGGTGATGATTCGTTATGCTAATGTAAGGAAATTAAGCATCCCGGCGTTGCCGAATCACATTCAGGTGGTCGAAGGGATTGCTTACGAGTAGCAGCCTGCGGTTCTTTCAGTATCTGTGGCACTTGCGTCGGAAACAGTTTCGAGCAAGAACAAACATAAAAATGAGAGGAACATTGGAAGTATTCTCAAGGAAGAACTCATTGCCTGCTGATATATAAAATCCCAGATATGGCATTGCCAGTTATTGGGTGATGATTCATTATGCTAATGTAAGGAAATTAAGCATCCCGGCGTTGCCGAATCACATTCAGGTGGTCGAAGGGATTGCTTGCGAGTAGCAGCCTGCGGTTCTTTCAGTATCTGTGGCACTTGCGTCGGAAACAGTTTCGAGCAAGAACAAACATAAAAATGAGAGGAACATTGGAAGTATTCTCAAGGAAGAACTCATTGCCTGCTGATATATAAAATCCCAGATATGTCATTGCCAGTTATTCGGTGATGATTCATTATGCTAATGTAAGGAAATTAAGCATCCCGGCGTTGCCGAATCACATTCAGGTGGTCGAAGGGATTGCTTGCGAGTAGCAGCCTGCGGTTCTTTCAGTATCTGTGGCACTTTCGTCATATTTGTAACGGGAAGAACTTTCAAAGTTCGTTTCGTTTTCCAAAATTTAGAATCCGAAACTTCCTCTAAATTACGGGACTGAAATTATACACAACTTCGACTTCAGTTTCATCTATTCTCCTATAGCGTAATTCGTTGACAGTTTCAGTCAGACCAATGTTGTCATTTATAGGGAAATGAAATGAAGTTAATTGATGTGATTTGGAAGAGAGAAATTTCTCTCTTCCATAATATCAAAGAAAAACGAGAAGACACAGAACCGAATGTGGTGAAAAAACTCAAAACAGCTCTCTCTGAGATCGATTTTACAAGTCATTCGCTTCTGTACCAGAAAGTCGGAATGTAAGAAGACTTGCGGAAGTGAAGATAGGTACAGGTCCTACGGCTCGCACAAGAGCATGGGATTAGAAATTTGAGGTTCTATTACAACAGTCCGCTAAAAGATATGATCTCCCAAGTGGAGTAGCATTCGTTGCATTACCATTGTCCATGGACCAATTTCGAGTCAGCCATGGCAATGTTTTAAAGTTCAATAGGTGGATCAAACAATCATGATACCACATTACCACCCCCTAGAATACAATGTTATATCAGAAATCAGCGGATTCCTAGACAACTTATTTTCACTAATATATTGTTACACCGTTTTTTTGCTGACTGCCATACTCCGATTTACTAGCTTCGACAAATATAAGCGGAGTTTCTTTTTTCTTATCCACGCGTTGCTGTTATATACCCTGGATTATTTGTATTATTGACAAATATTCATATTAACGGTGTTAACTGAGAATTCCTTGTAAGCTCTGGAATTAGCTGCAAGTAGGTCGGTTATATTTGTAAATTTTTGGCAGTGTTGAAACTTTACATTTAGAAAACAAAACCTTTCTTCGGTACTACTAACAACGTAAAGTTTTATCAGATAACACTGGAGCAATCTGCCAGCTACAGAGACGGTTTATTTTAGCAGCCATAGCACTCTCATCACTCAGCCCTACAAAACGATTGATTTTCGTACATGGCCGAGAGTTTTTGAATTTCCGCGCCTTTCCATACCATGCTCTGAAATTGTCACCGCCGATACGCTGAAGAGTCGGCGACAAGCGATAACAAGAAAACGGCGTATTTTTGAAGCGCTACCTGGTGGAAGTCAGTAATGTGTATGTGTGAAGCATTTTATAAAAATTAAAGCATAGTTACTGCCCATTGTGCTTTAAGAAAATTAACTGGGATGTTAGCACGTAAATCTTTCACAGAATTTATTTTAGGACCGTTGCTAATCGGAGAGCTAACGGAAGGACAGTATGGTGTGATGTTCTTGTGGGGAACCATCATTGGAAATGTATTCCAGCCAGGATCCATGTCTTACTTTTATGGCTTTACGCATGTGAGTATGTTTGTTCCGTCGTTGTCGACCGTATGTAATTCATTGGCTGAAACAAGGGCAGCCGATTCGATCATCGCCTGTGATTTCCGAGGGCATGTCTCTGCTCTAGGGACTGAACATATTACGACGTTACAGTGAACGTATATTACGCGGAAAAGTGGACGTAGACCAAGACGTTCTCCCACATCCAAACAACTGAGAACATGCGTATTAATACGAGAAATAAAAATTGGGCCAAACAGAAGCTACCTCATTCAGTCATACACAAGTTTTGGGGCACAGTGCTCCATCGTATGAGCAGTGCAAGGCTACAGAACCCCCATAGAAATCTGTTCGAAAAGTAATTTTCATCTCAGATTTTCAGTTCAACAGATTTGTATAGGGCCGGCTACTGTGCCCTTGCTCTAAGGCATGGTGCCCAACGTACGAGCACCGGTGCATTGTGCTCTAAAATTGAGGATTTATGTATGGGTGACTTCATCTTTATTTTTGACATGATAGGCCAACAGCAAGTTATCCAACCCCAGGTAACTTTGACTTTTTCCCACCACTCTCAAATGCGGCCGACTTAGCGGCATCCAGATAAATTGCTAGTACGTGTGAAAAACATACAAATTCCATGACTGCATTGTTAAAGCGTTCTTCGTTTGAGCAGGCTTCGGCAAATTACGGCGTGGCTTCGTCCTCGTTCGGTCATGATCACATCTTTACAGCAAATGAAACAAGTTGCCTGGCGTCACTTAGAAGTAAATTACTCGCTAAGAAGAAGCTGTTCCTGAGTGTAAGCTAGAGTGCTGAAGGCCTACAGAACTAGGAAGAAACCGCTATTTGTGTCGCTGCTGCTTCAAAGGTTTATTGAAAGGCTTGTCGCTCCCTTTTCAGCACACGGTTACCGATTACCGCGTTTTGACCGGAACACCCAGAAGGAAAAGAAAAAATCGTGTCTTCGCTCACGTACAGCCTCCACCCTGTGAAAGTACGCTAACTACTGTCATATTAAGGATATTAAGAATTGTTGTATATTAATTTTATTATTAGTTCTTTATCTGCTCCCCGGAGGCCTAAATTCATGATTTAAGCAATGAGAACTCCTAAAAAGTTTGTCTGACCCCATTTTTTCCAGCTTTTACTCTTCGTCTTGCCCTTGCTTCTCATCATTGCCCACCGCGCTTCACTCCGACTGAGCGTGCTTGAAGGATCTCGAACGAAGCCTAGTCGTGTCATGATGGCTGTCAAAACTATTCCATTCTTTATTCTAATAGGATTCCAAGTTGTGCAGGTAAGATGGTCTCTTCACAGCCCCCCCCCCCCCACGTTTTTGCGCGAACGAACGCACCTAGGTTACACCAGTAGTCACGGGAAGTTTTTATACAGACATACCGGGAATCTAGCAAGGAATTGCTGCCATGGTCAAGTCATGGATGCCTGTGGTAAGAGGCTTGTGCAGAACACTTTGTTCTACCCTAGTAATCCTACCCTACCTGAACTATTTTCATCGAATCTTTTTTTTTAATGGGGGTCATGGTTAGCTTAGTTTTGCCGGTATGGTAATTACGCCGTAGCATGACCCCAAGCAGCTACCGAATACTGCTGCCTAAAAATATATTGCATCATGAAAAGCTTCCGTGTCTACGTGTCACAAAGAAACTGGGAATAATCATACTGAGCAGAGAATAAAAATCTCTAAACCTTGTAGTTTGCCTGCTTTTTTGGTGCCAGAAGCTTATCGGGAGTCTCCTTTTTTTCGCATTGCAGATCACGTTTAATGATACATCAGTAAGCATCACACAACAATTTAACACTAATCCGATATAAGTTTTGGAAGAAATAAATAACACACAATGACTAGCTGGAACGCTCTTTTCGGAATGAAAACAAACTCTAGACGTCAAGTTCAAATATTTCTTGCGCCGTTTCTGCCAAACTTGCTCCTTGTCACTCCTCGCATAGCATGCTGGACGTCTGCCAGAAAACTCGTTGTGTTGTGAATATGCGTTCCACCGAGAACGATCCGACAGCCAGGGTAGGTTTTGTTGAGTTGCTGCACAGCTAGTGATTCTTCATAAGTGGCTCCGCCAATGATGAAAACGATGATGTCCTGTGGCCGAGCCCCTGGCGGCAGTTCCGCTTTGAGATAATGATATGCCTCGTCTGGCTTTCCCTTGATGATGTTCTCTAGCGTTTCTTTCAAAATTGGGACATGCTGGGTGAAAACATTTTCAACACCTTTGAGACCCTTGAAGAATTTCTCTGTCATTCGAACGACGTCATTGGTGTTTTTGATGTTGTTTCCTCGGTATCCTAGACTGGCGTACTCCAAAATCTGTGCGATCAGAGCTGGGTAGTGCTCTGGGCCTTCCCGACGTTTTAGCAGCTCTGTAAGGCCGGTGACGTCATTACTAGGGTGACGTTCGTAACGTATGGAGTAGAGGAGAACGAGACGCAGTGCGTCGATATGGCGTATCTTGTCGCTGCCTACTAGACGTCGTGTGCGATTCAGTGCAGCAGAGTGGTCATCTTGAGATGAGAGATCCTGTTCTAGTTCCGACACTTCTAGTAAACTGTGTGTCGATACCAGCCGCGATAGCTCTCCCACGACTGTAACATGCTTCGAAACAGTTCCAGAAAGTTTTTTAAACTGGGGGTAATTCTCCACAAATGCTTTCATATCAGAAATACTTTCCACTTTCTGATGACTTTTGGCCTTCATTTGAAAGTCGTCCATGAGCTCCTTGATGTCTTGGCCAATCTGTCCAAAGTTACAATGAAGCTTGTCACAGTAAAACTCATCATGGGCTGGGGACATGATTACCTCTTGTAATTCCTTTGAGATCCCTGGGCTGTTTGCAAGGCTCACTCGATTGTTTCTAATTGTCAGAAGTTCATGCATCATGGCCTGATATGTCCACTGGTTCAGCAGTGGGGTTAAAGCATCGCTCCTACGATCAACTATTAGAAGCAGTGGGGAATCACTTTGACGGAAATCAAACAAACTGTTTTCTTTGCTCACAAAATCACTGATTTCATTTGCTAGCTTTCTAGCAACATTTGAAGACTTTTGGTAGCGGATGATTGGATTTTTCTTTGTAGCTAATAAAAATCCAGTGATTCCTGCCACTGTTCTTTGGAGGGCTAGTTGGTTCCACTCCAGCTCTGCGATTGGCTCTGGAAGGTTCAGGGAGAACAGATTGTTATCAATTGGGTAGAAGTCAGCATAGAACTCCTGAACTTCTTTCACTGACTCCTGTTCATCTGCTTCAGCAAGCAGCTTTACCCATGGTTTGTGTAGCACATTACTGAAATAAATGTAATAACTGCCATATCTTGGATTTTTTAGTTCTGCACACAGCAGGTCTATTTGCTCTTTTATGGGCCGTAAAAACACAATACACTTCAAGTACTTCAGAGATTCTTGGCTGGAAGCCTTGTTGATTTGCTCAAAAAGGTATACTTCGTTCTGAAGCATTTCAGACTGGGAGAAGGAGAGGCTGACAATCCCAGTTGTGTCTTTGTCCATAAGAAGGACCTTCATCCCTGGTCCCACGTCTGTGATCATCTTAGAGAAATAATGGCGGCATGCCTTAAGTGGATCCATTCTGAAACAGAGCAAAAGACTAAGGTTATCTTTTTGAACAGGTTGACTTCAGTTGGCCTATGTCCCAGGCAAGACACTAGTTGCGTATCTTCTTGGGGGTAAGGTGATACAAACACCAGTTTTGCTTTGTTTTATCTGGAGAAGGGCGCTGAACAGCTTGAATTCTGGTACAGGGAAAGATGGTAAGTTATGGTATCCCTAAATTCAAAGCGGACCTACCCAAGGGGACGTTTTTGTGTGGATGGTTATTGACAGTTGAGCTGTAGAAAAGATGCCACCGCATGAAAATGTTCATGGATTATGCCATCTTCACATAAACTTGTTGAGCCCGACAAGAGCTCCACTGCAGATGCAGCTTAGTTAAAAAATGCTGCCAGAGCACAGCTGAACAAATGTTGTGCCTTGATATTTGACAACGCAAAAATGGACACATCAGCTATACTTTATTATTAGAGCTATATTTTAGCCCTTCTTGGCAAGAAGGGTCCTCTTCAGGATGGAAAATGAACTTCTAGCAGCTGTAAGTTCATTTTCCAGCTTGAGCGGCTCGAGGTCCACTTTAAAATTTGGGATGCCATGGCAGTCGGACAGGAGCTGGAAGCATTGCAGAATTCTATACGTCGGATATCAACATAGCTTAGCCTAAGCCTTATTAGGCTAGCCTATTTCTTGTGAAATCTGGTGTGATTTTGATTGTTACATTTCTGTCCTGTCCCAAGTTTGGCGACATCCAAAGCACCTTACCTGTATTGTGCTTGTATTGCCACCCAAGCAACCCAGGGCTGTATGCTTTTTCTATTGTTTATTTTGTTTGGATTTTGGATATTCTACAAAAATCAGCTTCTTCTTCAGGGAGGCACGAGTTGTCATAGACGCACGTTGCTTATTCTTCCGTGACTTGATTCGGGTTCGTGAACGCAAAGCTCCGGTTAAATTTCGCAAGGGAAAAATTCACGTCATTATGGGGAAACCTGCATGACATGCATCAAAATTACGGAGCGAAGGAGGAAATGTGTGTGGCTTAACCTTACGGGCCTATCGTCCAGATTACAAGATATCTGGGTCTTGGTACATTGAAGCAAATTCGCTATTGTTCAAATTGCGTAGATGCCTCTTTCGCACATGTCTTATCTCCCAATCACTCTCCCTGTTCCCCTACCCATCCCTTTGCATACTTATTTTGTCTCCTAAACGTGTTGTCTCTATGACACCCTTCCATAATCCGGAACATAGTGTGTCCAGTCGTTCCAGACTTACAGACATTTTTGGTCTGGCTTCTTCCAGATTCACCTCTACGAAAACAGATATCTGGAGTCCGGAAGAACAATCTGGAGGATGAGGCCTGGTTTTTAACATGTGCTGTTCTGGAGGACGTTTTTGCTTATCCGTGTTCTTTCCGCTTTCATCACCGGTTTGGTTGCTTCGCGGAGTTCCTCAGGGCTTAGGTGAGCTGGACGCGTTGGTATTAATAAATCCAGCCTGGAACACAGTAGAAACGATATTGCGCCACATTGACAACACGGTCGCAGATTTGTAATCCTGAAATCGCTAGCGTCTCAGTGAAAGAAGATTAGATAATTTATGCAAATTAAGGATCTGGAGTACGGCTTCTAGCACGGCTTTGGATCAGATTTGTCCGTTTCGCCTCTTCGCGGCTTGGCGACGTTGCCTCCGTTACCAAGAACCCGTTACTTAGATCGACTCAAGCAGGTCTATTGTCCTCAGAAATTTAGTGATGGTTTTGATGATGGAGGCTTTAGCATCAGGCGAGAGAGTAGGTTCCACAAGGGATCCAGTCGAGAGGTGAGATGGTGCTTCGTGAACAATGACACCAAATGGGCCCGATAGTTGTTCCTGAGGATTAGCGACGGGTACACTGGAATGGAATGGATGTGGTCCAGGCCTCGTTCAGGGTTTAGCAGAATCTGCAGAGGGGGGAGGCCTCTTCGTGCCGCGTTATCGTTATCCGTCTTGATGAGGGTGTAACGAATCTCAGATTTCAGATAAAGGTTTATGACCACAATTTCGTTGGATGAAGGGACGGCGTTATTTTGTATGTCAGATTATGTATTTGCCATACCCCATGTACTTATTAATTTTCATATTTCTAGACTTCGATCCTGTACATCGCTAATGGCGCTGGAGCAATGGTTCTTAGCCCTTTGAGATTGTGGAGCATCGTATTTGCTGTTGCCATGATCGTAGTAGCGGATAATTTGAAGAATCCTCATTTAGCGTAAGTATGGCTTTGTCCCGCGTATTGTAGAGAGGGGGGGGGGGACTCCTAGTGTGTGGCGTCCTCTTTTATTTTAAGCAGGTATTCCCATCTACATGTTTGGATCTTTTGACCGCTGCTACACGCGTAAGGACGTCTTGGCGCAGAGCTTACGGCAGATGTACCGCACGAGTTGGCAGCTTTAGCTAGCGATCTTTCTCGAACTTGAAAAAATTTGAGCTTTTCGTTTATTCTACTTCAGTAAGAAGCTCTAATAATTATTTATTATCTTCTAGGAACGCGTCCCAGGTGTGGGGAAACACGCCGTCAGTCGACACTGAAAGCACGAAATCAGAGGAGGAATTCGATCAGTGACCTCATTAGCCAAATCCACTTGATGTTGTCTGCACTATAGACCGGGTATTTCCATTAGCTATATATGATGAACTTGCCAGTAGTTTACAAAGCTTTTCAAATAGTTGTTTTACACTGCTCCGAATTTCCCGGGAATTTTGGTTTCTAAAAATGAACGGAAATCGTTGTGTGTAATTTTTCCGAACTGTACGAATTCCACACAAAATAGGTCGCCTTTGTGAGCGAAAATTACTTAGGAAACGGACGTTACAAAGATACGGACCGTACGCTGGCTGATTGATACGGTAAAATCGAAAACGCCCACTCAGTTGCTTGATTGAAAGTTACGGAGTAAGTCGCTGGAAATGGCACCAGTCGAAGTTAGATAACGCCTGAAGCAACATACTTCTACCGAAATTTACTGGCTGGAGTTCAGTAATGTTGCAAAAAAAGGAATTGGGTCATGAAACTATGACCTGATCTTCGAATTTCGAAAAGCGTAAAAGTAATCAGGCCCACTTATTTGTCATATAGGCGTCTGACTTCTTGCACAAGTAACTTTAACCCACAGTCTGCTCCTGTTATTCTTGTATTCGCTTTAGTTCTTCAGTCGTGTTCTCGCGATAAACGAAAATAACTAACCGTTTTCGTAATATGGATCGCAGTATCTGTACCCCTGCATTCTAGTCCTGTCTCCAGTGCTATAATACTGTGTTTATCCCTTATTGCTGGTTCTTGGTTAGAAAAGACCAACACTTTCGTGACTGTATCCGTAGCCGGAAGTCGGAATGTCTTACCACGTATACTTCAAGAAAGTAGGAATACAAACAGATGCCGACTTGCCTCTTGTTCGGTGTATGTAATTGTCCCACGACTAAAACGGGAAAGTACACGGTCGGGTCAATAAGTCTGGTAACATGGATGAGCTTACGATATGTACGTATGTATGTATTGTACACGGAAAGTCCAAAGGGCGATGGTACAAAAAATGAGATGCAAAGCAAATACTAACTACATATTAAACACACTTTCGGAAATACAAAACACAGAAAACTAACTACTTAATTATAACACTTTAAATGAAAAGGGACCTATGTCTCAGTCCCACCTGGACGAACACCGACAGGTTTTAGTAGTACCAAAAGATCTGCTACTGAGTAGACCATTTAGCCGCTCCTCATCACCTGAATATCTGTGGAGCGACTCCAACCTGAGATCATTAAGTTCCTGGCAGTATGACATGAAGGGGTCCACATTTATTTCCTCCTTATTCCAAGATTGGGACTCTTTTAGTTTAATTTCTGAGCTAGGAGGTAGCCTTCCACCCACAGTTCTACGTTCCCTCTGACCGAGCATTGACCGTTCTTTAAGCTACTATGCCGTAGTCACTAGTCTTACTGTTTTGTTTCTCTGCTGATAAATCTTTGGTCTTTCTATGTGAAGTGTAACGTAGGCTATGTCTTAGTGGCATGAACTTTCAGGAAAAGGTTATGTATTCGTCGATAACTGTCGTGTATATGTACCTCAGTCTGACCTTATCGTAAAAATATGGTGATTTTGAGTCATTCCTGAAATAAACGTTTTATGTCGATCAGAATTTACAGCCTGTTTCCGTTGTCTGTGTTCTCTTTTTTCCTTATGCTAAAAGCAGAAGACTCATTTCTGACATGAAGCCTGGAGCTTTTCTTCTGATCTTTCGTGCAAGAAAAACACTAACAGCATGATTAGAAAAGCTAATGCGTCTATTGTTATGTTAAAAACACTCACTAAATTTAAGGTCCCTGAAAAAAAGATGTTGCGTCTGTATTGTACGTTTGTTCGTCCTCTGGTGGAGTATGCTTGTCCAGTTTGGCACTATGGTATTACGAAGGATGAATCTGATCGTATAGAGAATATTCAGAAACGTGCCCTAAGAATTGTGCACAGGGGCCCTAAAATCCCGTACTCTGGCCTCCTTTCTTTATTTGGACTGGATGCGTTGTCTAATAGGAGGCAGAAGTTGTGTCAAAATTTAGGACTAAAACTCCTTGAACACCCAACTCTCCGATCCCTTTTACCCCCTGATTTTGAGGTTGAGCGCCCAAGGCCACCAAGGCAAGTTTCCACCAAAGTCCCGAAGCTTATGCCGATCGCTTGTAACCGGGAAAGATACTGTAATAGCTTCATTCCGGAATTTGTGGATTTTCACAATAATATTTTTTATTAGTTATTTTGTTAGAATTTTTTTTGGGGGGTGTTGACTTCAATGGTTTGTTTTTATTTTGAGTACGAATTCGATTTTAACAATTGTTGTATATATTACCTGACAAAGGTCAAACAATTTGGTTGGATAACCACGAAATTTTGTACCTGAACTATATAATAAATCAATCAAATCAAGCTTTTCAAGGACCCTGGGATTCACCACCCGATTTGATTTCGAGTTTTTTTTTCCACGTTAATTCACCAAATATTTACTTCGAATGAAGGAGAACATCTGATGTTGATCTAGCATAGTTTGAAATATGTTTTAAATACGTACTTGTAATGCCCCAAATAAGAAGTCCAGTTTAATTCTTCACAGATCTAAAAATTAATTGTAGCTCTAACTCTGGACGAAATGACTTCGCCACGGAATCACATTCTCTCGATGTACCCACCTGATTAAACATAATACACGATTTTGATCACAAACATCAGTACCTTCGTTTTTTCTAGTCAAGATAATTAGATGATGAAATTTAACCTCGGTACAAAGTTAAGCTTTTGGTCTTTAAAGGAACAGGAAACTCGACTCAAACTTGACTGGGGGAGCTAGCTAACATATCATGAATGTACCCTGTAGTCGATATTGAGAGTAAAAAAAATTCTCGTTACGACCATTGCAGTTTCCGAGAATTCGACTTTTGAGCAAACGGTTTGTGTGCCACGACTAGGAATCGAACCCCGGCCGTCTTGTCGGGGAGGTCGTTAGTCTGTAGTCTACATGTAAAAAGGCGAACTTTTACAGTACATAAGTGCATAATTACAGTGCATAAGGGGCAAGGGCCTGCCAGCTAGCTTTGGGGACACTAAGGAGGGGGTTCGAGATAACAAAGAAGGGGGGCCTGTCGACAATAAGACCCTCTATATTTATCTAAGCCCCCCCCCCGGGCGATTCGATGGCCGAAAGTTGCGTAGTCAAGTTTACTGTTCCTTTAAAGGACAAACTGAGAATTCTCAGTTCTGACTGGAAAGATAGCAGATGGTTCCACTACCTTTGTTTCGGACGAACAGTGAATTCGGACTTCCTCGCTTCTGCAAGCTCTGCAACCGTTACTAGCACAATTCAGAAGAAGGAGAAGAAATACTTCCAAGAGTTTTCTGGATTGCTCTTTTATTTGTAGAATAACCAAAGACCTTTAGCCTAATGGCTGAGTATTTGGCCTCTATTTTCGGTACTGAGAAGGACAAGTAAGCTCTTTTTTCTGATAAACTTCACAAAGAACAACAAGAGATTACTTACGTGTCTTAAGTCTTGAGAACACGACAGCAATCTGTTTCTAAATTAATTCCTGTTTACTCTGGCCCCAAGCCAGGGAGCCAGTACAGATTCACCTGGCTAACATGTTGAATGGGTGGAAACCAAACCTTAGCCAGACCTTAGCTTATTATCTCCGGCCTGTTGCGATTCTGTGACGTCATGAAAGAAATAGGGATAAAATTAATGTTGCACTTGCAGAATATATACTTGTATCTACAGGAGGGGTATCCAACCTCGTTTTTACACTACCTTGATTTTTGCCGCGAAAATGTTAAAATAAAATGTACAAGCTGTCCTGACAGTCAAGGGGCAAAATGTGACTTTTTTCAAAGTCATGTGTCCAAAAATATTCTAATTCTGTGCCTTTTTCTCCATTTGGAGCTATTTTGAAATCCTGTTTTCTGGCTATTGACATTGCTAACTCTCCCTTTTTTTCATCATTTTAAAGAAATCGAGGTAGGGTTAGAATAAAGTAATTTTGTTTGAAAAGAAAAATAAGTTTAACTAGAAATACTGAAGCAATAATTATTAATCCATAATGTAAACCATTCAACTAGCTTCAATCTAGTATTTTTGTCATATTTGTTGGTTCCTTTTTGAGCCAGATGGATTATTCTGATGGAAAGACTTCTCTGGAACTTTGAAATCTTGTCTGAGGTTGAATACCCCTCCTGTACATATATATAGAGCCAAGCAGCCAGCCACGGATTTACACTTATAAACCGTTCTAGGGACAATCAGTTCCGTTAGAAAGTGAGACTTTTTGTGTGACATCAAGAGTCATAGAATAGATAATCGGCTAAAGTCTGGCTAAAGTTTAGTCAACATCGTTGAATGGGGTCTTCACAGTCATGCACAAATCCTCAATTTTTGGGCATGGTGCCCCAACGTCAGGGCATGCCCTAAGGTATGGGCATGGTGCCCGTACGTTGGGGCACCATGCCCTGGAGCATGGGCATGGTACTAGCATGGCACCCCCATGATATTTGGTTGAACTGAAATTGATTACATACCTAAATAGGGATGTCTTCCTCTCCTAGACCACAAGATACTTGATCTTATGTTCTATCTAACCTCTTTTTCCAGTTTTAAAAATATTAGAGAACTTCCAAGAAATTTAGCCATGAATGAATTCCCCTTTTTCCCTGGAAATGGATAGGTAAACCAATAGGAAATAGTGGTCTTCATTAAAGGCTAAATTTCTTGGAAGTTCTCTAATATTTTTAAAATTGGAAAAAGAGGTTAGATAGAACATAAGATCAAGTATCTTGTGGTCTAGGAGAGGAAGACAGCCCTATTTAGGTATGTAATCAATCTCAGTTCAACCAAATATCATGGGGGTGCCATGCTAGTACCATGCCCATGCTCCAGGGCATGGTGCCCATACCTTGGGGCATGCCCTGACGTTGGGGCACCATGCCCAAAAATTGAGGATTTGTGCTAGACTGGGTCTTCATGCCGGTATTGCAATCATGAATCTTTTTAGCTTAGATGAACATCCCATATGCGGTAGGCACTATGTCTGTGCAGTCATATCCATTATGGTCGGGAATGTAATAAACCTTGACAGTAGTTATACTGCAGCATTTTGCATTTTAGCGTTTTAATCCTGCATTGGATTATAACTCTCCGAACTCGGATTTTAATTCTCCGAATTAGGAATAAAAATGTCAGAAATCGGTGACGCACAGCTACAGTAGAGGTATGTGTATGTGAACGTTTGTTGACTTCGGACTTTGCCATTTTCATGCGCTTGCTGTGTGTAAAGCTAACTACCAGTTAGCCAAAGTAGGTAAGAAGGGCAGCTGAAAACACCTGTACAAGTATTTTGGATCTTCAGTCTACTATTTAGCCCAAAACTGCAGTGTTCACATTAAAGTAACTGTTCACAAAAGCATACCTCTACTGTACTAAAGCCCGATAAAGAAGAGACTTTTTACAGTGTAAGCAAGAATCAAAACCAAGGTATTCCCAATTCCCATGCATCCACTAATTAATTAGAAGTAGTCACATACATTTATAGGTTTTGCTCGGGCTTTAAAAGTGAATTGCCAAGTCTTGGTCAGTAATCAAAGCACACTGTTCTCACTGCTTCAGCCACAAAGCTAACCAGCTATTGCTTTTCCAGGGTCAATTGCTCCTTCTACTTCAAGATTGGAGCATGTAGACATGGTGAAAGATGCTCGAGGATTCACAACAAACCAACTTTCAGTCAGGTGAATTTCCAGATTTTTCTCTTACAAGGCACATTCATTGCACTCATAGTTTAGTTGTTTTTGTTTTGTTTTATACTAGTGTGTGGCGTTTCCTTTGTAAAAAGTTTCCTGGTCAAAATGTTCTGTGTTTCTTCTCACTAGAACCTGCCTCTTGACCAGGATCTGGGGATTCCACACTGGTGAGGTAAAACCAGTCCAGAACGTGTTTTTAAGACAAGCAGTCACCGGTAATCCAAAAATGACTTTAAGGTCATCCTTGAGTACCCGGATGGTAAAGAACGTAGTTATTAGCTGCCAAGAGGACTCTAAGCTGCCACCTGTGCTCTCTTGAGTCTTCATGTACAGGAGGGGTATCCAACCTCGTTTTTACACTACCTCGATTTTTGCCGCGAAAATGTTAAAATGAAGTGTACAAGCTGTCCTGACAGTCAAGAGGCAAAATATGACTTTTTTCAAAGTCATGTGTCCAAAAATGTTCAAATTCTGTGCCTTTTTCTCCATTTTGTAACTATTTTGAAATCCTGTTTTCTGGCTATTGACTTTGCTAACTCTTCCTTTTCATGATTTTAAAGTCAATCGAGATAAGGTTAGAATAAAGTAATCTTGTTTGAAAAGAAAAATAAGTTTAACTAGAAATACTGAAGCAATAAATATTAATCCAATATGTAAACCATTCAACTAGCTTCAATCTAGTATTTTTGTCATATTTGTTGGTTCCTTTTTAAGCCAGATGGATTATTCTGAAGGAAAGGCTTCTCTGGAAATTTTAAATCTTGTCTGAGGTTGGATACGCCTCCTGTATATTTCTGAGACTCAGGATGAGGGCTCCTTGACAGGTGCTGTTTAAGTCTAGGCCTTCCTGGCTTCCAAGGTGCTCCTGGTGGCTGTCAAATAGTTCTAAGTGCTTAGTTTTTTGTTTTGTTTTTCAGACAATTGTTCTGCAAAACTTTTATGTGAACCCACAAAACACAGCCAAGTCTGCTGATGGGTCCCATATCATGTCCCATGTGTCCGACGAAGAGATGCAGGAGCACTATGATAATTTCTTTGAAGATGTCTTTGTGGAATGCGAAGATAAGGTAAGAAAATAAAGCCAAGACCTGACCAGATTGATGCAGGAAGTGTCACTTTCGTGAGTTCCCGGATCAAAATATTCAAGGAGGAGTGGAGGGATTGGGTTGGGAAACCTGGGATCTTGTGCAACACACAATTTCCAAACGAATTTTCCGGTCAGGATGAAACTTGATATTTGTGAAGAACATACATTCTTTTTAAGGTCCGGATTAGATCCGACAACCGTGGGTGGTACTGGAAATCTGGTGGCACACGACATCGGTAATTTTTAATATGGACAAGGAAACTCGTTGGGCGTAACAGGACCTCACCAGACTGACTTTGAAATTGTCCCTTCCTGGATCGAGCCACCCAGGGGGAGTTTGGGAAGGGAACCCGGAATCATGTTGCACGCTTTAGGGGGGGATTGGGGGACTTACAGGTCCTTGATAGATCCGACCACTGTGGGGGGAGTTGGAGGGGGGACCGTAATGTTATGGCAGGCGATTTAGCGTACTTCCAGATGGACTAGAACGCTGAAACTTGTCAGGTAGGCTACAGACCATACCAGATTCACTTGGAATCATTCTCTACATATTTTCGTCAGCACTTTAAGCTGTGAGTACTTTGGTAGGAATAATAAAAAAAGTGACTGAGCAAATGGAAATTGTGAAAGAACACGAATTTCTCTCCAAGTACGAAATGATCGATCTGACAGAATAGTTGATAACAGATAACGTTTTTTGGGGAGTGTTTGCTGTTATCAAGCCCTTTTTCAGTAAGCAGTGTTTCTTTTACTTTTTCTCATAAAAACTTGTTTTTTTTTTGCAGTATGGAGAGATTGAGGAGATGAATGTTTGCGACAACCTTGGTGATCACTTGGTCGGAAATGTCTACATAAAGGTAAGACCTATAGATGTCGTTAGATGTTTAGATGTCGTTAGTTATTGGCGTGTGTTTATTTATTTTCTCTTTGTTGCCTATCATTTAGCTTTTGCTATTGTGGCAATTTTTCCATAAACCTTAAACCTAAATGTGAATACATACAACTCACTTTTGCTCAGCTCTGCGTGTTGATGGATATGATGCAAAAATGCCGTTAGCTTCTACCAGGGCTTATTTATGTCATATTGTTCGTTGCCTGCGGAGGCTTCGGCGACACAGAGATTGTGAGTACTTTCCGCGAGCATTGTGAATCATGAGAGAGTTTAGGTACGTGCACAGACACTCCGGTTTTCGCGAATTTCCGCCTTCGTTCTGAAATTTTGACGCATCGCATGCAGGTTTCGCAATAGTGACGCTTCGCATCAATCAATCAATCAGTCACATTTGTTTTTTTCCAAATAGCTCCAAATCAAGCTAGAATAGGAATAAAAAAAGATATTTACAAAGTACACAGAAACGGAACAATTTAACTAATACACCTACAAGATTTGACCAGAAATAAATGATGGAATGAAACTATGTAAAAATTGGGAAGAGAAATTAGCCAGATATGGAGAAGGCGGACCATATGAGGACAACACATCATCTTTGCTCCCAAATTTGTTTTTGAAGTTTTAATGAAATATTTTTGTTGACAGTATTCGCAAATTTGGTTGTGTAACCACGAAAGTCAATTTTTATTTGTATCTATAATCTTGTTGTCCTATTTTGAGTGTTACGGATTATGTGCCCTAAGATCAGAAAACTTTGATAGTTGTGTTGTAAATGCCTTAACATTTGTACTTTTTTCCTTCTCTTGTCTCATCATTTTGGCGGAAAAATAGCCGTTCATTCATTCATTTATAAAGTAAACTTTCTATCTATCACTTGTAAACAGATCTTTGATATTCCTTCTTGCTCGAAATTGTTGCTATGTGGGTATGAAAGTTACATGTGTCGCCTGGAAGGGAATCTACAACAGGGTTGATTGGTTTGGTATGCCCGATGAAAAATTTGTAGCCTGTGTAGTTGTACGAAGAAGTTTCATATTGTATTGATATGCAGTAGTATAGAATACTTTAATTTAATGTGCCTCACACTGGGCTAATCTTAAGCAGTAGTATTCAGTAGCATCCCGCCTTGATCCAGTAGCCTCCAATCTTGTAGCGTGTATTAGCATTAATTGGTACTGCATGCTACTTTTTCGTACGACTTCATACTACTTTTTTGGATAATCTTTCATCGGGTGAAGCGAAAGCTGTAGGTTATATTAGACGTCCGGAGATTATAATTGGATTTTGACGGACCCGCCGTATCTTCATTACTAGTTCACTGTACTTCCCTAGTCCCTACACTGTCACACGTTCCGTAATATTTGCACAAGGGTGCGTTGCTTAAACAGATAGGTGATAACACGCCATCAGTGATGTTACACACAAACTTTGTTAAGAGCCTGTAGCTGCCAAATTTCTGTAAGAACATCACACTGAACAGTGAACATGGTTTGCATTGTTACTTTTAGCAAAAAAATAACACTTACATTACCTTAAATCGGACGTGCTAGTGACAAGGCTGTGAAGCCTGTTGACGTCGCCGGTGCTTATGATCTGGAAGTTGACGCTGGATCCCTGTGGTTTGTTTTCACGTCTTTCCAATCGCAGTCTACCCTTCTCTTGAAGGAATCTGTTTTTACCGCCATCACTGTATCCTCGCTAAGAGAGTTCCACAGGGGGACAGCCCGGTTTGAAAAGAAATTCTACCGCGCCTTAAATTAAATTTGAATTGAAAGGTCATAACGGAAATCTTCTGCAACGTCAACAGATAGTGTGTAACCTTATACCTGCTGAAATTGTGCATCCTTGTTTAAATGTTATATCTGCTTGTAATATTATGTATTATCGCCCTTCCTGAGGGCGGTAATATAATTTTCCGCTATCGCCCGAAGAAAAGCAAGGGCGATAATGATTATAACACTAGTATCCTACACTGTGCAGCGCAAGCGACAACACTGTAATGCCTGGCGTGATATTTGAAAAGCACTGCCGGTATGCCGTTCTGGATTCCACAGAATGGGCTTTTGTTTAGAGAAAAGGTGCTTTACTTTTTTTGGTTTTGCCAAATTCCAGTTGGATTTAATCACATGAGCTGTGAGCTAAGCCACTTCTGTTCCAAGATGAGAATTTACAAGATCTAAGAGGTGAGGCATGGCTGCCTAGGCTAATGTTTCTTGGTTGTTAACAACCAACCTGAATCAACAGGTTGATTCACCAGCAAGGTGACTCTTCTGGACTGAATTATGGCGTAAAGTGGCTGAAATCAGGCTTTAAAACACTGTCTTTTTTGGACGACAACACATGGGAAAGTTAAAAACTCTTTTTCCAAGGGCGATAATAGTTGTTATCGCAGGGCGATAATAGTTGTTACCGCAGGGCGATAATATATATTATCGCCCTTGCTGAGGGTGATATCAGCCTATCATGCTGCCCAAGGGCCAAATTTTCCGCTATCGCCGAAAGAAAAGCAAGGGCGATAATGATTATAACACTAGTACATTTGTTTTAATTTTCTGGTATTCCCCTGGTGTTAAAAGAAAAAATTCCAACCGTGCGTTATCACTTGATATCGCATGGCTGGCCAGGCGTTATCAAAATAAATAACGCCGGGGCGTTATTTATTTTGATATCACTTGATAGTAACGCCGGGTTGGGACTTTTTTTCTTTTAACGTCAGGGCAATACCAGAAAATTTTGGCACTGGGTAGGATAGGACTGATATCGTGGGATTGCACGGTGTACTGGTGTTATATATTAATATTTTGATGATTTTAAATGGCCGTCGAGATTTTTATTCCGATATCAACCGAGACGGAGAACATAACCAAGTAGAACTTGTATATCCAACAACAGAGGTTTAATAAGAATGGCCGAAGTGTTATGTTTAGAAGTAGAGCACAGCTTCAAAGGAGTCACTTATATTAGAATATGTGAACAGTAAAGCATAGAAGAGTTCCTTTCCTCCCCCCGATACATGCGATTGCAGAAATGAGTCGTGAGAAATACAGAGCTGCAGAAATACGGAGGTGACTAGAAGTCTCTCTTTTAGTTCCGTCGCGAGGAAGACGCAGAGCGTGCTGTGAAAGATCTTGGTAATCGTTGGTTCGGTGGTCGTCCTGTTTACGCCGAGCTCAGCCCAGTCACTGACTTCCGTGAGGCTTGCTGCAGACAGTACGAAATGGGGTAAGTCAAGTTAATTTATAGAGGCGAAAGCCTTTCTGGTTCAGTTATATTATTATTCAGTAGCCTACTAATACTCTGGTTATGGTAGGTTCGCAGTGTCCGGATTGGGTTTCCGGCCTGAAACAAAATCTTTCTGGAAACCGCTATTAAGGCCCTGTTGAGACAGCAAGAATTTCAAGTTTTCGCAAAAACACCAGTGGGCTATTCCTGTCGAGGATTTATATTCCCGCTAAAAGCCTTGCGAGACAACAGAAACAGCCTGTTCGGGGACTACGGCTAGAAAATATCTGCCTGATTTTTTTCTTTCCACTAAAAACCAGGCGGTAGAGTTTGGTTTCTTTCATTTCTTCGTTATAAATATCTGTTATTCCTAAAAAAAAAAAAAAAAACAAGAGCCAAGGTACGATACGACCCTGTAAATCTTACAGACGTTATATTACAAATTGGTCGTACATTTTTTTTTAACTTTCTGTTCACTTGGAGCGATAATTATGTGTAGAATTATAATTTCAGTTTATTCGACACGTACTTGTTGGGCCAGAAATAGTCTGGCTGGAAAATTGGGCAGTTCGAAGAATAATTACAATTACAATTCGGTTTATTTAACCATAAATATCTTTGACAAACAGAAAATAGTGTCACATGTCATTACAGTTAAAAAGGTCAACCAAGGGATATATTTACAGTTGTAACCTAGGATTTATATATACAATTCACGGAGCGTGGATCAAGTTGGGGTGTGGTTCTTACCCTGGGGCGGACGAGTTGACGTATGTTCACGAAGGGGCTGTCGTTCTCAGCAATACGAAATGGATATTTCTCAACCCTGTCAAAACCAATATACGGTAATAACCAATATGCAGTAGTTTCGGAATCTGGACCAATCCTACTTTTTACCGTAAAATAAAGAGCGAACATGTCTCCCAACAATGGGAGCCCCTATCCACCCCTTCCAGCTTGATTCGGCCATACGACAGAACCCCCCCCCCCCCCCCAAGAATGCAAATCTTCCTCGCCAAAATCGCAACAAAAATCGAACAGAAGCACGCAGTTTTGGAAATCGGTATTCCAGAAACAGTCAACGGGGGGGGGGGGGGGGGGCATAAAAATTACTGGCTGAATCTAACTGATTTTTTTTTTCTTCGCAGAGAATGTACCAGGAGTGGTTTCTGCAACTTCATGCACTTGAAACCAATTTCTCGTGAGTTGCGTCGCGAACTGTATTCGAGAAGACGGAGCCAAAAGGACTTCGGAGGAGGAAGAAAGTAAGTTGGAAGATTCAGCAGGCCTGGTATTGTTAGTATTTGTTAGACTCTCTACATTAGACATTGCCGCTAAACAAGTACCTCCCCAGTTAATTCTCACATGCATGTTGCGCCACAAATAGGTATTTGACATGATAACTTAAGGGCGAGCTGTGTTCTCTTTGGAGATTAGACACGGTAGATAGAGTGTTTTATGGGGGGGGGGGGACGCGAGACAAATTAACAGTAAACGTACCAGAATATCAAAAACCCGGGATTTTTACCCTGAAAAACTGAACCCATCTTGGATGGAAATCAAGCCTGAATGCTCAGCTGGCTATTATAGTTACTTGTTCTTCTGCTTAACTTTGAATACCAAAAATTCAGGCATTAATATGGAATGCTTTATTCGATGGCTGGCCAGGTTTTCACGCAAGTCTCAAGAGGTTTCTTCTTGATCTTCGCTAATAGGCTCCCGCCGAATCTCTGTTTGCGCTCTTCCCGACGTTGGTAATGTATTGTTTCTGAAGATTTTCATGTTAGTGGGCCTTTATGCGAACTTGGGATCTTTTCTATTACCCTAAGTTTGTTGATACAGTTCCATACGAGCTTCTAGCTCGTGTTCATAAGTAGGTGCTCATGAGTTTGCTTCGGGACAATTTAGTAGGCCTGCAGGGATAGGCTGTCATGCTATTATTCGCATTGAACATGTTGGCCGTGTGTCTGCCAACCATTAATTGCAGTTTTGGCGATACCATGGTATCTGATGCCACGGCCATGTTACTTAGTATTGCAATTACTGTTTATCTGGCCAGTGACCGTGGTATCTAACTTTCATTGTCACCAGCAGAAGAGCATTGGATTTTGTCGAATCGGTGGGAAAGAGGATTGGCACTTGCACTTGTGATGCAAGTATTTCTTTTAGGTGACTTCCAAAAGCGCCGATTTTGCAAATCAAACGTGGTATCCATAAGAATACCATTGTAACTACAAAATGCAGATCCAGTTACCGTGGTATCAGATACCAAGGTATCTGCTAAACTATTGTGGTAAGTTGAACTTCACGATTACAAGTTGACTGCTCCAAGAAAACCAAAAATTAAAAAAAAAGTGTGAAAATAACGGCTATTTATTTGTCTCTAGGTTCTTCAGTCGCTCTGCCTCAAGAGAGCGTGAAGAAGCTGGCGGAGGAGGACGGAAACGTTCCCGATCGCCGGGACAAAGAAGGCGATCCCGTTCCCGAGACCGCCGTCGCTGAGCTCTGTCAGAATGGCAAAGATGATACACCCGACGATTTTTTATTTCTAAGGTTTTATAATCATTTGTGTTCATAAATATAGACTAGTATTACAGAAGAAAATGTCCCTCTAGTACGGTATACTTTATACCATTTCCAGTGTTGCCACTTTTCTCTTACGAAACTTGTGACATCTGGTCGCAAAAATCTGTGATATTCTGGCGCCCACAGATCTCGGTTCTTTTTCCAGTTTGAACGAATTCTAGTGGAATGAATTATTCGATTCAGAGGTTCCAGTTTGCTCTTATAAGAGGAGATAATAATCGTAAAAGATAAAAAATCCTTTGTTCCGAAAAGAGTTGCCTTGAAATGGGCCAAATTGCAGAATTTGCGACATTTTTGGCATAAGTGCGATTTCCTGTGACAAATTTTTCACAGCTGTGAATCTGAGAAGTCGAAAACCCGTGACAAATCGCGGATTTCTGCGCGGAAGGCTATTAATAAAAATCCCCTTCAACTGCAGCATTTTTAACCTTCTGCTAAACGTGACGTGATAGTCCGGTCCATCTTGGCTCTTAATTCTAATCACCCTCCGAGTTCATCTTCGAGTTCAGCTTTTCCTTGGTAAGAACTTCATGGGTCTAGGCAGGGACCCATAAATTTCCTTTACAGGGGGCTTGTCATTTCCTATGCTTCTATATCGCTATGTTGACCGATCCAAATCTAGTTTCCAAAAATCCCCACTTGAGTCGAATCGGCGTTCTTGTTTGCCTCATTAGACGTGCGCACCAAAGAGACTCCTCCCTCAAGGCGCCAGCAGCCAATCCCAAATTTCGCTGGCCTTTGACGTGATTGGACCGTGGGTATTTCTCGAACTATCTTCCGACCGGTCAAGAGCGCATCAGAAATCTCTTATTGACAAGCCCCCTGTAAAGGAAATTTATGAGTCCCTGGTCTAGGTTTGTTTTTATGGCACTTGCCCTTCGGTCAAGTGCCATATAGCGATCGCAATTTCTGTCGATCGGTCGGTCGGTCTGTCTGTCCGGGTTTTGCTAGTTCGGGCACTTCCACATAGGCTAGGACGATGAAACTTGGCAGGCGTATCAGGGACCCCAATTGATTAAGTTGGGAATAGTCACTTTCCCGATCCGAACATCGTGGGGGGAGGAAGGGGAGCCAGAATCCGGAATTTAGTGGCATGCATAACTTTCGAACGGGTGATCAGATCTTCATGAAACTTGATATTTGGAAAGACGTCATGCTTCAGATGTCCCATATCAAGTCCGGACCGAATCCGATGAATGTGGGGGGGGGGGGTCGGAGGGGGGAACCGGAAATCATGTTAAACGCTTAGAGTGGAGCGATCGGGATGAAACTTGGTGGGAGGAACAAGCACAACCCCTAGGTACATCATTGACAGAACCGGACCGGATTCGTGCACTGTGGGGGGAGTTGGAGGGAGGTTCCGGAATTCCGGTCATACGGAGTTAAGATACTTCCAGGTGGGCTAGGACAATGAAACTTGGCAGGCAAATCAGGGACGCGACCAGATTAACCTGGAAATAGTCAGCTTTCCGATCCGACCATCGTGGGGGGAGTGGAGGGAGGGGGAATCCGGAATCTTGAGGTATGTATAACTTCCGAATGAGTGATCGGATCATAATGAAACTTGATACGTAGAAAGACCACATGTCTCTGATGTCCCATTTCAAGTCCGGACCGGATCGGATGAAGCTGGGGGGGGGGGTGGAGGGGGGTCCGGAAACCTTGTGACGTGCTTGGAGTAGAGCGATCGGAATGAAACTTGGTGGGAAGAACAAGCACAAGCCCTATGTAGATCAGTGACAGAAGCGGACCGGATTCGGGCATTGTGGGGGAGTTAGGGGGGTACGGAATTCCGGTGATCGTAAGTTAAGGTACTTCCAGACATGCTAGGACGATGAAACTTGGCTTGAAAATTAGAGACTCGACATGATTGGCTTAGAAATAGTTAGTTCCCAGATCCGATCATCCCTTAAAGTACTAATGCTAACCGCAAAGTACAAAAAATATTTTTAAGCAAAATATACATTTTCGTTATCCGTACGAGCCCATGATCATTTTTGCCTCAAGGGTTTTGCATACAACTGAATTCCTTAAAGTACAAACAATACTTTTGAATAAAATATACATTTTCGTGCTCCTGGTGATCATCTTTTTTGCTTCAAGAGTTTTGATTACAGATGATTTTCTAGCGCCCTTAAAGTGCGCACAGCCAAATGCATTGCCAAACGATACAGTCTCGTGATTTCCAAGGACCCGTGATCATTCTTATCTCAAGGGTTTTGCTTACAGATGATCAAAACGAACCCACGAATTCCTACTTTCATCCTCTGACCCAGCCTTGCAAGTGCCATATGAGCTTCCAGCTCTTGTTAGAGTGAGTGATGCAGACGATGCAGTTCTTATGATTACGTTGACCAAGTAGGGCTATCTACTTGGTCATACCCATGCAATCTGCCCTTGTATGGCTTAGGTTGTCACAACCATAGACAGTTTTCCTTTGTGCTTTAGATAGTTCCCTGCTCGTGCGAGAACAAACAATACTTTTGAATAAAATATATATTTTCGTGCTCCTGGTGATCATCTTTTTGCTTCAAGAGTTTTGGTTACAGATGATTTTCTAGCGCCCTTAAAAGTGCGCACAGCCAAATGCATTGCCAAACGATACAGTCTCGTGATTTCCAAGGACCCGTGGTCATTCTTATCTCAAGGGTTTTGCTTACAGATGATCAAAACAAACCCACGAATTGACGAATTCCTACTTTCATCCTCTGACCCAGCCTTGCAAGTGCCATA
This sequence comes from Branchinecta lindahli, assembly GCA_023053555.1. Taxonomy (NCBI): domain Eukaryota; kingdom Metazoa; phylum Arthropoda; class Branchiopoda; order Anostraca; family Branchinectidae; genus Branchinecta; species Branchinecta lindahli. The sequence continues at coordinate 24,273,804 of JAKZAO010000009.1, read as the reverse complement.
TGAGCTTCCAGCTCTTGTTAGACTGAGTGATGCAGTGCTTATGATTACGTTGACCAAGTAGGGCTATCTACTTGGTCATACGCATGCGATCTGCCGTTGTATGGCTTAGGTTGTCACAACCGTAGACAGTTTTCCTTTGTGCTTTAGATAGTTCCCTGCTCGTGCGAGACTCTGTGGGAAGTCTTGATTTCAATGCAATGCACGCTATCAAATGTATGCTACGCCTATAGGCGTATTCTCGCCGTTCCCCGAGGACTCCTCGGGGAATCGAAGGGAACGGGGAGAATAGAGGGAGTCACTCCACGCGGACTGCGCGTATGGCAAGAAACGAGAAAACGGGGGATGCTTCCAAAATGTATTTTGGCAGTTGACGAATTAGTCTCGATCCACTTTAATTTTACATTGCACCCACACCAGCAAATGTTCCCTCTGAATCTGAATGGGAGTCCTTTCTGATGATGATAATCGGAGCATTCCCCGTCCGTGGAGACTCGCGAGAATACAGGGAGTGAGTCCCCGGTACAAACAAACACGCGGGGACTCCTCACGGGGAATCCTCGGGGAAAGGCGAGAACACGCCTTATATGTCGTCAACCCCTGTACATTATTTCCTCCCTAGATGGCGAAACCATCTGACAGTAGGTGACGCTTTGATGGGTTTAGAGCACTATTTTTGGCACTGGTGAAAACCAGATTTTGTTAGTTTCTGTATTCTACGTAAAATGTACCTTTCCACACCAAGGCAGTGTCTATCGTTCCCTTATCTGGGAATCAGTACTCGACTAGTCGACAGGCTATTGTCCCCGTTTGTCGGGTATTCGATGTGTCGGGAGCTCATGTTCCCCGACCTCAAAAACCACTATTGCATGGTTTTTGAGATCGTGGAATCGAAGTGTCAAGGAGCTAATGTTCCAAAAACAAACTAAAGTGGTTACAGGATGAGCACTGGACTAGCAACAGTGGATCGGGGAACATAGCTCCTGACACTTGGATCACAAAAAAATAAGCAGAGCATTTAAGCTGTCACTTCCTACTCCCGAAACGGTCCAATGCCAATTAAGGCAGATTTTCTTCTCATTAACTTGTTGGGATCCCAAAACGTAAGTGGCGGGATACCTATGACATCACAAAAGTTGTCCTTCTGTTAGCACGATAACTCTCGAAGGGATTGAGATATTTTGATGAAACTTGGTGGGAGGATCCTTCGGGTCAAAGTACAAGTCAAGTTCGAAGATGGGCTCTGTAGCCCAATATTTGAGGGTGAGGGAGGGGTTTCAAAGTAAGGGCAAAAAAAATTTTTTTGAAAGCTGTTTAGATAGTTGATTTAGGGTTAAGGGGACACGCTGAATCCGAATATGAAAGTTGTTTTCCCGCCGGACAAATACTTCGCCCGGAATCCGGCCAAAACCGGAAAGTTTGTTAGAAGTAAAAGTTTTATTTGAAGTTGATTAGGTGTTTGATTTAGGGGTAAGGAGACATGCTGAACACGGTGGTGAAAACCGTTTTCTTGCCGGACAAGTAGCTCGCCCGGAATCCGGCCAAAACCGGAAAGTTTGTTAAAAGTAAAAGTTTAATTTGAAGTTGATTAGATGTTCGATTTAGGGATAAGAAAGCATGCTGAACACGAATATGAAAAGCATTTTCTCGCCGGGTAAGTAGTTCGCCCGGAATCCGACCAAAACCGGAAAGTTTGTTGAAAGTAAAAGTTTTGTTTGAAGTTGATTAGATGTTCGATATAGGGATAAGGAGGTAGCTGAACCTTAATATGAAAACCATTTTCTCGCCGGACACGTAGTTCGCCCGGAATCCGTCCAAAACCGGAAAGTTTGTTAAAAGTAAAAGTTGTATTCGAAGTTGATAAGATGTCCGATTTAGGGGTAAGAAGAGATGCTGAATCAGTTAGCTGTTTGGCCTTAACATGTTTCTAAATTTCAAGAGTAAAATGTTCAAGGAGTCTGGCGAAGACAAAACCTATTTGTCTGGATCAAATATTGGATTTTCGGGATCCCATCGGAACCTTTGGTCTTGTTTTGTTAACAATGTTAAAATACAGATACATCAGGAAGAAAGTTGGTATATCAGCTTTGCTTAGTAATTAACTTATGTTTCCCAAAAATCTGATTTCAAGAACCATTTTTATATCGCGAGATCAACGCATTCCAATCTGGTAGACCTGTCACTACGATGCTCTAGTAACGGCGGCCAATGGCAACACTTGTGGTAGCCAAAATACATAAGTAAATGGACAATAGGGGAATTTCAGAAACCAATAGGCTACACTTAAAACTGAACCAGAATTTTTATAGTTATAAACAGCCTACTTTGGGGAGTTGCACCGGTTCAAAGATTTCGATTTCCACTCAATGGCTGACCACGCGCTTCAAGGGGGTAGGGTAGGATTATGAATACGAAATAGTTTTCATTAAGTTTAAACGGCTATACAAAATACCGTTATACTTCCTAGCAACCCTCGACAAACTGCGATTTATCATGAACCATCAGTAGCCCGGGCATTGCCGTTGGGTGGGTCGGACGCCACAGAACTCAACTTAGCACAAGGGCGGCTAAGCGTCACAGATCGTAGTGTCACAACCAACGGAGTTTGGGACTTTTTTTTAATCAACCACTTCCTATTACAAAAGTAGTTTATTCGGTTTGTTCACCAGCATTGAACACAAAGGTTTTGCCGCACTTGCCGCAATATTGCCTATCCTTGTGTGCTGCCATGAAGACGCCAGCTCCGCAGGACTCGCTCTTGCATTCGCGACGAAGTCGGTGAATTTTGCCGTTTTCGTCGACCTGAGAAAAACAAACAATGAGCATATGTTGGGTGTTGGGAAAGTGAAGCTAGTCATGCAAAAGCTGGTACTGTCAGTTAGAGCTAATACACCTTCAGGTATTCAAGTAGAATGTTGGATCATCATTAAGACACAGTGAAGTATTTGATTAAATATGAATCCGTCAAAATCTCAGTCCAATCCAATGAACTTCTGGCTCCTGGGCTCCGACCCGTCAGAACCCTTTCGGCCTGGGGTAGGTTGCTCTTCGAGGGTTGATCGTGAAGGCTCACAGGACGTCGATGCGAAGTAACTCGTCCCAGACCTTCCATTCCAGACCCTTCTAAATTGGAACAGCACACAATTTCTAGTCATGAGCAGTGAACAATTTTAACGTTTTTTACTGGTCTCGGATATGTATGTACAGATTTATTGCCCATCATAAATGTAAAAATACAACGCTGATGGAGTAATAAAGAAAGAAAAGGAAAAGGAAAAGAGGCGAATAACTTCTGACAATACAAACACAACAGAACGAGAAAAAGAAACAAATAGGGGCAATCTCGCAATTCACACGGTTAACGAAGGACCACTTCGAAGGTGCTTACACCAGTAAGCTGCTTCCGATATCTCTCGTTTCTTTTCTGCACCGCAGACGCTGGACTGGCAACTCCGTACCGCGAGGATAGGGAGCTGTTGCTAGTCCAGAGAGGCAGCCGTAGCAAATATTTCGCATACTTGTAAAAACACTTCCGGATGTCCTTAATATCCGAAGCAGTAAAAAGAGACCAAAATGGTGCAAGGGCGAGCAGTCGGTACAACAAATGCATTATACACGCTTGCTAGGATACGGCGGTTAAATTTGAACTTTAATGCAACTAGTAAACCGTACGCTTTCCTAGATTTACTAGCAAAAATTCTTTCATGAGTTGACGCGTGGAATCGAAGACCAACACATTTATACTCGCTATCGAGGATTCGAAAATTTTCCTCAATTCCGGACGCTGTTCTACTGATATCTGGGCGTAGCAGTAAGACGTCACCAGCGAATCCATACGTACGACTAAGAGTGTTCTGCGACAACAACGCAAACTTGTTTCGAATATGAAATAACACGAGGTAGAAGTTCGCAGTCTAGGATAATAAACGCCTACAATACTAGCAGAACACAACTAGGGGACTAGATGTTTTTAATTTGAACGAGCAGCGTATGTTTCAACCGTTACATTCAAATTATCTCCCCCCCCCACAGAGAGCTGATCAGGTAATTTCGCAGCATACACTAAAGTTGCATTTCCGAACTAGAGTGTAAACGACCAAACTAATTGAAACACGCCAATCAATGTATTTACTAAAGAACGAGCTTGCCTGACGATACTGCCAACCTGGTTTAGGACCAGGTAGGCATCCCTGGCAAATACAGAGCTCTGGCTATAAGTTACTGAGCCCCTACCTTGTAGAACTTGAGGACGGCTAGCTTGACTTTCTTGTGCTTATGCTTGTTCTTCTTTGGGGTGGTGTAGTTCTTCTTCTTCCTTTTCTTGGCACCACCACGAAGGCGCAGCACAAGGTGGAGGGTGGACTCCTTCTGAATGTTGTAGTCAGAAAGTGTGCGACCATCTTCAAGCTGCTTGCCGGCGAAGATCAATCGCTGCTGATCAGGGGGGATACCTGTAGAAATATTCGAACTGTAGCAAATGCCTGGGCATGGGAGCTAGTCATGCATAGACTGGTACAGTCAGTTAGAGCTAATACACCTTCAGGTATTCAAGGAAAATGTTGGATCATCATTAAAGCGGAAATGAAAAGTAGATACACACGATAGTTTAGATGATGCTAATTACTTAGGTCGGTCAAACGTACTTTTTTTTCTCAAGACCGTTAGCGTCTCCGATGGTAAGTGGAACCGTAGTCTCCGGGCTAATTCAAATTGGACGGGAATGAGGTAAGAGACTGCACGGCAAAATAACACTTGGTTCTCAGTGATATTCGGTAAATTGGGTGTGGCTATGGGCATGTTCAAAGCGTATCAATATGACTGACGAATGGTGTTTTGTGGCAATAATGCAAACTTGTTTCGAACTTGACGAGTAAAAGTTCGTAGGCTAGAATAATAAACGTCAAAAACACTGGCAGCCACACAACTCTAGTCACAAATGTTCTAACCCAGCCCTCACAAGTCTGCCAAGCAGCAGAACCAAAGAATATGGGGGAGAACAAAACAATCAAAGAATAACCGACAAAAGGGTAGTGCCATGATTATGTTAGGATTTAGACAGTTTAAGGAAGGCAGATCCTAACTGTCCTTACCGAAATTGTGTCACTAACAGGACTGTTGTTATACTTTAAATCACTTTACTGTTCTCACTTGAATGTTATCTGCCAAAATATTTACACATCCGTTACTGTAGCGTTTACACGGACAAGATATCCCGTCGAGTAGAAAGGAATTCTGGTCGACTTGAAGGGACTCCGTTCCTGACGACGACTAGAAAAAGTCTAGCGGGACGAAAATTCCTTTCAAGACAAAAAGAACAGTCCACTTGAAATGAATCGCGTCGGCGGCGCTGGTGAAAAGCCTAAAAACAGTCTAGCTATTTTTTCAGAGCAGCAGTCATCAGTACTGATGTCATTAATGCTATCGAAACATTTTTTGTTGGATAATGAATTTTATTTGTCAATATTTTCTGTCTTCAAGGAATATTTTTTTCCCCACTGGGTGTAAACACAATTTTGTCATCAAGACCGGATTTTGTTCAAGTTTCCCTCCTGCCAAGCCAAGCCAAGAAGGGTTGTTCACACTCGCACGTCGCTTCACACTCGCAAATATCTCTTAACAGTAGGAGTATGACGTTGTTTGGATACAAGTGTAAATACGCATTTCTTTTATGAAATCATTCTTCTGTTTCGGTGTGATTCATGTTTACTATTATTCATTCATTGCACTGCGTCAATGACTGCAGCCAGAACCAAGGAAGAAAAGTTCTTCTCAGACCCTTGCATTACCACAACATGGCATAGCAGTAATTCACAAGCTGTCTGGTAAATGTGGAGGCACAACAATGGGGAAAGCCTGGTTTAAGGACAAGTCTTACCTTCCTTATCCTGGATCTTGGCTTTGACATTTTCGATGGTGTCTGAGGGCTCGACCTCAAGGGTGATGGTCTTGCCCGTCAGGGTCTTGACGAAGATCTGCATGACTGCTTACGTCTAGAAGGCAAGCAAGTTTGAAGTAAACAAGTGAAATCACCCTAAGACATCCTGCACTTATTTCAAAAATTCAAATAGAGCTAAGAGTAACGTCACAATTTTTCAGAAAGTGTCCTAATTTGTTTTAAATATCATTTTAAGACACAGGTACCAGAACATAAAAAATAATCAAACAACAAAGGCTACAATGAACTGGTTAAGCCAATGCCTTATCCCCAGACAGGTGATTGACTCTCTGGAATGTCCACAATTTGGGTAACTTGTACTTGAACGGAATACCTTCAAGTTGGTTCCTACCACCTTCAAGGTTCCACCACCTTGACCATCAGAAGAAAACAAAAAGCAAGGTAGAAACAGTGAGAAGCCAACTTAGAAATGAAGAAAATCAACGAAGTGTTCCTTCAGCTCAAGCTGATAGCAATTCAAGTTCAGTGGTTCTGAACAGATTAGACATCTACCTTCTGTGATACCACCCTAGACAAGATAAGTTGAAAACACCTCACAAAGAAATCTCAGCTAACCCAAGCTATTTAGCTATCAAATACAAGCGAAGAGGGAATCACTAGACGTTTTGGTTCACCAGGAGGCACAGAGCACGGTCGGAGGCAGGGCCTGAAACAGAACCAGGAACACCTTGCAACACCAGTAATTCCCCAGTCGAAATCAAACTTTTTTTCTGAAATATTAATCATTCCCTCAGACCTCAACTTACACGAAAGATGCTGAATTTCTTTGCCAACTAGGAACTTATGCAATGATATAGGGCTCAGTAGCTGTTGGAACCGATTTTCTACAAAATACTGGAGGGCCGTTTATTACGAGAAGAAATTTATATAAAATGATTTTTCAGAATGTTCCTACACCAAAAGAACTGCATTGATACAACCATCGTTCTCAGGGTTGTTTGTGACCTGGGCATACTTTCCCCAAACCACTTTGCCACTCTGTGTAACCAGACCCAGTTCACTGATATTGACTTCAATTACTGTACCCTTAGTAATGACACCAAGAGTAGTATAAATAGGTGAAGTAGGATTTTTCTTCACCCCTAGAATTGGAAGGCAGAAGGTGGCTTTCAACTCTGGATGTGTGACATGAGCTTTCTTTGCTCGCAAGGCCATTGGGCGAATAAACCTTTCAAACTTGGGTGGTTTTCTTGTGAAAGTATCACCAACAAATGTGACCATCTTGACCATTCTCTTCCAGCCCTTTCGCCTGGTTTTGCCACTCTTCATCACTCTAAACACCTCAGCCTCAGACTGGGCTTTGACCTTTGGAATAGGAACATCCCATTTTCCAGCCTTCTCTTTTCGCTTCTGCTTAATCATGTTGGAAAGAACTTTGGCACGAGACTGCCCTTCTCTGTCCAAGAGGTAAGCAGGCACTGCGCCATCTGGAGTCTTCTCTTCATTCTTCTGTTTAGTAAGCTTCTCTTCATGAGCTTTCAGTGTCTTCTTCATCTGAACCTTCTCTGAGTACCTCTTCTTGGAGTAGAGCTTGCCCTTCATGCCCTTGAGCTCCCTAGCCAACCTGGCCTTGAGCTTAACATCTCGGGCTTCCTTCTTTCTTGTGCGCTCTTCATGATCCAAGCGTTTACCATACCGCTTTTGGAAAAGCTCAATATGCTCGTTCTGGGGCATTGTGTATGGCTGTCAGATAACCTGGCCCTGCAAAACAGGGAAATTTAGTATTTACTTCTGAATCAAGCCCAGCATTTATCTGCCAGCCATACAACAATTTCAAAGAACTTACAAAGCAGCTATCAACCTCGGCACATGTAATGATCAAATCATGCACACAAATTTCTGAGCTACCAAGACAGCATGATGTGTACTTCGGGAAAGTGACGTGTCTCAATGAGGCAACAAACCTTCTTACAATAATGCACAGTAGCAGCTACATATTTACTACTGTTAGACAAATCCTATCAGCAAGTTGAGAGGCACAAGATCTGAAAGCACTAGCCATAATTTCCACGCTGAGTTTTATTTCCGTAACCAAACCAGGGAACACAAAGGTTTCCAATTCCCAACAGCAAACAGAGCCCCTGTTTAATTTTGGCTTAAGACCCAATTGTCAGTTAACTGATCAAATTAAATGACGTTTTGCCTCAGTTGCAATTTGATGGTTTAGTTTTGGCTTAAAAGTTAAGGCTCAACTGTCAGTTAACTGACCAAATTAAGTGAAGTCTTGGCTCCATTGTAATTTAATAGATCTATCAACGTGTTGGGCTCAGAAGCTCAAGGATAGCCTTAAAAATCATAAACTAGGCTACCCTAACTTTGATGATAAGAAATGGGTGCAATATACAATTCAAATGAACACTCCATGCGGAATCTACGAGAGGCAGACCTAACCTTCCCATACTGAATGCCAAATCATTGTAATACCCTCAACTGCCTCAAGGTAAATCCAATAATAGCTATGGAATCAACAACAGATACAACGGAACATCACTTAAGACAGCAAGTGGAGGGACAACAAATTACCAGCAACTGGAATGGACTGGAAGGCCCCAGAATCTTACACAGCAAACTAACCTGCTGGACATACAACAATCAAGACGAGCAGGGAAATCCTTCTTTTCACAGTTCCTCAAGACTATGTTATATCTAGCAGTTCTAAATGTTCCCATCAATAAAGAGCAGTGCCCTAGTTCAGCAAACTAACACAATCTCCATGGGACTCGACAAAGTTACACTTCAACTTAAAACAAGTGTTATTGACACACCTCACTGACATTCAAAGTAAGGTTAGGCTAATCTCTACTATAGGCTAGATGAACTGGGGAAATGTATGTTTATCTACAGTGGTCCATTAAAGTCTCAAACAAGAGCAAATGATTGTACAGACAGATGACAAGTACAGTTCCAGGGACATAAATTATTTTCTGATTTTCGCAAGGATGTACGTGGACAGATGTATTCTGGCTTTACAAGAAAGTGATCACATAACAATTTAACTCTTTCTTACTCCAGATAACAGCTTAATTCACATAAAATTTTACCAACCTCCAATCCCAACGATATGGCGGAAACGTTGCTCAATGTTACAAGAAGAAATGTGAGTGTCGTTGGCGATGCAAAGCAAAAGAGTCAGAAATCTGACTAGAGTAGATAGAGTATAAGAGATATTTGACGTCGCGAGCGGAAAAAATTCGCGCCCCGCCGTTTCAACTCCAAGTCGAATTTTGTTCGCGTCGCATGGCGGAAAAGATTCGCGTTCTGTGGGCACCTAGCTTTATGCGAATTTCTTTATATTAGAGAACTAGTTGGATACTCCTCCGTTCCTATGCAATTCTCTTATTCTAGCGAATTAGGTAGATACACTTCCGTTTCTATCAGTTTGCGTTACGTTTTGTAACAAGACCAAAGGTTTCGGTGGTATCCCAAAGCTGAATATTTGTTGGACTTCTTGATCTAGACAATCGGGTCTTGTAGATTTCCGGTCTTCGCCAGACTCTTTCAACATGGTACTATATATTCATCATCATCAACCGCTTGAAAATGAAAAAGAAATGATACCGTTTTGGTATTTTTGAAAAATTACGGCCAAAGAACTAATCAGATGAGAAAACGAGGTTCAGATATGGATTCAGCATGTGACAGCATGTATATTTGTCTCTGGTTGGCTGTAGAAAAATCTTTTACTTCGACAAAATTCCTCGTTTTAGCTGTTTTCCGGGCGAACTGCATGCTGACTGCATGCAGAGCAAAATAACCAAAAACCTTTCGATCCGAATTTCCTGGTTTCGGCAGATTTTGCAGAATTACTTGTCTGACGATAAAAAACTTCAGAGATGAAAGTGTTCTTACCCCGCTACGAACCTCTAATCGAATCGAGAATGAACTTTTGTTTTTATCAAATTTCCGGTTTGGCCGGATTCCGGGTAAATTTCTTGTCCGGTAAGAGAATTAGTTTCAGATCGGGATTCAGCATGTCTCCTCACCCTATATCGACTATGTCGTTAGGTTTTAAAACTTCCTGGCAAATTTATAATTTCGGCCAGATTCCGGGCAACCTACTTGTCCGGCAAGAAGTCCATAAACGAATTCAGCATGTCTCATCACCCCTAATACACCGAACCTCTAATCAACTTCAAATAAACTTTTCCTTTTCGCACACTTTCCAGTTTTGGCCGAAATCCGGATGAACTACTTGTCCGGTGAGAAAATAAGTTTCATATTCGGATTCAGCATGTCTCCCTACCCCCAAATCAACTCTCTCCTTAGCTTTTAAAAGATATTTTTGTCGCCCCTTAATTTGAAACCCCCTCCCCACTCCTAAATATAGAGATACAGAGCCCATCTACGTACTTGACTTGTGCTTTGACCCAAAGGATCCTCATACCAAGTTTGAACAAAATATCTCAACCCCTTCGAGAGTTATCGTGCCAACAGACGGATAGACAGGCAGACAGACGGACAAACTTTACGAAATCATAGGTATTCCGTCACTAATATTTTGCGATCCCATAAATAAGCAGTAGAGCAGAGCATCCGTCTGCGTAGTGGAATAGATTCCCGACCCGATGCCCTGTCTGACGCTAACGAGTGGTGGTTAGGAACTACGCGAACATTACGATTCGTTACCTCCACAAACAACTCATCGCAGTAGAGCCCTGGAGAAGATAAGTTGAGAGTAAACAGACTATTAGATTGTGACGCCAGGCGTGGCCTTGGCTGGGTGTGGCACTCTGCAGAGGCTGGTCATACTCATACACCCCTGCTACGGTCATTTCCTCTCAATGCGCAGCGGCAAAAAGGGAAGTAGACAGGCGTCAACTCAATGCTCAGCAAGTAACTCTGCTCAGTTTTGTTGGTGCATGGGACCAAAGACTGAGGCTAATGTAACGAACTCTAGCTAGATAGATACACTCCTCTGTTCTTCTATGCAAACTTACTTATTGCAGCGAACTATTCGTATACGAGGACTTCGTGTATTATGCAGCTGGAGGTATATGCCCATTTTAGTAAAGATGGTGGGAGATTTGACCCCAAATTCTGAAAACCGTTTTGAACAAATCTGAGCATTCCTTATTCCTTCACCAGTCGCCCCATGTTGACTGCAAATCGGGGGTCGATGGTTTGATCCAGGGTTGGTAACCAAAAGTAACTTCGTACACCCTGGAAAGTAACACAAAAGTATCTCAAAGTAACCCAATGTAACCCAAAGTAACCCAATGTAACCCAAAGTAACCCAATGTAACCTAATGTAACCCAAAGTAACCTAATGTAACCCAAAGTAACCCAATGTAACCCAAAGTATCCCAAAGTATCCCAAAGTAACCCACACTATCCCAAAGTATCTCTAAGTTTCCGTGAATTTCAATTGTTTCGTGTAGGAATTTCGCATCAGTTTCAAGATATTGCAATCGGCGCCTCGTCTCGTCTGACGAAAAGTTTGAAACGTCACCACGCAAGTCTTGCGCACGAGTGGTTACTTTGGGTTACATTGGGTTACTTTGGGTTACATTGGGTTACATTGGGTTACTTTGGGTTACACTGGGTTACTTTGGGATACTTTTGAGACAATTGCAAGCGTGATGTACGCCATTTGTGCGCAAGACTCGTGACCCAATGTAACCCAAAGTAACCCAATGTAACCCAAAGTAACCCTGAGTAACCCAAAGTATCCTGAAGTAAGCAAGTAACTCGTACACCCTGGTTCTTGGTGACCAACCCTGGGGTTTGATGAACCATTTGGCACGATGTATGATACAAAAAATGAGGTCTTTCCTTTCAGCAACTTTGACAGGGAGAGGAGCGGTCCAGTCTGGGACTAATTAGCTTTCTTCTTCTTGGTCAGATTCCACAGCAGTCTAGGTTCCTCTTATTCCCACGTCCTGAATCACATTGCTTCGTATCTGGAGATTTTCGCTCAACATGAATTGCACACCCCCTATGAATCAATCTATTGCTCACACTATGTTTAGTGTCTTTTACACAATACATCATTTAAAGGAACAGAAAACTTGACTCAAACTTGACTCGGGGAGCTAGCTAACATATCAAGAATGTACCCTGAGTCGATATTGAGAGTAAAAATAATTCTCGTTACGACCATTGCAGTTTCCGGGCAGTTTCCGAGAATTCGACTTTTGAGCAAAAGGTTTGGAAAAGCAAAAGGTTTGTGTGCCGCGACTAGGAATCGAACCCCCGCCGTCTTGTCGGGGAGGTTGTTAGTCTGTAGTCTACATGTAAAAAGGCGAACTTTTACAGTACATAAGTGCATAATTACAGTGCATAAGGGGCAAGGGCCTGCCAGCTAGCTTTGGGAACACTAAGGAGGGGTTCGAGACGGTTCGAGATAACAAAGAAGGGGGGGGGCTGTCGACAATAAGACCCTAAGCCCCCCGGGCGATTCGATGGCCGAAAGTTGCGTAGTCAAGTTTACTGTTCCTTTCTTCCGAGACTTTCAGTTCGTGCTCAAAGCCTCGGAAGAGTTCGTGCGGGATGCATTTTAATCACTCGACCGTATGCCAGAAACTAAAGCCTACTTTTAGAAATCCTGTCTCCAATACTTATTTCTTCTTTTTTCCTGCAATTAAAGAAAGCAGTGACTAGTGACTAGAAAATTCTTAGAACATTAAAAAATACAACAGACATTGGCTAAATTGTTTCTTTTTAATTTTTAAGTAGCAATTTTTCCTGGGAAGTCCCGCACGCCATCTAGGGCTCCGTGTGTGGGACTGATCACAGACGCCATCTTGAGCCAATATCTTGCTCGTGACCCCGTGTGCAACTTAGATAGAGGAAATAAACAACCAATTGGACTTCAAAAAAACTTATCAAAACATCTAGCCCATGAGAAAGGGCACATCCCAGCTACAGTCCGTTTTGTGAAACTGGTTGAAGAAGCGGGTCTCCCGGTCCCAGCAGCAGACACTTTGGAAGACGTGGATGGATATGAGACTACAGGCCTAGGTGAAAATGTTAGGATGTTCCTAGAAAATAGAGAAAATAAAAATATGCCTAGCCAAGTTCTGAAAAATGATTGGACTGAACTCACCAGACCACTTACCGACTTTACCCACGTGTATACTGACGGTTCGAAGACGAATGTTGGCGCCGGTTGTTCGGTTGTTGTTCCGAGGCTTGGCCTGTCTTGTGCTTTTAGGGTTCCCATGAGATTGTCAATTTTTTCGATTGAGATGATTGCAATTTTTAAAGCGTTGGATTATATAAATTCGCTAGGTAGAATTGGTAAATGGCTAGTGTGCTCTGACTCGCTATCGGTGATAAAGTATCTGTCAGTGCCACATCGCCCAGCCCGTGAAATGGCGCTGAAGATTGAAAATTTGATGAGAATTTTGGAAAGAAAAGGAAATACAGTGATATTAACATGGGTCCCAGCGCATGTTGGAATTCCTGGTAATGAAAGTGCTGACAAATTAGCAAAGTGGGGAAGTGCTCATGGTGAAGAAATTCCTTCAAAATTATCTATTGAAGAATTTTTAAATGCATATAAGCAGGCGTTGGTGGATGCAGAAGAAAAAGAGTTTTCAAGATCATCGCAAAACCCTATTTTAAGTTTATATGAGTGCAGACCACCCCCGAATGATCTGATCCATCCAGATCGAAAAATTGCATCAACTATATTTAGGCTAAGAACTGGTCATGCAAAAACGAAGAAAATGCTGTTCAAATGGAAACAGTCTGAATCAGATAAATGCCCAGAGTGCAGTGTTGTTGATGATGTTAGACACATACTGCTAGTTTGCAAAAAGTATGAAGCCCAAAGAGTAAAATTAAAAGAAAATGTGATACGTAAATTTGGTGCTTTTACTGTGAGGTCTATCCTTGGTCATTCAAGTGCCCCGGCATGGGCGAGGAAATTGTCTGTGATATATTTGGGAAATTTTGTAAGAAGTACGAAGTTATATACGTGTTTGTAAGATATATGGTTATTTTTTAATTGTAAATAGTATTTATGTTAATTTTATGACGACCCCAGAGAGTGTGAATTAATGAGTGTTTTATGTAATTTTAGATTTGTGATTGACCCAGGAAGTGGAAAATCTTATGAGGAAGAAATTCAGTGAGGAACGCTTACCCAGATTCTGACGACGTCTTGAGAAAGACCCCCTAACCCCTTTACAGTATTGACGAAGCCTTTGGCTGAATGTTTCTTTGATTTGTATATGATCGGAATGGACTGAAGCATTGTAGAATATTTACACAGCTTCACGCATATCCAGTGGTACGAGCGTGCATGAGCTGAAGCTCTGTAAACGTCAACCTACAAACAACAACAACAACATCTAGCCCTAGCTTGAACCTGGCTTGAACAAGTCCTCAGGCCCCAGGTAGCAGCCAGGTAGGTACAGAGTAGGTAACAGACACTAGAGCTAGGCTAATCCGTCCAGTCTAGTACAGTAGAGGTATGCTTATGTGAACGTTTGTTGACTTCGGATTTTGCCATTTTCATGCACCTGCTAGGGTAGCCACAAAAACACCTAGTGGCAAAAATTGGCGATTTTGTTGTAATGAATGCATAAATTGCTGTGAATTTTCCTTATCAGTTTTACCTATCTAAAACATCTCCAAAAAATATTTTAAAAATACCATTGAATTCAGGACAAAATTGTCTATTTAATAAGGCTAACAGTAAGATGTCCTAGCTATTTAATATTATTTCTTAATATTCAATGTAAATTTAGATGTAAAAAAAGTAGCTGAACTTGCCTACAAAAATTTGTTGATATTAAGGAGTAAAAGTCAGCAGCCTATAGCAGCAATAGGTCTGTTGGACTATAACCTTGATGATCATATTCATATTTTCTCATCTAACTCACTTGCTGGGGCTCCCCATGCACTCAAAACCAGCTCAAAATCACCTAGTTTCATAGAATTTCATTGAAGCACATAGTTCCAAGCTGGTCACTAGATGGACAAAACCCTAAAGTCAATGGATGAACATAGGCATTTCCTTATTTAAAATACTGTTTTCTAAAGAAGATTTAAGATGCTTAGAGACAAGACAGAGAGGTGATTTTGGCCTCAAATCAAAGCTAAAAGATAGGAGAATCACATTCTGATCTTCAAAAGCTCAGGTTTGATTATTTTTTTTTTTAGTGGCTACCCTACACCTGCTGTGTCTAAAGCTAACTATCAGTTAGCCAAAGTAGGTAAGAAGGGCAGCTGAAAACACCTGTACAGGTATTTTGGATCTTCAGTCTTCCATTTAGCCCAAAACTGCAGTGTTCACATTTAAGTAACTGTTCACATACAGGGTCAGGAGGGGTACCTGAACTCGTTTTTACGCAACCTCGAATTTTGCTGCGAAAATGTTAAAATGAAAGTTCAGTGCTATCCTGACAGTCAAGATGCAAAATCTGATTTTTTTTTCAACAGTTATGTCCCAAAATATTACAATAAAATTATTTGTCTTTTCTTTGTTTTGAACCTGGTTTAAAAAGGGATTTTCTGGTTATTAGCCTTATTACCTCTATCTTTTTCATCACTTTGCAAGCAATCTGACCTCATGTAAAAATGGGTGAAACTGTTTGAAAAGAAAATTATATTTAACTGGATATATTGAAGTAAAATTTATATCCCCAACATGTAAACCAGTCTAGTACACTAGCCCCTTTTCAGGCATGGTGCTGAAACGTCTAGCACCATGCCTGGGTGCTAGACATTCAAGCACTGTACCTTGGATTTCATGTAGGGTGCATGGATTTCAGTATACAGTGCATGCATGAAAAACACAGTTTCTGTCATCACAACTGAGCACCGGCTCGGATAGGGCTGAAATTACTACCATGAATTAGAGAAATCAAAGACAATCCTTTTCATATTTTTCATAACAAAAACAAAAGGACGCGACTGATGAGGGAGATGAAAAACCTCATTTCCTTTTCTACATAGTCAAGGGTTTTGCATGTAAAGTGTCCTGTGCCTCAGCTTTTTCTACCTAACAGTCAACCAGAATATTGGCTCCTGGGGCACTCTACATGGAAAATAGATAGGCTGCTGTCAGATTTTTCATCTCCATCATCAGTCGCGTCCTTTTGTTTTTGTTAGGAAAAATATGATAAGGATTGTCTTTGATTTCTCTAATTCTTGGTAGTAATTTCAGCCCTATCCGAGCCGTTGATAAGTTGTGGTGACAGAAACTGTGTTTTTCATGCATGCACTGTATACTGGAATCCATGCACCATACATGAAATCAAAGGTACAGTGCTTGAACGTCCAGCACCCAGGCATGGTGCTAGACGTTTGAGCACCGTGCCTGAAAAGGGGCTAGTGTACTAGACTGATGTAAACCATTCTATTAGCTTCACTCTAGTATTTTTCTCATGTTTTTTGGTTCCTTTTTAAGCCAGATATATCTCACTAAAAAAGACTTCTCTGGAAATTTGAAATCTTGTCTGAGGTTGGGTACCTCTCCTGGACAGTACAGGTACAGGCTGTACCTGTACTGTCCAGGAGGGGTATCCAAAGTCAGACAAGATTTCAAATTTCCAGAGAAGTCTTTACTTCAGAATAATCCATCCAGCTTAAAAAGGAACCAACAAATATGACAAAAATACTAGACTGAAGCTAATTGAATGCTTTACATATTGGACAATTAAATATTGCTTCAATATTTCTAGTTAAAAAAAAATTCTTTTCAAACAAGATTACTTAATTCTAACCTTACTTTGATTTACCCAAAAATGATGAAAAAGGAAGAGTTAGCAAAGTCAATAGCCAGAAAACAGCTTTTCCAAACCGCTACAAAATGGAGAAAAGGCACAGAATTTGAATATTTTTGGACACATGACCTTGAAAAAAGTCAGATTTTGCCTCTTGATTGTCAGGACAGCTTGTACATTTCGTTTCAACATTTTCGTGGCAAAAATCAAGGTAGTGTAAAAACGAGGTCAGGTACCCCTCCTGTACACTAGCCCCTTTTCAGGCATGGTGCTCAAATGTCTAGCACCATGCCTCTGCCATGCCTGGGCTGTGCCTTGCCGGCCTTGGTCTTGGATTTCATGTATGGTGCATGCATTTCAGTAGCCTATACAGTGCATACATGAAAAACACAGTTTCTGTCATCACAACTGAGCACCAGCTCAGACAGGGCTGAAATTACTACTCTACCATGAATTAGAGAAATCAAAGACAATCCTTTCTCATATTTTTCATAACAAAAGCAACATGGCTCGGCTGATGACAGACGTGAAAAACCTCATTTCCTTTTCTACATAGTCAGAGTTTTGCATGCAAAGTGTCCTGTGCCTCAGCTTTTTATACCTAGCAGCCAACCAGAATATTGGCTCTTCTCTTGGGGCACTCTTCTACATGGAAAATAGATAGGGTGCTGTCAGGTTTTTCATCTCCATCATCAGTCGAGCCCTTTTGTTTTTGGATTGTCTTGATTTCTCTAATTCATGGTAGTAATTTCAGCCCTGTCCGAGCCGGTGCTCAGTTGTGATGACAGAAACTGTGTTTTTCATGTATGTATGCACTGTATACTGAAATCCATGCACCATACATGAAATCCAAGGTACAGTGCTTGAATGTCTGGTACCCAGGCATGGTGCTAGACATTTGAGCACCGTGCCTGAAAAGGTGCTAGTGTACTAGACTGAATCCATCCGTAGCTTACTGTTGATCGCATACATATGCCTTATCATGTAAAAGTAATGTCAACACTTGACATTCCACTTTAAATAAGCTTTAGGAAACACAACAGGCAGCAGCTTGCCAATCTCCTCTGCTCCTGCTCTTCTGTTCTTCTCTGCTGTGGCTCTCCTTTCCAGCTCCTTAGCCTGTTAGTAGTGTTAGCAGCTGGCTGGCAGCTGGTTAGCAGAGCCAGAACTCTCAAAAGCATAAAACTTTGTTGTCAACATTTGAAACATTGTCACCCAACATTGAGCAGTTGAGCAATATCCAGAGAAAAAACTCCACCCCCCCTGACCCATCCTCCCAACCCCCTCCCTCTATAACCCAGCTGTAACCTGCCTACTGCCTGCCTATAACACTCTTCTAAAACCCATACTGCTGTAGGCAGCTTTTACTGCAAAATACTTGCCAAAAACTTTTATTTTAACAAATAGATGTGGTGATCATTCCCTATATCTCAGCCGTATTTAGGCCTACCTGGATTTTCCCATCTAATCCTAGAGCAGTCCTAGAGTACTGCTCCCTCTCTTGCCACTTTGGTCTGAGCTCCCTGCAATCAGACCCATTGGAAGGAATCCAATACAGAGCCTTTTAATAATTGTATCAAAATAACCCAAGGATCTTAGGTGCAATTGCTGAAAGATGTCCTAGTATGCGAGAAATTTGGGATATTGCTCCTAGATTGCTAGAAAACCAAGTCCTCTGCAATTTACTTCCTCCCTTGTTTCGACTAAAGCAACTGTCCTGAAATTACAGTCCCAAAATTACAGCCAATCCTACCACTTTACGCAGGTTACAAAATTTTTATAGTTTTGGAATGGAGTTTTGTTCCAGCAATGGTACAATTAGCAGGTTTGGGTGTTATCAAGCTTTTTTTGAATTGAATTATCTGTCTGACCACTGTTGTACTTTTTTTTTTTTACATGCCTGTCTTGACATTAAAACGAAATTTTGTTATGTTGTCACTATTGGGCTGTTTTTGAAAATAAAACATTTCAAATTCAAATTGAATTTGAACACTTTTCTAAATGTTAGACCATCTTGGTGTTTTCACCCCTGAACTGTCAAACATGAACGTAAATAATAGGCTAATTTAACACCAGCTAGGATTAGAACCAAGTGTATCCGCATTATTTTGTCATACTAAAAAATGCAAACATATGTGCAGTTCTTTGGAGGCTGTAACCTGGCTGCAAGAGGGTTCTGAAGAAACTGAGCAAAAAAGAGCAAAAGATTACAGTTTAAGACTGAGCACTGTTTTTGCTGGGTATTGTGCATAAATATTTCCTAGGCTCGATTTTTAGTCGGTTTGTTTTGTTTTGGTCCTCTTGCACCATTCGAAGCTAGGCAATTCTAAAGTAACGCTCCTCTGCTGTAGCTCTTGGAACTTGCTAATATTTTGATCAAGCAAATTGAAATCCCCTAAAAAAGCTGAAACACAATTTTTCTTAGCATGACCTAAAGCATGCTTATTTTTTAGATGAGGGCTGTTAAAATATGTCAGGACGTTGACAATCCTTTGATGGGTTTATTTTTTTCTTCCAGGTGAAGTTTGACTTGGCTTACTGTCAGGAAATGTCCCGTAACAAGCCATCAAACCCAGGCCCACCTTTTGATTGGAAGAAAGAGATTTTCAAGCTGAGGAATGAAAATGCATGGAAGCGGATACTTTCTCTGTCTGAACAGCTAAAGTTGCAACAGAATAATGTCTCTGGTAGGTTTCAAATTGAGATTAGTGTTCTTGCACAGCATTAATGTGTACTAGTTGGGTGAGAAGGCCTCCCCTGGAATTCCTTGTTTGTTTTGCTGTATCAGATAGGATGGACAGTTAGCAAAGTGGTCAGCTGACAACATTTCTCTGCAGCTTACTCTGACAAAATACAGATATTTCAGCTTTAACTACTTAGTGTTGCCATTAGTGTTAGTCCAGTGCCCACATGCGATTTGGTCTCTGTCAATCAGTGGGTATCTGACTAATTTTGGCCTAGCCTTTCCAGGTGGTGATAATGTTATAATTCACTAGCTATTTTCATCTTCTTTGCCAGCTATACTTAGGAAGGATGTCTTGAGTAATTTCATTGTCAGAAAGTGTAGAGAATAAGAAAGCTCTTGAGACCCTTTTCAAGAAGGGCTGAAATATTGCCAAAATAATACCCAGCTCTTCAGATAAAGTGGAATCGTATCGTATGGTCAGGAGGGGACGGCTAAATATCTGGAAAGATGATATAGTGAAGGGCATGGTTTAACTTTACTTTTTGTAGAATTCTGGAGAAATAGAGCATTGGAACTTGCCTGTTGACTAAAGAAGGTATAAACTGGGTGATCAAATTATTATATTTTAGATTCGTTTCTCAACTTTGTTACCGCCGAAGCAAAACTGGAGCTGTATTTCGAAGAGACCCCTCCTTCAGATCAGAATATAGCTAGAGCTAGAGATGGGCCTCTCTCTGACATCAAGAAGGAATTACTGAAAGCCATGCAGACTGAACAAGGAAGGACGGAGCACTACCTTGATGGCACACTCCTCCTATCGAAAGTAAACCTGGCCCAGGGGCATTTTGAAGAAGCCTTGAAGAATGCAGAAGAGGGAGAAGTCCTTAAAACTGATACAAAAGTGCTGTCTTGTCGCTCAGCCAAAATTGTTGCTGATGCATGTGCTGTGGCTGGGCTGATGTTAGACAGAGGGGTTCTGCGAATGCTGTCGACGGCAGAGAAGAATGAAAGGATAATTCAGAATTTGACAATAGCGACTGATTTGGGATTGGTCTATGCTCAGGAGCTGGATAAGGAGTTGAAGCAGAGTACCGTGGCCCTGCCGATAGCTGCAGGTAGACTAGTGTATTTATTTTATTTCACCCGACCCGTTGGAGAGACACTGTCTAGATCCATGGTTGCCACAATCAGGTCTTCTCATGTCTGTGGGAACATCTAATTTTGTTGTAATCACCGATCTGACAACAGTGTATTTAATTCTGGCTATTGACCTGTTGTGTGGAAGTCATTGGGGGGTCATCGGAAGTATATGGAAAATGTTAAAGACGACTTTAGCTTGTTTGTGTGAATGAGATGGCTCCGAAATACCATGGAATGGCTATGGCAGATTTTGATTATGTTTACACTAAACTTCCCTGGTTTAAGGTTTCCTTAACTTTACTGCTCTAGCCATGGTGACCTGAGGGGGGGGGGGATTTCCGTGGTCTCTCGCATCTCAAAATGGATTGTAGGCTAGTCCCGCAGTCTCGTTTGTAGCACTGTTTTGTCCCTATTAGTAGTATGGGCAAACTATTTACCTTAGTTGACTGCGCCAAATGGACACGTCAGCTGAGCGATATTTAGGCTCTTCTTAGATAGATAGATTGAGATAGATAGATAGATATCGTTTTTATTATTTTCGAACTATCATGGTAAACGCCAAATTTGTCGAAATCGTCAGTAGGTATATACAGGGTATATACAAATTTAAACACTAATAAGCATTAAAAATTTCACGAAAGACGGTATAAACGTCTTTTCATATCGTACATGGTCACATTTTGGCAAGGATGCTCTTCAGATTCAAGCTAGAAAAGGGAACCTGTGATAGCTCACGTGTTCACTTTTCTAGCTTGAGCCTGAAGAGGACCCTTGCCAAGAAGGGCCGAAATATCGCTCAAATAAAATCAGTTGACGCATCCGTTTAGCGCAGTCATCTGTGATTCGCAGTCAACTTGGTCTGAAAGAGTATTTATCCTATTACGTTCAGACCTTCTGTGCCACAAGGGCACCCGTGTCATCCATTCATAGGTGCCAGTCTTCACTTTGGTGGGCTGCTGCCAGGACATCTTCCCACTCAGGTTGCAGACTTGCGTGTGTGTTTGCAAGGTCCGTCGGGTAGTGCGACGGATCGTGTTTCTTGGCCTTCCGTGTCGACGACTTTCTTGTGGCTCCCAATTCAGGATGGTATTCGGCACCTTGGATTTGTCTATACAAAGGACGTGGCCTAAGTATTCGCTGCCCATCTTTGGTCCTGATAACATTGATTATCATTGATCATCTCGTGTTGTACTTTCGAAACCTGGTGGTATGCTAAATAGGCCGCAAGACCGATGGCGATTGAATGATATCTTTTTACTTCCAGGACCTAATTCTGTTGCTCCAAGCACCTCTCACAACCTCGGCCTTGTCCTCGAATCCGGAATTCTCAAATGCCCCTCAGTCCTCCTACGTATGGGCCGCCGAATGGACGCTATTAACCACTACCGACTCATTCTCAACTCATTCGAATCCACCCTGACCCAAAACTTGAGATTAACTGCCGCTCGCCAGTTAGCCGAGTTATTACTCCGTGATTCCAGCGAAGCGACATATAAACCACCTGCTATTGTTTCCGAATGCGCTAAGAATGGAAAAGTCGTAAAATACGTCGGCGTGGCCCATATACCCGTTCCGGTGGGTGCGGAAGGCCCGCGGAAACCGTTGCGCTATTGCGGACAAAATGCAAACATTCCGAAGGATATTAATGAAGAAATTTTGTTGATGCTGATGGTGTGTGAAGCCCAAGCGGCGAGAGACGCGGTGCTTAGCCAGGCGCCTGAGTGTGCCACTGCTAAGAAGCAAGCTTTCGAAAACGCTACGTCTGTCTATGATCTCCTCACCGTTTTTTTCATGTATAATAATCAGAACTTGATGGTCTGTGAAACTCTGGAACGCGCATTGAAGTTTTCGTTTGAAGAACCGTATGTCTGGTCCCAGTTAGCATTTTCGCTGGTCAGTATTGGTCGCTATGGGAAGGCGCTCGGTGTGCTCAAGGAGGCGGCAAGATTGTGTCCGATGAGTACAACTGTCTGTCTGACGGCTGCGAAGATCTGCCTGGATAACTTGGTTAAAGTAAGAGCCCCTTTTTTCTTTTCTTTTTCACGCTAGCAGGGCCTACTTCAGACGATACGTGTGTCTACAGACTCTCCGGAAATATTACATTGTAAAATTGAAGCTAAGTTCGAACATCATATGTCATGCCTTATTTGCTACTTTCGCGTCGTACCAAGACCCTGGCTGGACAAAAGGTATGAGCTGAGAAGCAGCTCTGTTCATTCAGTCGCACAGCCGTTTGCGATAATTACTCACACATTACGCTGACAGTAGTATATCATACCAACAGTAGGTTTTGTTTTGACGACTAGCTGAGGGCGGACACGGGTGAGGGGGGAGCAACTGTGTTCTGCATGGTTACGGGAGCGTGGGTGCCACTAATCCATCCTGTGAGAGAAACGCTAGTGGATACTAAAGAAAAATACTGCACCGGAAAATTCATGTATTATCAGTATTCGTGAAAGACTAGAAAAAAGTTGCTCAGGAAGTTGGATCCGGCAGTACTTTTGATCGCCATGAACAAGGCGATGACATGTTTGTGAAATGACTCTACATATTCCATCTTTTTTTTTCTAGATTGGAGAGGGACTGGCTTGGGCTGAGAGAGCATTGGCTATAGAACAGGAGCAACCACAGGGACTGGAGTCTCGCTGTCATCTCTACATTGGGATCGCCCATCTAATGGCAGCCAGACAGCATACGTTGCAGGCGGACAGACGGAAGTCAATGGCTCTAGCCAGCGAAGCGTTTTCACGGTAAGACCTACTCCGCAGATGCACAACTAAAATCCAACAGCTAGAGGACGGCGCGGGCGGGGGGGGGGGGGGGTAGTGTGCGTCTGTCTTCAGCAGAAACATTTGGTTCCAAGAGTACGATGAACTGTTTTCTTATGGCCCACATTCCTTTTGTACTTGTACAGTTTTTTTTTGTTTTTTTTCAGTTTCAGTTTCTTTATTAACAAAATTAAATAATACACTGTAAACTAACTACACCCTAAGAGAGCACTGCCCGTAACGGGTGACAGTATTCATTCATTTTTCAAGAAAAGAAATACAAGGAAAAAGAAAAGACAAAATAAAAGAAGAAGGGAAAAGTAGAGAAAACAGATGTATATCAATCAAACAAAACATACAAAACAACTATCGGTAGAAAAAATTCGGATCTAAATCAATATTTTCCAGTAAGAAACTTTTAATCTTATTTTTGAATTCTGGTATGCTATTAGCATTTTTCAAAGCATTTGGAAGATAATTCCATATTTTTGGACCGGTAAATTTGATTGAAAAACCAGATGACGTGAGACGTCTCATTTCTGTAACTAGTTCCGATGCATGTCGAGTATCATGTTGGTGAATTTCATCATTCCGTCGAAAAGCGACATAAACGACTCAGGTGCGGTATTTGTGCTTACTTTGTATAAAGTTTCGGCAATTTTTTGTTCCCGAAGTCGAGCCACATTTAATATTTTAAGTTTTATTAATAACGGCTTCACACTCTGACGAGGCTCAAGCTTGCAAATAGCACGTATAGCTTTATTCTGAAGAATTTGGACTTGCTTCCATTCTGACTTATAATTTGAAGCCCAAATGCTTGTTCCATATAAAAGATAAGAGTGGAATAGACTGAAATATAGGATCAGTAAAATTTTATGGGGGAAAATAAATTTCAGTCTATGGAGAACACCAACAGCTCTTGACAGCTTCATACAAAGAAATTTAATGTGGATTGCCCAAGCCAGCTTTTCATCAATTATTATGCCCAAATATTTAATGTGGTCTACTCGTTCAATTTCTTCGTGGTCAGCCGTATTTATCTTACTATCGTAAACTCGGTCATTTCCATGTTTAAAAATGATATACTTCGTCTTTTTTGTATTAAGGGAAAGCAACCGTTCTTCAAGGAATTCAGTTGTTGCCCGAAGGCAAACTTCAGCGTTTGTAATTAGTTGCTCACGGTTTTTTATGTGTGAGAAATAATACAGTATCATCTGCAAAATCTATTATATAAGCAAAGGGGATATCAGCCGAAAGTTCATTCACATAAATTAAAAAAAGTAATGGTCCAAGGACCGAACCCTTCTGCACCCCACAAGTTATATCGAATGAATCTGATATGATTCCATTAGCAAGTATTTTACAACGTCTGTTTGTTAAATATGACCGAATCCAATCAAGAACCGTCGACTTTATCCCATACCCTTCTAATGTTCCAAGAAGGATATCAAAATCAACACAGTCAAAAGCTTTTGTTAAATCCAGAAAGATCGCCAGGGAATATAAACCATCATCTTGCGCTGCTTTTATATTCATTATAAGATCCGTAATTGCGAGTTCAGTTGATCTGTTTTTCCGAAATCCGTATTGTTTATCAGAAAGAATTTTATTAGCTTCAAAATATTCATACAGTCTTTTTGCAGCAAGTTTTTCGTATATTTTCGAAAAAATTGGAAGTAAGCTGATTGGTCGATAATTGTCAATTACTGTTGGGTCTCCTCCTTTAAAAAGTGGGATTAATTTGGATTCCTTTAGTTTAGTAGGGAAAATACCTTCATCAAGGCTTCTGTTTATAAGGACTGTTAGAGGCTCAATAATTGCTGGTTGTATTTTTTTTATTAGTTGCAAAGAAAGTCCATCTAGGCCCGTTGACCTTGTTCCTTTAATTTCACAAATGCATTTTTTTACTTCATCACACGTAACAGATGGGAATTTCTGCATTTCCGCCATTGTCTGTTGTTTCTTTAGTTTTTGGGATGTTACCTTTGTAATTAGTGTTCTTTTTGATTTTGCATTCGACAGTTTATCTTTTATTTTTTGCCCCATATTTACAAAAAATGAGCCAAGAAGACTTGAAATTTCTTCCGGCGATTTTACTGAATTTTTTTCACTAATCAGTTCTTTTATATGATGTTTTTTTTCTGATTTATTTGGATCAATGACCGAATTAATTATCTGCCAAGTTTTCCTGGGGTTCCCGTTCGCATTTTTAAAACTATTTTGAAAATATGTTTCCTTTGCATTTCTTTTTAGCTGGTTTAACTTGTTTCTATATTCTTTAAACCGGTGAAAATTCTCTTCTGTCGGATCATTTATATAATGTTTATAAAGGGTTTTGCGGTTGTTAACAGAAACGAGAAGTCCCTGTGTCATCCATGGTTTTCTGGGCAAATGCTTACGCTTTGGCTCTTTCATCACAGGACAATGGCAATTATAACTGCTAGTAATTAAATCAATAAACGCTGAATACGCTGAATCTGGGTCAACGTGGGCTTGAAAAAATTCTTCCCACTGAATACATTTTAAACTTAGTACCAGGTCTGCAATATTTTTTTCTGACTCATCTCGACGATTGAGCCTGTATTTGGGTTCTGACTTTATCTTACTTTTACCCATCAATACATCAGTGAAAGTAGCAAAATGATCAGATGTTTGAAACAGTAGCACTTCTACTGACCTTCTAACAATATTTTGGTGAGATACAAATATATTATCAATCAGGTTCGCGGTCGTTGGGGTTACCCTAGTGGGTATTCGTACTATAGGCAGGTACCCATATGACATACAGTTTTGAAGAAATAACAGATTCTTGTTATTTTGTAACGATAGTAGATCCATATTAAAATCGCCTAGCATTATTACCGGGTACCGATGACACTTCAACTTTGACAGCAGTTTTTCTAGCTCATCCATAAATATTTCCGTATCACCTGACGGGCTGTGATATACCAACGCTATTAAAATTTCCTGATGATTTTCTTTTATCTTCAGACAAAATGACTCAAATATTCCTTCATCACGAAAAGATCACGTATTAGCGAATAATCAAGTCCTTTTCGCACATAATACGCTAGACCACCTTTCCTTAGCTTTTCACGGTTTAATACTTCTAACGAGAAACCCGTAATATCTAGCATTTTTGTATCCATACTCTCTGTAAGGAACGTTTCTGTCAGCGCTAGAACATCAATTTGATTATTTCTACTAACAACTTCCGATATTTCATCATATGCTGTCTGCAATGACTGACAATTTAAGTGACCAACCCTCAAGTCCGATTTATTATATGTAAGCATTCACTTACATATCTGCATGATATACTATCTACCAATAATTCACTCTGTTCTTTGTCGTCTTCACCTAGCGTTGTGTTAATCAGAGAATCCAGGCAAAGGGGATTTTTTTCAAACTGTTCTAGTCGATTCATCTGTATAACACACTAAATGACCGAGTAAATAATCACTGATCGATTGCGATTAGTCCTTGTCTTGTTACACAACTGGATGAGAAGGATCGGGCAGTGCAATTACATCATCGACGTTCGTAATTCGTTTTGTAGTTGACCCGATTTTGGTCATGATTTTTCCGTCTACTGTCCAAACATTCCGATTTCCAACTTTGTCCTTCGTAGCATTGAGGAGGTCTAGCCTTGCTTTAGTCAAAGACTCAGAAATGAAGAGACCTGTTCCTTTTAATTTTTTTCTTGCACCCAGCCCTTGTTTCGCCAACAGAACCGTTTTGAAGCTCACCTCAAAAGATGCCCCTCTCTCCTCTGTCTCGTTGCCAATCTTTCGAACATCACTTATATTGGACATGCTGATGTCACTAATTTCCAGCTTTTGTTTCATAATGTTTAGCAGATTTGATGCCGCCGTTTGTGAGGCTGAAACCTCTTTCACGCCATGCATGACCAGCTTTGTTGCCTTCGCTTCCTGTTTCAAAGAGTCGATCTCACACCATAGCGAATTTACTGACTTTTCATAGGTCGAGATCATTTTTTCGATTCGCAGTAGTGACTTATGGTACAGTTCGAACTTCATATCGTATTCGATCTTCAAACTGTCGTGGACAGCTTGAGTGATTTTTTCAATCTGAGAAGTCGTAATTCCTGGCATACAGTCCTTTAGTTTTTCTACTTGTTTCGTGATTTCAGCAGAAACTGTTGCACTAATATTCGCTTGATCGGACGTTATTTTGAGCGCTATTTGATCAATCGATTCTCGAAGCGAAGTTGCGTTACTCGAGACAGTTCCACCAAGATCCGGATTTTGAAGCATTTCCTTTAGTGCTTTTGCCACTGCGGGCCGTTTGTCGGTTTTGGCCACTTCATAACCAGCATCGTATTCCATTAGAGACCCGGCAGTAACAATTGAGAGTTCGTTTTTACCTCCGTAGCAGAGTACCTGGTACTTTACTTGACCGTCCTTAATGGGTATAACTTTTAGTACCTTCACGGGCCAACTTTTGTAGTGTGTAAATCTGCAAAACCCTATTTCACCGATTGCAAACATCCTTTCCATCAGTGGGCGGGGACAGAATCTATCACTGACGCGGCGCTTAGTTGTTCTCTCCGTGACTGCTGAATGAATACTGATACTACTGTAAGCAGTAGTTCAGGCTTTTCCGTACCAGTGATAATAGCCAGCACAAAGGCGTTAAGAAACGACTTGGGTTGGCCTAGTGCCGAAGATCAGCGCCTATGGGCACACAGCTGGGTAATCTTGGCGCACGATCTGTATGTCGGCAAAACAGACGCACCAGCGATATAGAGATGAAAAGAATTTGAAAGCGTCGGAGACAGAGAACGTTGACGCATGGGCTTCGGTGACAATGAAGTAACGAAGTTACGTGGAATGCTACATACACTGATGAGGCATAAGCTGTTCAATATAGATGAGTAAAATGGGTCATCGGCGGTTTTCGCCAAAGATCTTTCCAGTTATTCCGACGGCCGTTCTAAGAGGGTAGTCTCCCCTTACTTCCACTGGAGCTGCGCTCCTGCTTTGTCCTATCAGAGAATGGGTAAACCACTCCGTGTAAAAGTGGAAGAACAGTTCGAGTCGACCCCGCCGTACCTCTACGGGTTTGGAGTCGAGAAAATCCAGATGTCGAGTGACTCTGCTTTCCGCGGATGCGCAGGTGTTCCTCATTTATTCAAAGCCCAACTCTTACTAGGAATGATCTTTTAACGATGAAATGGTTAATTAACATTAGTGTGAAAGCGGTTTTCTTGTTAGGGCTTGTCGATTCTATACAGCTTTTCCGCTCTCGGACGCTGTGGTTGTACATAAAATATTTGAAAACTAAACGCGCCGCGGTAACAAAACAAAATAATTCCAAAACACAAAAAAGACTTTATGGTCTACTATGCCCTCATAAATGAACAAGAGCTGGAAGCTCATATGGCACTTGCAAGCGCTGGGTCAGAGGATGAAAGTAGGAATTCGTCAATTCGTGGGTTTGTTGTGATCATTTGTAAGCAAAACCCTTGAGATAAGAATGATCATGGGACCTTGGAAATCACGAGACTGTATCGTTTGGCAATGCAGTTGGCTGTACGCACTTTAAGGGCGCTAGAAAATCATCTGTAATCAAAACTCTTGAAGCAAAAAAGATGATCATCAGGTGCACGAAAATGTATATTTTACTCAAAAGTATTGTTTGTACTTTAAGGAATTCAGTTGTAAGGAAAACCCTTGAGGCAAAAATGATCATGGGCTCATAGGGATCACGAAAATGTATATTTTGCTTAAAAGTATTTTTTTGCACTTTGCGGTTAGCATTAGTACTTTAAAGGATGGTCGGATCTGGGAACTAACTATTTCTAAGCCAATCTTGTCAAGTCTTTAATTTTCAAGCCAAGTATCATCGTACTAGCATGTCTGAAAGTACCTTAACTTGCGATCACCGGAATTCCGGACCCCCCCCTCTAACTCCCCCACAATGCCCGAATCCGGTCCGGTTCTGTCACTGATCTACATAGGGCTTGTGCTTGTTCTTCCCACCAAGTTTCATTCCGATCGCTCCGCTCCAAGCATGTCACAAGGTTTCCGGACCCCCCTCCGACCCCCCCCCAGCTTCATCGGATCCGGTCTGGACTCGAAATGGGACATCCGTGACACGTTGTCTTTCTACATATCAAGTTTCATTATGATCCGATCACCCGTTCGGAAGTTATACATACCTCAAGATTCAGGATTTCCCCTCCCTCCACTCCCCCCACGATGGTCGGATCGGGAAGCTGACTATTTCCAGGTTAATCTGGTCGCGTCCCTGATTTACCTGCCGAGTTTCATTGTCCTAGCCCACCTGGAAGTAACTTAACTCCGCATCACCGGAATTCCGGAACCCCACTCCAACTCCCCCCACAGTGCACGAATCCGGTCCGGTTCTGTCAATGATTTACCTAGGGGTTGTGCTTATTCCTCCCACCAAGTTTCATCCCGATCGCTCCACTCTAAGCGTTTAACGTGATTTCCGGTTCCCCCCCTCCGACTCCCCCCACATACATCGGATTCGGTCCGGACTTGATATGGGACATCTGAAGCATGACGTCTTTCCAAATATCAAATTTCATTAAGATCCGATCACCCGTTCGAAAGTTATGCATGCTACTAAATTCCGGATTCCGGCTCCCCTCCCTCCCCCCACGATGGTCGGATCGAGCAAGTGACTATTTCCAAGTTAGTCTGATCGGGTCCCTAATACGCCTGCCAAGTTTCATCGTCCTAGCACATCTGGAAGTACCCTAACTCGCAAACAGCGGACTGACCGACAGACCGACCGACAGACCGACAGACCGACAGACCGACGGAAAAGTGATCGGTATATGGCACTTGGCCGGTAGGCAAGTGCCATAAAAACAGTACTTGGAAGCTCCTCATGTCCTTATGTGTAAAAGAGTTGTCTGAAGACTTTGATGCTTGCTGGAAATTTTCATTGCCGGGACTGACAGAACACGGCTCAGCCGAAAAAGCATACAGTACAAAACGAAACAGTGGCAGAAGCCGGGTATTTCAGAAGCTTATTTATAGAAGGGAGGTAGCTAGGGATGATGTGAAACGCGGAATAAAGAAGTGGGGTCCTTTAATTTTTTCTGTTCTAGTTCCCGAAACTATGACCCTGATGACCATCTACCCTATTTCTACATAGCCCTGGTTGAGGCCGAGCAAGGTTACATTCCACAAGCTATGGCTACGTTGCAGCGAGCTTTGGCCTTAAGAGCGATACATCTGCCATCTCTGCTGTTAATGGCGCTGCTCTACTCTGTTCCGGAAGGGCAACAGATGGGTGACTCTGAGGATGGGCTCATTTGTAAGTTCTGTTCGCTTTTCTTTCACATAAATCAGTGCGGAATTCCATACAAGCGTGACGCCACAACAATTTGATCTATTTAACCTCAGAACACGAAATATTGTAGGTTTAATCTTATCGGTGAATTTATATTTGAATATATATAAATATGGAGAGCCGAGCGGCCAGCAAATCGCCGGTCGTGTTTACTTTTATAAACCGTCCTAGGGACAATCCAATCCTATGATAGGTCCTCAGTCACATAACATGACAATAATTGTGTTTTTGTAGATACCATGGACCATGGTATCTGTTACCACGGTAACTGGATCTGCAATTAGTCGTTTTTGCAATTACCGTGGTTTCTGATACACGGTTGCTCTGCAACAACGACAATTGCCGAAATTGCACTTTTCGAGTCATCCCAAAACAAAAACTGATATCCAGTCACATCACTAAGTGCCAAACTTCTTTCCCAACAATTGTACAAAAAATTATGAAAATGAGATGACTTTTTCAGATACCACGATCAGCTACCACGATAACTGGCCAGATACCACGATAACTGCAAAAACGCCTTTTGACCGTGGTATCAATCAGATACCACAATAACTGCAAAAACGGCTTTAGACCGTATATCAGATACCATGGTATCTGCAAAAACGCAACTAATTTACTTCACGACTGTATGGTATTCCGCCATCATTTATACGACACCTTCTTTCACGATAGTAAAGTGTGCTGTAACCAACAGGTGTCTTTGACGTCTGAAAAACAAACAGCCTACTATGCATTTAGCTTTACGCCTATGAGACTACATTTTCCCTTCTAGCGCCAGCATGCGGAAGTCTGGAGATGAGTGAATCTTTGGTAGACACAATCCTGGAGGAATACCCTGAGTGTTTCGAGGCTCTTCAGCTCAAAATGAAGTTGGAAGAAATAATGTTCGGACCAGAGGTGCGTTACAGTTTTAGCAGAGCAAAATAACACTAGAGAGTAGCGCCAAGACTTGAAAAAAGTGACACGCACTCGAAGAGCAGCGACACTAGCACCTCTAGCGATAGTTAACGTCCCTGCTGAAACTCAATGGGTCGTGCACCAGCGCTGGCTCCAACAACTTGATATTCTAAACACAACAGAAAAAAGATACAACCTCCCAAGTTTCCTCGATGCGTGCAGACCGCATCTTAGCTTTACCGGAAATTTCTGAGCCCGCAAGTTTGTCTCGCTTTAAGTGTCGCAAGCCCAGTGGGCGGCGCTATGAGTATGGCCCGTTTGCGAAGCAAAGAAAGCATGGGTCTTGACTCTACTCCCTAGTGTTATTCTGCTCCTAGTGTCATTTTGCTCTGTTGTGCTCTGAGTTTCTTGTATTTCGCTACAAGGAAGCACAGTCTATATAAAATATCTTCTCTTTAATAAACTCTTTTAGAGATTAACATACAAATATATATAGCATTAATAGCCCTAGTATAATTATACAATAACAACAAAAATAAAATATGTACATATAAGTAATACAATAACGCATTATAGTAAACTGTATCTTCGTAAATGAGCACTCGGTAAAAAGTTCATCAGGCTAAGCGTACATGGCTGTATCTGTACTTTGAGAAAACCTTGAAGCATTGGGCAACCAACTGTAGATCACTAAAGTTCTAGTCAGCTACGGGAATACAGATAGGAGGCCTAAAGTTAATCGAAAAGGCAGCTAATTTTACAAATGATATTTGAATCCACTGAATTATTTCGACTCAGCTAAAGGAATTTTCACCCGGGGCTCTGTCTGTAGTAATAACGTTCGGAATGTGCGCTGCTTGCACAACAACCCAAAGTTCACCCAGACGTGGAGAATTTGAATTTCAGCAAAAGCCTGCATTCCGATGTATTACGGACGCTGAGGTAGGAAATTCGAGGGTGAAAAAAGTAGGAAAGTTTTTTTTTTTATATGACAGTTTTTTTTCGGCAATGGCTTTCCTTTGTAGGTGCTGAATGTTTCAAGAATAGTAGGGACAGGCACATAGAGGTACTACAGATCTGAAAAAATGAGTTCATTCGATGACATCATTCGATGACACCAAGCGAAGTAACCTATTTTCATCGGTTCGGATCTCAGCCCCATTCGGTTAAACTTTAATCGATGTTCAAATCGGTGTATTAAGCTTAAGTTTCTATGTCATCGTTTCCTGACAAGCTGGAGCAACCCAGATAGGCAGCGATTTGATTAGAGCTGCATAAGAGAAAATAAGATCGATTTTTTTTTTTTTTTTTTTTAATCACGCTGACGTCTAAGTTGTAATCTAAGCTGACGTGTATTTCTCTTACACCGGTTGATTCACCACTTTGAACAATGCTTTAGTTCTGTTGAACTAAGTTATAGGAAGTAGAGACTGAGATTCGATAAAATTTCGGGCACTGTTGCATGTTTTTGTATGCTGATGTTCGTTCCGTTCTCTAATCGTAGACGGAAATACATTCTTCCGTTATACTGGGTGCCTTCGTAGCAAAGAGGCTTTTGCTCGGCTTCCGTTTTTCGCTCCGTTCCCCTGCAAAGCTTTAATTATCCTGTTCTTATCCCGAGGCTTCTTACTAGATTTGTGAGGTTTGTTTGTAATTTGGTTGGCGCGATTTAATGCTAGACGCGGAGTCATATTCGGAATAATTAAAAAAGAGGCTGAGGAAGGAATTGCTGTGGGACAGAGGTTAGACCTCTGAGGAGGTGGAAGGGCGTGCTACATCGCAACAGCAATATGTGCCGGTATGCGTTTGACGGGATACGGATAATTCCGTGAGGTAACAGTAGAGGCAGAGTGGAGGTATGAACGAGTATTATCACAAAAGAGCCAATGTTGGAAGGCGAAGAGGCCGCTGAAATGCTTTTGCGCTTCAGATTTTGATCGATCTTCAGAGGGCATTTAAGGCTGGGTTACCGCAAGTGAGATGTGAACTCCACCTCTCGCTTACAGGGTAAGCGTGCTGACCACTTTGTCGTGTTTATTACAGATAAATGCTATTTTGTATTAATTTTGAGTTACCTTCCGTCTGGTAAGAAAGGTAAAAAGGTAAAGGTGTCAGCTATCAGTCTTTACAGGGCAAGCTGATCTCCGATTCTCGGCCCTCAGCCAGGAAGTGCAATGGGGGGTTGGGGGCCAGCCATCCTGTGCTTTCGCACATCCTTCCTGTCACCTTCCCCGGATTTCTCCAGGTACCCATTTGAAGCTGGGTGAACTTTGGCTTGTCTTACAGAGTTACGCCACTAACCCCCGCTCGAAACCAAACAGTAGGCACGACCGAGAATCGATCAAGGGACCCTTCCCTTGTGAGTTCGACGCGCTAACCATTCGGCCACGGACGGACCGGGGTTACTACCAATAATAAACCCGGCCACGGGTTTACTTCCAATCAAGCAGTAACTGTAAGCCCCGTTCACAAGCATACCTAGCCAAGCACGGGTGCTTTTAACACAAAACTACAAATACAACAAGCGCTGTGGAGAATGGAATTCGTACGGTGCCTGGCTAAGCTTGGGCATGTGCTAGGCATCTGTACTTGGCTGGGCATGCCTGTGAACGCGGCTTTAGTAACCCATAAAAGAAATGGCACAATGCGTGCCCATTTAGAGTATTTGAAAGACACAAAGGAAAATGAAAAGCAAAAATCACACTGGACTAAACATTCCTTCTTCCCTATTCTCATCAGTGATTTGTTTTTCAGACAGCAGTCGTCACAGCTAGAAGAATGATGGCGCTCTGGAAGCAGCTGTATGACGATCAGCCGCCTACCGGAGACAACACTGGACTAAACCTTAGTAACATGGAGACCCGCAGTGTGGCGACACTGCACTATGGAAGGGACCTGTCTGATATCGATGCGGGTAAGCTTCCTTCTTTCCTTTCGTAGTAAGCTGGAAAGTTAGCGTTCTGTAGTTCGCCTGACTATACGAAATCGTGAATTTGTGCAAAAAAGTAATGGCAGAATCAGAAAGGACATTAACACGAGCTACCTGGGAGGATGGGCTTTGCAATATAAAGAACATAAACACAAAATTTTTTGTGAACACTATATAGATGCATAAGCCAAGCCGACACCAAATTAGGTCAAAAATAGACGCAAAGAAAGTTAGCGCTCTGAAAGTTGGGCCCGGATCGCAATTGGGGTACACATCTTGTCATTTTGGGATCCCAAAGGAAAGTCAGGGACACCTATTACATTGCTGATCCGTCCGTCCGTCTGTGATCACGATAATTCTCCCGGACAGATTGGGTATATTTTAGGCGTATTCTCGCCGTTCCCCGAGGACTCCACTTGAGGAGTCCCCGCGTTTTTGTTTGTCCCGGGGACTCACTCCCCGTATTCTCGCGAGTCCCCGCGGACGGGGAATGCTCCGATTATCATCACCATCATCAAAAATGACTCCCTTTCAGATTCGGAGGGAAATCAAGTTTTGCTGGTGTTGGTGCAATGTAAAATTAATTAAAAACGATCAGAATAAACAAAACCCAAAATAAAGTGGATCCAGACTAATTTCGTCAACTGCATATTTTTTTATAGAACAAAATCCGTTTTGAAAGCATGTGAAATGTGTTCTCGCTGTTTTCTGTACGCGGAGTCCGCGTGGAGTGACTCCCTCTATTCTCGCCGTTCCTTTTGATTCCCCGAGGAGTCCGCGGGGAACGGCGAGAATACGCTTTTTGATTGGCTTCAAGCCTATTTAAGTGAAAAAGTGACGGGTAACTAGAGTGTCGTATCTCAGCCGTATTCGGTTAAACTTTAAGCACCTTGTGTTCTTTGTGTTTTGCCCGCATGTAGATCCATTTCGATCTCTTCTGCTATCAGCTCTTAGAAAAGTTCCGAGGGAACTGGTGCGTGTTCTAACTCCAAGGGGAAGTTTCGGTTTCCCCCATTGACGTTATCAATAAGCGTGTGCGTCTTTTGTCATGTTTGTTCTCATAAAACTTCCGTAGTTTGTTAGAGAAGCATCATGATATGATCGATTTTTGTTTTGATTTGTCTATCCATGTACGAAAAGAGGGGTTTAAAACGTCGGGGGGGGGGGAAGGTGTAAATGAATCTGGATCCTTTAGTATTCGCAGGCTGGGAACGGGTGATCAGATTTTGCGGAACTTGATGGATGGAAAGAGGAGATACCCTAGTTGACCATTTGTGTGTCGGAACAGGATTCGGCCATGGTGGTGGTGGGGGTTGATGGGCACGCCTAGGAATCAAACGAGTGGAGCGATTGGACTGAAACTTGGGAGGTCACATGATGTAGATGATTTATTTTGGGGGACCTGCCGGGATCCGAACTCGGTGGCAGGGAGTCGAGGGTACCGGAAATTTTCCGGAAATGCACGGGTTCGAATGAAACTTGATGACTGGTAAGAGAAGATGCCCTAGATGATCCATTAATATGTCTGAATGAAGTGCATTCGGCCAAGGTGGGGGAGTTTGAGGCTGGTTGAAGGTTTGAGAGGCCGGATAAAGTTGTGGCGGGTCAAGAGAACGGAGAATTTGGATGAAACTTGGAAGGTAAAAAGCTCATATGCCCGAGATTTTCGGAAATGGGAGGGATACCAGCAGATGCCTTAGATGTCCCGTTTCGGGTCCGAACCGCATCCAGAGACGGCGGGGAGTTGAAAGGCGAATATTTTGTGACGTCCTCAGTTACTTTCATGTACCACCTACTCGTAACAAATACCATATGACCTCACAGCTCTTGAATAAACATCATTTCAGCGCAAGCTGACTGCGAATCATAGTTGACAGTGACAAACGGATACGTCAGCTGAACTTTATAAGAGTGATATTTTGGCCCTTCTTGGCAAGGGTCCTCTTCAGGCTCTAGCCGATCAAGATGGGATAAAGCTTTTGTTTAAAATTGAAGTGAACTTCCCAGCTTGAGCGGCTTGAGCCTGAAGACGACCCTTGCCAAGAAGGGCCGAAATGTCGCATTAATTAAGTTCAGCGGACGTATCCGTTTGTCACTATATATCAACTATAGCTTTTGTTTATAAATTGACTGCGTTGAATAAGATCGAGGTGTACTTTTAGACATTAATTTTTAAAACAGAAAAAGATAGCCTATTGTTTTTTTTTTGTTTTTTTAAATAAATAATTTTTTTATTTTTGTTTCAGTTTTGCACGAAATATAACAAAAACGCTTTGTCATAAATACAACCACGTTAGCAACTTGCCTGCCCCTACAAACAACCCTTGAATTGAGTGTGAAAACCCTCCGAATTTCTGTAAATGAAGCCGCCGGTGTCATCGCTGCTGCAATGGATAGTGTTCTGTCCAGTGCTTCCACTTCTACTTATTTTGGCAGTAGAATACTTATTTTCAGACTTTTATATTTACCAAATTTCGAATCTACTTAGCCTACCTACTTATTTAATACTTATTTTCCAGCCACCTTTTATCTTCTCCTGAAGAGAGTCATTTGTTATAAAACGTTAGAAAATCTCTGTATCTTACCAAAAAAAAGACATTTTTTTCGAAATTTTTGCTTTCGGCGCATAGTTTCAGCATTGTTTGGTTAAAGTTTTTAAAACTTGATCATTTGAAATTAAAATTAAAATTGTCTGTAAAATTTCTGACCGGTTCAGTAAAAATTTCTGCTTACTAAATACTTATTTTTTAAGAGGAACCGACTTATTTTGAGAGTGCTCCGAGTGGAAGCACTGGTTCTGTCGCACAAGGAACGAGGAGCGCATTTCGGATGTGGAAAAAGATTTATTTCCCCGCATAGCAGCTTTGCGGAGCTCGTTGGCACGCCGTAGTGGGAAATAGGTTGAGCGGAAACTCTTCTCTCAAGTGATGCAGATAAAATCTTGAGAACTGAGTTATGTTGCTACTTCTTGGAAATGGAAAAGTAGAAGAGGCGTTCTACGTGATGGTAATAAAGCGGAGAAAGTCCTGAGGGGGAGGTAGGGAGGATTTCCCAGGAGCCTGTTGGGAAAACTTTCGTACACAGTGGATTTCATTAGTGGTAATGTTGTAGATACTCCCGTTAGACTGGTTCTCACTGCCCAGGATTTGTTCGCCCGGAAATAAAATCTCGCCAACCGACCATCTGACGAACTTTTAGGATAGGCGGATAGCGAGTAATATTTTTTGTGAGAGTAAAAGCGAACAGCTGTTCAAATTCGAAAGCGGGGGAATTCCGTCGGAGTTACGACCCGAATTAGTCATCCTGTCTTATCAGTTCTTGTTAGTACTATTGTACTATTCCTGTTTTCAGCTAAACCGTCGGATAAGGCTGACCTTTTGTCTTTATTGAATGGATTATTTAAGTGGGTCCTAGACTAATTGTGTTTGTGTAGGACGTTTACATATCTCTGTGAAAACACACGAATTAATTCCTATCACAAAACTGTAAAATCCAAATGTCATGGGTTAGGAATGCAAATCCTCATCCTGGCTCAGAGCTTTTGACAGTATGGATCAGTCATGCAGTCTTGTTTGTGAATTGACCGGTCGTAGTTGTTTAATATCAGTCATGCTTAAAGTTTAACTGAAAAGCCAACTTATGTGTGTTTCATTTAATTTAATACACTGAATTATTTGGATTGTGCAAAGGGATTTTTCTATTTTCCACTATCTGCTTCAGTTATGACGTTCAGAATTTCTACGGTCGTCCCCACAACGAAAATTCTACTATGACGCGGGAAATTTTAATCTCAACACAAACGGGGCTTTTCTGTGGGCAGTGCTGAGATTGGTGAAGATTGCTTAATGCCTGAACCAAAAAATAAATCATAAATCTTTCTCGTAAGGCATACAGCAAAAATACAAGCGCATAGAGGTACCACAAATTCCACTATTTGAAAATCGATTATTCGTGAATAGTGGAACAACGAAGTAATGCATTTTCAGCGGGTCTTCAAGCCAATTTAAGTGAAAGTGATGGGTAACTAGATTGTCCTATTCCAACCCTTTTCGGTTCAACTTTAAAGTTTAGCCGAAAGGGCTACGATACGAAAACCTAGCTGTCGATCACTTATCCACTTAAATAATCTTGAAAACCGAATGAAAAAGCATTAGGTTGTTTTTCTGCTAATCCCAAATAATCGATTATTCCTATGTGGCTGCATTCTTTCCGTATTTCTGATAGCCCTGTGCTATCTGGAATATTTGGCAGCGACACCAGCATACGAACAGACAAATGAACGAACAAATAACAGAAATAAAGCAGTCACGCTGTATATAAAAAACCTCAAGAACTTGGATTTGACTTTGCGGCCAGAGAAGCTTGTGTTCTTTAATGCGGCAAACAGATGATCAGATTTTCCCGGCTGGATTGCATCACCAGGTTAAAAGAATCTCACATTTTCCGTATGGAATTGATTGTGGTGGTGAAAATCCGAGCAGGAGTTCCAGTCCTCCAGCACCCGGCCCTGATAGTATGTCCAAGGCAGAAACCACAGCCAAGTCGGTGATTCTTTCTGGTCGTTCTCGAACGTCGTTCATGGAACAAGCAGACAGGCGAGAAATCAGGTTTAAAGGACCCCTGAACAATGAAACCATACTTGAACACACCATGGAGAATGCATTTACAGACATAGCCACGGAGAGCATTCTTCTCCTGAGCGTGACATTTTCAAAATAGGGATGTTCGTTCTGGAGGTTTGCACATGCAGACTCCAAGACAAAAGGCGCAATTCATTCAAATCTTGTACAGCGCTGGCCGGATCGTATTGGAATTTCTTCTAGATATACGTTTGTGCTTAACTGGTTAAAAAGTATTCCAGAAGAAGGGTTGATTGGAGACATTTGTTCATTTCTAAAATTGTTCGGTACTGAAATAAGGACAGATGCAAAATGGAGCAAAAATCATAGTTTGGAAACACTGTTTCGTATTTGGATTGGGTTTTCTGCAGGCAATGTTAACGGAAGTCATACAGATAGGGATGATACTTGGTACTCTTCATTCAGGTGTCCTTTAAAGGCGTAAAGCTGATTTCTTTACATTAGTCCTCGGTCCTCAGCATTATGGCGCGCATTTCGTTAAAATTTTTCGAAAGAAAAAACAAATATTTTTGCGCGAAGCCTGCCTGAGTCGGCAAGCGCTGACAGGGGAATCCCTAATTCCACGAAGCAAGCATGAGCTTTTTCGGAAAACAATATTTACGGACCGTTTTATCATAAAAAAGCCATTTCTAGTAAGAGCTGTGCTTCAAAGAAAGTTGTGGGAGTGAATCTTCGAACTCCGCTGATCCTAATCAAGCACGGTATA
The DNA here is from genome assembly GCA_023053555.1 of Branchinecta lindahli. Taxonomy (NCBI): domain Eukaryota; kingdom Metazoa; phylum Arthropoda; class Branchiopoda; order Anostraca; family Branchinectidae; genus Branchinecta; species Branchinecta lindahli. Next base: position 24,234,056 of record JAKZAO010000009.1, on the reverse strand, counting down.
TCAGTCATCCATCTGAGTATTCTCGTCAGATCGACCGTAGTAGACAAAAAAAAACCAAGAGTGTTTCACTCCAGTTGATCTTCATCCTGTAATTTTAAATAGGGAAAAAGTTTCCATCCCTTTAAGACCATGTACTGAGTCCAGAAATCTGTACACCTCGCCGGTTAAGGTGAAGGTGCAGCTTGCGCGGGATGTACACAATGGGGTGGCGGACCTTCGAGGTTTCCCTTCCTGCCATAGAAACTACTTTTATTGCATCATTTCTTGGGAATCCTACCTCAGCCTATTATTCCCAAGAAGACTAAAAAAAAAACTTTGTACTTCCTGTCCCATTTCCGTTTCGTCGGATAACGTCTTACCGTTTCCGCACTGATTAGGCTTCCGCGGGCTCTATGGCTTCCATATTTGGACCTTTGCGAATGTTTATTGATTCTTGACGTCAATACTCATGGTTAGAAGACTCTTTTTGAGAGGACACAGGGACATTGGTCCTAACACTCTTTTTTTATCTTTCAAAACTTGTAGTAGCTTTATTTAATTCAAAATATTTAGCAGCAACAGCATACGCCCTCCATAAAATCCAAAAACGAATTACGCCGGATGCGCTACAGAAACGATAACAGTCACACGTTAGATCTTGGCGTAAGTTATCTGAGGGGGGAATAAGCGATTAGGCGTTCGGTTCATACCGAGTCGTGCAGTAGCCCCGTGGAAAAGTCAGTGAGCAGTCAGCACTGAAGTCGGAAACCGAAACTCGATGAAGTTTGACAGAATGGAGTTGGGTAGAGCACACATAAAGGCGGAGGCATTTTAAACAGTTTTAAAAATGACTAGGCGTAACAGTAACTGTCATTGTTTACTTTACGCTAGCGGATCAAGATGAAAAAAAAAATATGGAAGTAATTTTATGAAGGGCGTAGCCTACAGCATCATTAAATTGCCTGCTATTAGTAATCATTTTTAACATACCGTAATAATAACAGTGACACGAAATCCTTTAGCCTACATTATGACGGAAAAGGTGGAAACCATCATACTTTACTTCTTTCTAGGATCAGTTCATGCATCTAAAGTGGAGCTGGCCATGTCCGACTTTGGTTCATTTGCAAGCTCAGCCTTCGTTAGGAGTACTCCGCAGAAAATTTGGACCCATCAGCTGAAGATACTCATTCAGGCTGCGGAGCTTTACCTCAAACAGGGCATGCTGATAGATGCCGAGTCCTGTTTGGCAGAAGCAGAATCGGTCGCGCCTGTGTCACATCAAGTCTTCTTTATGGTAAGTTGCGCGCCGGACGATTTATTATTTGTTGTTTATTTTCCTCCGAGATACACTACAAGAGTGTAAGAAGTAAAAAAAGGACGGCAAAGTAAATCGCAGTAAATTTACATGACAACGTAACAATTTGGAAAATGCAGCAACAAAAAAAAATTATAGACAGAACAGAACTATTATTGTTTGATTGTGAAATGAGGATATACTGCCTGATTTTCGTTCCACTATTTACGCGAAAGCGGTTTTTCATTACCCTAGTTCAGATAAGTTTCTTCGTCCAGCTGCTCCGTTCAGAATAAACATAATAATACTGAATTCGTTTTGACGATGCAAAAGAGATACGTCAGCTAAATTTTATTAGAGCTATATTTCGGCCCTTCTTGGCAAGGGTCCTCTTCAGGCTCAAGCCGCTCAATCTGGAAAATGAGCTTGTGGAAAAAACAATTAAAGATTTTGTGAAAATTGGTTGGAGTTAAAGGTGGTGTTGTGATTTTATTCTGGACACAGCTGCTGTTTTTGCTGTCCGATAATTGTGTCTTAGAAAGGGTACCCTTTCCCTAAAGTATTAGGGGAAAGGTACCTGGAGAGGACCTTTGCCAAGAAGGGCCGAAATATACCTCTAATAAAATGTAGCTGACGTATCCGTTTTGCATCGTCAAATATGATTCACAGTCAGATTGGGCTGAAGGAATATCTAATACTGAATTCATCAGTCTGCTATGTTTTACCACCACATAAAACAAAGCAGAATTGATATTCCTGCCGTGATCTGGTGCAGCGGGTGATTAAATACAGTTGACGTGCTCTAACGAAGACCGGAAATCAAACCCAGTTGTCTGGAAGTAGTCCAGTAAATATTCCCCTTTAGGATCCCATCGAAACCTTTGGTCTTTTTGCGTACGGAGTATCAGACACAAAAACCTCTTTGATCCGTATCGAGGAGCTCATTATCGTCCTTATAGATCCACATTTCTCTGGTCCTGGTACCCTTCTTAATGACTTTAGTGATTAGGCTGTTGTTCCTCCACTAGCCGTATTTCTGTCCCGATTCCCGTAGGTTTTGGGTTTCTTCCAGGATGTTTTTTTCTTCGCTCGGAAATTCACCGAGTGATAATGGTCTGTGCCGGACCACTGCACACGTGATATCAATTTTGTCTGTCGATAAGTCGACTCAGATAATCTATTTCTGTCAGAATGGAGTTTATTTCGGCTTAGGAGCCTTTCACTCTTTCTTTGGACGTACGGAAGTGTGGCATTTCTCTTTTTAGTGGAGTGTTCATTTATGAACAATCCACTCTGGCCGCTGGTGCAGCCTGTTTCGGTCCGCGGTTGTCATCGTTTTTGGGATCCCAAAACGTTAGTGGAGGGATACCTATGACATCGCAAAAGTTGTCCGTCTGCCCGGCGTCTGTCCGTCCGTCTGTAAGCACGATAACTCTCGATGGGAATGAGACATTTTGATGAAACTTGGTGTGAGGATTCTTTGGGCCAAGAATAAGGTCGAGTTCGTAGATGGGCTCTGTAGCCCTATATTTAGGGGTGGGGGAGGGGGTTTGGATTAAGGGTCAAGCAAATTTTTTTAAACAGCTACTGTGATAGTCGATTGTGAGGTAAGAAGACAGCATGAACACGCTTGTTCATGAACACGCCTGACAGCTGTTCAGCATGAACACGATTGTGAAAACCATTTTCTCGCCAGACAGGTAGTTAATTTGTTAAAAACAAAAGTTGTATTTGTAGTTGATTAGATGTCCGATTTAGGGAATCCGGCTGAAACTGGAAAATTTGTTATAAGTTAAATTTTTATTTGAAGTTGATTAGATGTTGGATATAGGGGTAAGGAGATGCGCTGAGTTCGTTTTTTAGCTTTATTTTTTTTCGCCGAACAAGTAGTTCCGGAATTTTGCCGAAACCGGAAAATTGGCAGAAGTAAGGCAGGATCGTTTCGATCGGCTTAAAGTGGTAAACACACATGCTGAATCCATATCTGAACTCGGTTTTCTCAGAGGATTAGCTATTTGGCCTTAGTCTGTTTCTAAATCTTAAGGGTAAAAACGTTCGTGAAGTCTGGCGAAGACACAACCTAATTGTCTGGATCAAATATTGAATTTTTGGGATACCATCGAATCCTTTGGTCCTTGTTTAGTAGAGTGTTCATTTATGAACAATTTGCTCTTGCGGTGTTCGGTCCTTGGTTTCAACCTTTTTTTGTGGAGTTCATAACTTTTGAACCGTGATATTTTGAAAGTTGAAATTTGGTAGGCTACATGAAATTTCATACTGGTCTCTGCCACTGCTTTTGAGAGTTCCGAAGTGGGGCTCTTGACAGTGGAACGATGAAAGTATCTTGACCACTCATTCCTCAAAATAGCCGGGGCAAGAAATGGTGTTGTCAAATGTCCCCAAAACCTGCATGGCTCTACCACAGAGTGATTTGTTGCGTATGGACCAAGAGAACTGGTCGAAACATCTGTGAGCTACTGTATTACTCACGCTTGCACTAAAACACCCATGCTCTCTCTGTTACGCACCGTTTAAATGTGCTAGTCCCCCCAAGATTTATGTCCGTTGGAATAGCCTACGACTTGTTTCTCCCGAAGTGAATAGAGGTTTGCCCTTTAATTGAGGTAATTAGTGTTCGGTCCGATGGAGCTAGCGATGTCAGAGAAATGTCACGGAAATGGGGGGGGGGGGATATTATTCCTTATCCACTTTTCTTAGGAAGCTCCTTGTTAACGTCAGTTCCTCTCTAGCGCATTAGTCGATAATACACCAGTAAGATACCAAGAAGAATTATTTCTCCAAGAATAAGATTTATCATCATCATGTACATTACCGCTAGATCTTTGATTGAGCTCGTTATCGTTCAGTTGGAGAGCTAATGATGGCACTTGGTCTAGTTTAGAGAAGCTTATTAGGAGCTGGGAGATTTTCTTCTGGTTTCCGTGGGAGCTTAAAGGGGGTAAAGGATGGTGGAAAATGAGGAAGAAACCATTACGGGTCGATAGGATTGAGTACTGTTAACACTGTAGCTTTTCTTTCTGCATAATTCTTACACCAGCCAACAGTACTCAGAACTAAAGGAGGGGAACTACCTGACCTCGTTTTTACACAACCTTGAATATTGCCGCAAAAATGTTAAATGAAATTTCCGTGCTGTCCTGACAGTCAAGAGGCAAAAATATTTAAATTATATGCTTTTTCTTTGTTTTGAACCTGCTTTCAAATGGGATTTTCTGGTTATTAACTTTGGTGACTCTACCTTTTTCATCACTTTGTAAATTACGGCAAGGAATCAGGTCTCAGGTCAGGTAACAATGACTACAATGAGGAGGTATTGTTTGAAAATAAAAATATGTATAACTAGAAATATTGAAGCAAAATTTATTTTCCCAGTATGTAAAACATTCTATTAGCTTCAGTCTAGTATGTTCGAGAGTTCCTTTTTAAGCCAGATAGATTTTTCTGATGGAAAGACTTCTCTGGAAATCTGAAATCTTGTTTGAGGTTCGGTACCTCTCCTGTAAGAGAAATCCAGGGGGGAGTGGAGAGAGGGTGTCTGGAATTTCTTGACGAACGGGTTATCCTACTCGATCTGGATGAAACTTGATAGTTGGCTACAGCGCATGTCCCCGAAGTTCCATTACAGGTCCGGACTGAATCCGGCAACTATCGGGGGAATTGGATGGGGGGTAACCGAAATTTTGTGGCATACATTATAGGGTACTTGCAGATGGGCTTGGGCGATGAAACTTTTCAAGCGTATTAGGGGCCATACTGGATTAACTTAGAGATTGTAACTTCTCGGATCCGACCATCCAGGGGGGAGTGGAGAGAGGGGGTTCCGGAATCTTGTGGCACGCATAATTTTCGAACGGGTTATCCGATCTGGGTGAAACTTGATAATTGACAAGAGCATGTGTTGACCTAATTGACAAGAGCGTGTTTCCGGAATCTTGTGGCACGGACAATTTTGAAGGGGTTATTCGGTCTGGGTGGAACTTCGTAATTGACAAGAGCAGGTGTTTAGATGTTCCGTGAAGTCCGGACCTTTCCCGGAGACTGTGGGAGGAGTTGGGATGGGGTAATAATTTGAATTGGAATGGCCGAATGGGTCTTGGGAAGAAAAACCATTAGTCTAGATTACCCATGTATAGAACTGGACCAATCTGGGCACTGTGGGGGGAGTTGGAGGGGTTTGCGGAAACTTTCTGGCAAGCGAATTAAGGTACTTCCAGATAGGCTAGGGTGTTGAAACAAAGCCCATTATGGTTCTGGCCAGGTTGACATGGAAATCGTCACTTCCCGGACCCGAACGTCCAGGGGGATTGGACGGAGGGGAAATCCGGAATCTTGTGGCACGCATATCTTTAATGAGAGATCTGGATGCATGTTGACAGTTGGCAAGGGCACTTGTCTCAGATGTTCCATTTCATGTCCGAACTGGATCCGGAAACCATGAGAGGAATAATAGTTGGAGGGGGGTACCGAAATCTTGTTGCACGCTTAGAATGGAGGATCGAGAAAGGACTTTGTGGCAAGGAAAAGTATAAGCCCTGGTTGCAACAATTATAGATCCGGACAAGATCCGTTGGAGATGAAAGGGGCACCCTGGAAATCTTCTCAAACGCACAACTCTCGAATGAGTGATCCGATGCGGATGAAACCTGTCAGTTGACAAAAGCACACGTCCTAGATGTCTTGTTTACTAGTCCGTACTAGATCCGGTTACTACGGGGGTGGGGGGAGGGGTTGGAAAAAGGATCCCAGAATCTGGTCTTTTAACATGCATAATGAATGAGTAGATGCGTTTTTGCAGATACCGTGGTATCTAATACCACGGTCAAAAAGGATTTTTGCAGTTACTGTGGAATCTGGGAAGGTACCGTGGTATCTGATGTTCAGATACGACGGTAAATGCGAAAACGACTTTACAGCGTGGTGTCAGACACCACAGTAACTGCAAAAACGACTAATTGCAGATTCAGTTACCGTGGTAACAGATACCATGATATCTGTAAAAACGCAACTAATGATATTTATTAACCCATTTTCAAGACTAAAGTCACAAATAAGAGAAAAAAAGAAAAAAACAAACGATGGTTTTATGTTTCTTGTCCAGTGTTTTCAACCGGTAATTCATAAGGCTTGCCGGGCCCAAGTTTTGAGGTCATCAACCTCCTCATCCCAAAGCACTAACAGTCTGGACCGTCTCCACTAAATCTGTTATTTTCAGACCTCCATTCAAAAGTATTACGCCCACTAGTTATTTAGGAACTCATCAAGTCAGATAAGGGCGGACAACGAAACAAAGTTACGATCTTGTGGATTTTAGCTTGGTTCAGTAAGCCAAAAACGCGACGAGCATAGTATCTTCATGTTCAAAATAATCTTGTGTCCGACAGCAGGGTCAGATGGTGAGCTGAATCGGACAGGGCTTCAGAAAATAGACTTGTTGGACATTACTCACTGGCAAGCGAATGTTTGAAGGTAGCTTCACTGTAGACATCAAGCAGCTTCTCGCCATAGGGACATAATTGCGGAATTTTATCCTGAATATCGCGAAAGAAAAGTAAGTCCAGTCACTTGAAAGTACGTTGTAGTACGTTACCTATTACGAGGAACGTTGACGGATCTCTCGACCAGTGTTGTCTATGATTGGTTCGCACGACTGTTACGTCACCGTGCAATCCTTCATCGAAAAGCCATTGACTGGTGGTATGTTGTAGAAGAGCTAAGCGGTACCGGCTTGCGCTTGTCAATAAGATATCATCGAGTCGATGAGTTTCTGCCTTTAATTCTGCTTTGAGGAAAATGTGAAAAAATCGTTGACTCTAAATACTGCTGTGTGAACTAGTAAGCGTATCATAGTTTGAAGGGACGCATTTTCTCTACACCTTTTTCACACTAAAAAAAAGCGTTTACCATAAACAAAATTTACGGTGAATCTGGCTGCCGTGTGGTTCGCTGGCAATTAGGATAGGAACCCAGTTTCGTTTCTGAGATTGAAAATTTGATCTACTCCTTAAAGTAGATCTGAAAAGCTACACTGTTTCATCATTTTGTTTCTCAGTAATCAGCGCATCCCCAGCCGGTCTAGTCTCGATCTTTTCTGATCAGTCATCTTTGCGCAGCTTGTCAATCCGCTCAACTGTCTGTTAGAAGATTCCTAGCCAGTGACTCGTGAACCAATCAGAAGGCCTCATTCCTGCAGCTTGTGTAATCTAATTCCTTGAGGTATATTTAATCAATCCCGAGAGAAAAGTCAAAAGTGGATTTGTTTCCCTCTTGGCAGGTTGCAGCTTGTGCAAGGGTCTTTGTGGATGGATTCAGTTTGACTCTGAGAACGCTTCTTGTAATATTCCGTGGGAGGGTTTACATCCAAAGGCGACGTGGTCTTTCATTTCCCGCGTTACAGAATCTGCAGCTTGCGGATTTCCGCCCACAATTCTCGTACAATTGTCTGACACTGACATCTGCCTGACAAATTTATTGCTTCTCTGGAGTCCACATCTCGGAGGAAAGAGAGATCGCGTGACTCGATGATCTGGCGTGCCGAAACGGTTCTCTTTTCCGTCGCAATCGATTAGGAATCCTGTGATATAGGGATTAGCAGCTGATGTCGTTCCGGTCGATCGATTAATGATGATCTTTTCAGTGAGACGGCAAATAACAATACCGCAGTGCAGATAGCAGGGACGGCCATGTGTTGAGCAGATATTGAGTCCTGTATGCCTTGAACCACATGATCAGGGTTGGGTGCCCCCGGCCGGGAATTCCTGCCCAGATTTTCGTCACCGTCATCAGTTCCGTATGGAAAAGTTAAATTTGTTCAACTTTATGATGAAAGTGCAGGAAATCCGGCCGGGAAATCCTAATCGTGTGTTCCCGCTATTAGTCGGAGATGCATGTGGCTCTTCAATGCTTATAAGACCCAAGGAATTATGTTAGATAAGTCTTATGGTTAGTTTACTGTCTATCAGAGGCGTCACTTGTGCCTCCCCTCTCTGTTTCTGACGGCACCACAAATTTCTGTTCGGTTAAATGAAGAAAGTTAAAAAATTTTTATAAAGAACCACACTTCTGTTTATAAATACTGACATAACATCTAGCGAAATATCTGTCGTTTCCAGTATCGGTTGGTAAAGCTTAACCGACTAGGACTGAGATACAACAGTCGAGTTACCCATCACTTATGCACTTAAATATACTTGAACTAACTTGAAGACCCGATGAAAATGCGTTACTTCGTTGCTCCGCTATTCAGTATAATCGATTTCATCTGTAAGCTTTTCCTTTTGGATTTGCGGTACCTCTATGCGCTTGCACCTCTATACTTAAAATATTTAGCGACTACAAAGGTGAACGATTGCCGAAAAATAAATCTTTTCTCGTCCATACGTAATAGCAGGCAACCTTCACAAGTGACCTTACATGACCTTACAAGAGTCGAACATTCCCTGAGCTTCGCTTCATTAGCCATTGCAATGCACGCATTTGTTGACATTCGAATTCTCCGCAGGATGAACTTTGTCTGTCGGGCCAGCAGTGCATTCTGAACGACACTATTAGAGCCCTAGGTCAAAAAAAAAAAAAATCACTTAGCAGGGTCAAAGTAATTCGCGGATTCTAATCAAAGGTTTGAAAATAATCTCGCCTTTCAGTTAAACTTTAAAATAGTGGTTTTACCTACTGGTTAACTATTGTTGAAAAAACAGTCGGTTAAGGATGTTACGATGGTTACGTTCGGGCTGCTTACTCACGAGCTCACGAGTCATCTCTCCCAGGGCTGGGATTTCCAGTCGTTATCCATCCGTTTTTTTTTGAAGGATTCGGGTGTTTCTCCGGGCTGCTTTGTTAGAAAATCCCCCAAGAAGTGTAGTACATTCGCTTAAAGGACACCTGAATGAAGAGTACCAAGGTCCAAGTATCATCCCTATCTGTATGACTTCCGTTAACATTGCCTGCAGAAAACCCAATCCAAATACGAAATAGTATTTCCAAGCTATGATTTTTGCTCCATTTTGCGTCTGTCCTTATTTCAGTACCGAACAATTTTAGAAATGAACAAATGTCTACAATCAACCCTTCTTCTGGAATATTTTTTAACCAGTTAAGCCCAAACGTATATCTAGAAGAAATTCCGATACGATTCGGCCAGCGCTGTACAAGATTTGACGCTTTTTGTCTCGGAGTCTGCATATGCAAACCTCCAAAAACGAACATCCCTGTTTTGAAAACGTCACGCTCAGGAGAAGAAAACTTTCCGTGGCCATGTCTGTAAATGCATTCTCCATGGTGTGTTCAAGTATGGTTTCATTGTTCAGGTGTCCTTTAACTAGTTCTTCGCGTGATTACATCGATGCAAGATTGAATTACTGCAGTTGCGTCCTGTAGCAACGACCGTTTGAATATTTGTGTCTGGACGATGAGTGAAAGGCCGTGTAGACTATGTGGAGCGGTGTATAGATTTGCAATATATTGATAAGTAGCAAGCTGCAGTGCTACGACTTGACAAGTAGACTGACGAAAGTTCCGATTAAAATATCCTTCAAGCATAACTAGTACTAGAAATGACCTTTTCACAATGAAATGGTTCAGGAATGTCGTTTTTCGAAAATACCATTAATTGCCTCCTGAACAGTTCCGTTCAATTTTATTAAGTTCAAAATAATTGAACAAAATAAGTTTCGACCCCTTCAAAGCTTCATCCCAATAAAAAATTTCAGAGAATTAGTCGTATGAGGTAGTACGAAAAAGTGGCATGCAGTAGTAACTGTTGCTACTACATGCTGCTGCTAGCAAACTGGATGTTATCGGATACTACTACATAAGATTAACCCAGTCGGAGGCATGTTTTTCAAAGTATTCCATACTACTACATATCACTAATCAAACTATTCCATACTACTACATACCATTCCATACAACTTTTTCGTGCAACTACCATACTACTACACAGTCAAAGAATTTTTCATCGGGATGGCCCGTTACATAGGAGTAACAGTTTTCTTGTTAGCGTTTGTCGGCTCTATCCAGCCTTTCCGCTCTGCGTTGCGGCGGCCTGACCCAAAATATTAGAAAGCTGAACACGCCGTGGTTAAAAAATGGAAAAAACAAGCAGAAGAAAAGAAGTCCAAAACAGAAGGCAGACCTGATGGCCTATCATGTCTTCCAAAACGATAAACAACACCTTGAAGCTTCTTATGACCTTATGAATGAATGAATGACTATATTTAAAACCATTTTCAGGCCGTATACATACATGTACAACAACAAACAACTACCAAACAAAATCATGTAACACTCAACTTTCGAATAATAAGACTTTTCCGGACAAAATTTCCAACTGCTACTATATTTACTTTCGACGTCGACTTCAAAATTCCAAGAAGGGGCTCACAACCATCACCCCCAAGAAAACTCCCTCTTACCTGGCTTAGCCCCTGACACCCGAAAAGAAAATGGTCCAGCCCATCAAAATCACCGCAGATGGGGCAAGTATACCGCATTTCCGGGTAACATCTTTTTTTCCAAACACTATAAAGAGCCAAGGCAAACCAAGAAGAAATAAAATTTTACATGCTTTTGTCGGGTGTCGTTCGACTCGTCGGCAAATCGGGTTCTTTTCATACGCAAGAAATCAAATTTCGCACACATTTGTCGTGCAGAACACAGGAGAAATCGAATTTTGTATCCTTTTGTCGGGTCCTCGATATGCTCTTCGGCACATCGGGTTCTTTTTATACATAAGAAATACAGGAGACAGTTTGCTCGCACCTGCATCCTGCTTCCACGACCTCAGGGATTCTTTTGGAATCCCTAGTGTGAAAGAGTTGTCGGCGGACGTTGAAGCTGTCGGCGAGGTTTGGGTTGTGTGACTGGCAAAATTCGGCTCGGCTGAAAGAGCACTAAAAAGTCGTAGCCACAAAACAAACAATGGCGAAAGGCGGGGATTTTGAAAGCTTATAATTCTATAAGGGAGCTAGCAATAATATAAAAGGCAGAATAAGCAAAAGGGGTCTTTTCAAGATTGTTTTCGTTAGATAGATTCTCGGATGGATTATGTTTGGCAGAAATGCCGATAGGCTAAAGGTTATAACCTTAACCCACCGAAATAATAATAAGGGTCTTTAGGTTTGTCCTTGGTGTTTGGTAGCATGATATCCTCATTTATTTTCTGAAACTACTATAGTCTACAAAACACAAATACGTTTCTTCTCTTTTGTCTTGAGCACTTCCTCGCGCTAATTAAAAATCCGGAGAATGCGGTAACTGGTTCGTCTGATGGCTAACTCTTTATGAAGCTTCCGCCAACAGTTGAGCGGATTGCCAACGATTTTGCTTCGGACCCACTGATTAGAAAGAACCAGATTAGCTCCGATGCCACCGGTTACCAAGAAATAAATGCAAATTTTCAAATCCAAATTAGCCGTTTCTACCAAGAATCCTCGCTGCCCGCACATGCCATTGGTCCTGGAATATCGTCCGAGAACTAGCAACAGATCAAAAAAGGAACATAAAAAAAGCAATAATCGGCTTTGTCCGTCGCATGTTTTTTGAATGAAGTGGGATTGAATTTAAATTGAATTGTTCCAGTAAAATAGGCAAAGCCGTATCGATAGGAAAGTTGAGGTATCTGCTACAACACCTAACTTAGGAAGCGGCACGGTGCAAAATCGAAGAGGAAAGATTTCATCTTTTCGCGATCAAGTATAGGCTACAATTAGGATCCCGAAAGGGTGGGGGGGGGTGTGCAAAAAATCTTATTTCTAAATTCGCCACACACTGTGCAATCACGGTTGCCACGAGTAGCACAAAGTTTTACTCTGCTGAAAGTTGTACCAATAGGAACAGTGCTCTCCATACGTTAATTTTTAGTAATTTTGCACATACATATCCGTTATATGTTTTGTAAATACGTGTAGACTTTTGTAAATACGTGTAGACTGTTATGTTGTGACGTTATGTTTTGACGTAAAAATAACCCATCGGCTCGTCCGTTATATGTTTTTTAGATCATATTGAAATTGAATGATCGTCAGATTTTGTCAACTTTTTCTTAAAATAGTTTTTTTTTCAGGAAAGTAACACTTTTTCCGATCTTTAGTAGCACGAAAGATCTATATCGATTTGACAACCCTGTGTGTGGTACAGAGCAAAATAACGCTAGGGAGTAGCGCCAAGACCTATGCTTACAATGCTTCGCAAACGGGCCGTATTCATAGCGATGTCAACTACGCTTGCGACATTTAAAGCAAGAGAAACTTGCGGGTTTAGACATTTCTAGTATATCTAAGATGCGGTCTTCACACATCAATAAAGCAGTGGAGGTTTCATCTTTTTTTTTGCTGTGTTTGTAATATGAAGTTATTGGAGCCAGCGCTGGCGCATGACTTATTGAGTTTCAGTAGGGACGTTCACTGGCGCTGGTGTTGCTAGTATCGCTGCTGTTCGAGTGTGTGTCACTTTGCCTAAGTCTTGGTGCTACTCCCTAGCGTTATTTTGCGCTGGTGTGGTATCACTTCTTATTTGTTGATTTGTAGCAACCAAGATAAGGTGACACTTCAATCCCTACCATAAACTCATCAGCTATTGTTTACAACACTAAACTTCGAAAAATAGTGCGAACAAACGATCAGGCTTTTCCGACCGGATTTCTGCACTTTCGTCATAAGTTGAACAAAATCTCAGTTTTTGCTAACTGGATTGAAGATGGTGCCGTAAGTCCGGGCAAGAATTCCGGTCCGTGAGAATAGCCCGTTCCACAGACAACAGAACGAACATTGTTTATTTTTGGCGGGTACAGCTTTAACGAGTGACGGTGGACAGATGAATGCAATATTATTGGTGCACAGATCTCATGCGAAGGTGACCGCAAGTGCCTCATAAGGTGTTTTTCTATGACAATCCAGATTGATTCAGATTTCAGATTCAGATATTTTTTACTTCACCAAAAAAAATACAACTTCATTATAGAAAACAACTCAACAACCACATAAAAGACAAAAGTCCTGTGAGTGGCTGTATCTTCTAACCACCTTTTAACCTAAAATTATTCAATAAATACTAACAGAAAAACTAATCTAATATATTTTCAAAAAAAAGAAGAAAAAGACGTACGGTAAGAGAGAAAGAAAGAAAGAGAAAAAAAGAAAAGAACAGGAAAGAAAATGTTTCCCTCGTCACAACCTGACCACCACCCTGACCAATGACGATTCACAATCCGGATTCTCCAAAATGGGTTTTCTCTGGCAATCCGAATTATGAAAATTCTTTTTCTGTGACAATCTTACAATCCGGATTCGTGCTTGGATTATCGATTCGAGAATCTTGCAACGGAGCAAGATTGCCGGATCGTCGTTTGTAAAATCTGGGATTGTCGATTCGCTGTTTCTCTGATGAATCAGCTATCTAGGGTTATAATCCTGGATTGTCCCGGAAAAACGCCTATAGGCTAAACATGGAACGCTTTGGGCTGTAACCGGGAACCGTTAGGAACAGGAAGATTAGGAGCTGTCGTTCCCTGGGTCAATTTCTAGCAGGAATTAGTAGAATCGATAAAGTATTTTCCGGTTTTTTTTTGTTTGGCTTCGATACCGCACTGCAGGTATTGAATTTCCCTACGAGGTCCGATCTAGGATGAGCATAGGGTGTGGGAAATGCTTAATAGGGAGTTGCTATGGTAGCCTTTGTTAAAGTCGGTATTCAAATCAGGATAATCCAATGCTCAGCTTATGCTTCGTACAAACCTGCCATCTACTGTGCGAGGGGTTGCTCACTCCCCAAACCCGTGTACACCGGGTGCCGGTGACGGGAGGTGCCGGAAGGTGCCGGGAGGTGCCGGAAGGTGCCGGAAGGTGCCGGGTAGGTGCCGGGTAGGTGCCGGGAGGTGCCGGGAGGTGCCAGGAGGTGCCGGGAGGTGCCAGGAGGTGCCGGGAGGTGCCGGGTAGGTGCCGTGAGGTGCCGGGAGGTGCCGGGTAGGTGCCGGGAGGTGCCGGGAATGAGTGTACACCGGGTGACGGAGAGTGAGTAAGCCCTCGTAAATTCCCTATCTTCAAAGTTTTTATGGCACTTGCCTTCCGGCCAAGTGCCATATACCGATCACTTTTCGGTCGGTCTGTCAGGCCACTGTTCTCGAGTTCGGGTTCCAGCTGCCCGTGAACGGGAGGGGGGGGTCGGGACCCATCAGAATACGTATCTAGACATATATATCCTCAAGTATCCCAGCTTAGAGTTTGATTCGAGTCACGGGTCAAAAACTTGACTCATGGGCAACTTGGGCCAACTTGCCCATGAACGTGGAGGGTGCGGTTCAACTCCACATGTATATTCCCAACCCTAAGATCTAAAGGTACAAGGAAATTCATCGCCCTATCTCCAGTTATTGTCAAGTTAAAAACATTGAAAAATGGGCAACCTGGGCCCCATTGCCCCTGAACCAAGTCGGAGTGGGATTTGGACCCCCAAAAAGCAAAGGAGACCCCAATGCTCACAAGCCTACCAAGTTTTAACTGGATACCTGTTGATTCCTGTCACGAGTATGCCCCTCTTGGGCAATCTCGGCCCAGTTGCCCATGAACGGGGTGGGTGGGGGAGATGCAACCTTAAAAGTAATTTCTCAACCCTAGGATCTACAAGCACAAGGAATTTCATCGTTCTATGTCCAGCTCTCGCCAAGTTACGAATATAATTTCGTGGTTCATTCTTTGAGTTACAAACATTATTCACTGGGCAATCTGGGCCCGTTTGCTACTGAACCGGGTGGGTGTAGGGGGTGGGACCCCCAAAAAGCATAACTACACCCCAATACCCACAAGTGTACCAAGTTCAAACTTGATACCTTCACGAGTTATGAGCTCCACAAAAACGGTGAAAACCGAAAGCCGAAAGCTGCTACAGCGCTCGCAAGGGTGGACTGTTCCAAGGAGCACTCCACTAACAAGAGCTGTAAGATCATATGGCACTTGCATGGGTTGAGGTGTATTGTTTGATCAAAAGTACTTTTCGTCTTTGCGGTTAAGATGCGCACTTTCAGGGAGATAGAGAAAAAGTATTTTATTTTTGAACTTGGCTTGAGGCAACCCTTTGGCAAAAACGATAACAGGCCCTAAGGAATCATCGATGTATACCGTTTGTTCAAAAGTTTTTTTTTTCACTTTTCATTTAAAACGCGTACTTTAAGGTTGCTAGAAATAAATTTTTAAGCAAAAGCCTTGTTGCACAAATGATCATGGTTTGAGATGTATCGTTTGATCAAAAGTACTTTTGGACCTTGCGGTTAAGATGCGCACTTTAAGGGAGCTAGAACTTCATTTGTGAGCAAAACCCTTGAGGTAAAAATGATAATGGGCTCATGGGGATCATGAAAATGTAGATTTTGCTTAAAAGTATTAGACTGGTACTTTAAAGCACAACTCTTACTAGAAATAATCTTTTCCCTATGAAACGGACCAGAAAAAAACGATTTTCGAAAACACCATTACTTTCCACCTGAAATTAGCGATTTTCTTGTTAGAGCTTGTCGACTCTATCCAGCCTTCCTGCTCTCCGACGCGGCGGCTGCGCGCAAAACGTTTGAAAACTGAGCGCGCCGTGGATAAAAAGTTGGAAAACTAAGCAAACAAAAGAAGTAAAAAACAGAAGATTCTCATATCCTTATATGTGAATGAGTTGTCAGCGGATATTGAAGATTCCGGCAAACTTTGCGTTGTGTGACGAGCAAAACTCGGCAGAGCCGAAAAAGCGCTAAAACTCCGTAGTAACAAAACGAAACAATGGAGAAAGGTGGGGATTTAAGAAGCTTGGAATTCCGCTTGGGAGCTAGCTATATTATTGAAGGCAGAATAAGCAAGAGGGGTCCTTTAAGGAAAAGTCGGGTTTGGAAAGTGGCGATTTTTAAGTCGATCTTGTCGAATCTTTAATATTCCACCCAAGTTTCATCTTCCTAGCACATCTGGAAGTAACATAATTCACGATCACCGGAATTCAGGACCCCCCCTCAAACTCCCCCACAGTCGCCGGAGCCAATCCGGTTCTGTAAATGATTTATCCAGAGCATCTGTTTATTATTCCCACAAAGTTTCATCCCGATCTCTCCAGTCTAAGCCGATCATGTATTCCCCCCCCCCCAACTATTGTCGGATCCGGTCCGGACGTGAAAAAGGTCACAACAGATATGTCCTCTGTTCAGTTATCAAATTTCACTCGAATCCGATCCCTGGCTCCAAAGTTACGCATGACTCAATATTCCAGATTCCCCTCCCTCCACTCCCCCCATGACTATCGGATCGAGTAAAGTTTACTAACAAGTCAGTTTGATCGGGTCCCTGATACGCCTCCCAAGTTTCGTCGTGAAAATCATTAAAACCGCCATCATCGCAATTCCAGGGAACTCCCCTCCACCCCCACCCCAAGTGTCCGAATCCAGTCCAATTATGTAAACGATTTATCTGGAGCAGATGCTTGTTCTTCCCAGCAAGTTTCACTCTGATCCCTCCATTCTAACCGTTTCTCGAGATTTCCGCCCCCCCCCCCAACTCCCCCATAGCTGTCGAATCCGGTTCGGACTTCAAATGGGACATCAAAAATATATAATTTATTCAGTTATTAAGTTTCTTTCCAATCGGATCACCCGTTCGGAAGTTACACACTACTAAATTTTCCGGATTCCCCCGCCCTCCACTCCCCCCCCCCCCAGATGGTCGGATCGGGAAACTGATTATTTCCAGGTTAGCCTGCCAAGTTTCATCGTCCTAGCACATCTGGAAGTACCCTAACTCGAAGAAGTGTGACAAAAAACTCGGACCGACCGACCGACAGACAGACAGACGGAATTACGATCGGTATATGGCACTTGAGCCAGAGGCTGCAAGTGCCATAAAAACTGCTGTAAAAGATTCATGAAACTACTTGTGTATTAACACGAGAAAAATACTTGTTATAAGGCGACTGGGAATAGTGTTGGGCGATATTCGATAGCGATAACGATAAATCGGACCAAATATCGATATCGGGTATCGAAACATAAATATCGATATCGAGACGATATTTATTCATGTTATAATTATTGTAAATAATCTGACATAACTAATGCACCAATTAATGCACCTTTATTGAACTTTGTGAGTTTGGAACACCGACTAATAAATAGGATGGTACCTTCCGACACCTTCCCAATTTTGTCAGTTTTTAACCTCTCTCGGGTGAATAGTTTGATTATTATGATGCAGTTAATCGGTTTTAGTACTTTCTTTTGACGCTAGACAGCGCCATATTACTTGATTTAGGAAAATTCACCCTAGAGAGGTTAAAAACTGACAAAAGTCGGATGGTGCCGGGGTGTGCCGGGAGGTGCCGGGTAGGTGCCGGGAGGTGCCGGGTAGGTGCCGGGTAGGTGCCGGGAGGTGCCGGGTAGGTGCCGGGTAGGTGCCGGGAGGTGCCGGGTAGGTGCCGGGAGGTGCCGGGTAGGTGCCGGGAGGTGCCGGGTAGGTGCCGGGAGGTGCCGGGTAGGTGCCGGGAGGTGCCGGGTAGGTGCCGGGAGGTGCCGGGTAGGTGCCTGGAGGTGCCGGGTAGGTGCCGGGAGGTGCCGGGAGGTGCCGGGAATGAGTGTACACCGGGTGCCGGAGAGTGAGCAACCCCTCGCTACTGTGGCCTACCTCCAAAAGAAGACAAGATTTCAGGCAGCAGTAATTCTTGTGCTACATAGACACACACTTCAAGGAAAACAACAAAGAAAATAAAAATGAAAGAAGACATTCGAAATATTTGCAAAGACAAATTTTTGGCAAGTTGCCTTAAACAATTCGTAAATGTATTATTACTTATTGTTTACTGATGATTATTTAAACTCATGGAAGGAAGCTAAGCTTCTGGCGTCACGGAATCGGAAGAAAAGATTGACTGGCGATAAACCACGTGGTTGGATTATCAACCAGAAGGAAGTGAACGCATGTGCAGTTTTGTCATTGCTTGTGACCCCTTGTTGAAAAAAAAGTTTACTTGTATCAGGAAATTTATCCGGGTGAAATAAAGTGACCAGATGCCTGATTTGATCGTGGAATGACGGAAACAGTATTAAATCTGTTTTCGATCATTTTCTGACCGGATTGACGTACAGCCGGTGTCAGGCAAACACGCCTTGCTATGGCTCAGGACATCAGCACCTGCAGTTTAAGAATTCAATCCTGTATGCGGTCAACCTTCTTTCCTTTTCCTGGCAAAACCGATGTTGGCTGGCCGAGCAAGTCAAAACGTAACCGAGGGCCCACTGAAAATTTTGAACTTCTGCATATTCGAGCTTTGTTAAAAAAAAATGTGTCAATCACTCCTGGAATTATGCGTTTCTTTTCTCGTATCCCCTATCAGGTTTCAAAGGTACACGCATGTTTCCAGTACTTCTCTAGAGTAATTTTCTCTTCTTCTAGAGGGGTCTCATCCATGAACACAAGAACAACTTCACCGAAGCGAAACAGTGCTTCAGTGACTCTTTATCGATCAATCCGTTCCATCTACCGTCGTTGCAGAGACTGGTGAGTCACGCTTGAAATTCAATTCCTGTTGAAAGGCTAATTTGGAAAAACTGAGAGGGTTACTTGCCATTTCTCCTGTTAGCGCAAACAAATATTTGACCTCGGGGTCTGGTTTATCTGATACTCTGCAACTGATTTTTTTATTGGGGGTGGGGGAGGGGTTCTCCGATCTTCACCTTTTAGTTTCATGGAAAGTCTCTCGTTCCGATTAGGCTTCTTCTTCAACGTGAGGGGTGAGAGGAGTAGTCGAGCTTCTGATGGACATCTGACCTCTTGCGAGGTCTTTGGATTTTCAGTTTGCAGACGATTTTGCCGGGCTAGTAAATGCAAAATTATAAGGGGATGAATTGAAACTGGGATCAGAGGATGGCTCAATCCCTGAGGTCCGGACATGCCTTTCTGGGGCCGGTTGAGGGTCATCCGAGTCTAGACCCGCGATGTGTTTGTTTGAAACTTGCACCTGGTTTTGCGCGACTGGGGCCGAGTGGCACATTGATATGAGGGAACAACACTGCTTCTCGTGGGGATACACAGTAAGATATTAAATGCGGGTAATTCTTGATGTCGACTGGCTTCTCGTATTATTCCCAACCCCTCCCTTCGCTAACGTGGTCAGAGGATCAGCGGGGAGTCAGACGAAGATGGTGTTTTCTTAGTTGTTTAACAGGCGAGGATACATTCTACCTTTTAGGCTGTAGTTTGTTTGTCATTCAGCGCCAAGGTGTTTTCCAGATTTTTACACATGGATGACCCCTCGCCTCTACTGTATTGCTGTAGCGAAAGACGAACCATTGTAATTGCGGACGAAACCTTGTTGTGCTCGTATTCGACTGAAGCCCTTTAAAAGATGGACGAAATCCCCTTAGACCCCCCCCCTCCTGTGCCACCACGGCTCCCAGGGCATCCACGAATAGACGCCAGTCTTCCCTCTGGTGGGCTGCTGCCAAGACATCCTCCCACTAAGGTGGCAGACTTGCATGGAAGTATGTTAATTCCCTCTGTGATAGGTTCGACGGATCGTGTTTCTCGGTCTTCCCCGTCGACGTCGTCTTTTCGGTTGCCAATTCATGATGTTATTTGGCAGCCTGGATTCGTCCATACTGAGGACGTGGCCCAAGTATCGCAATCATCTTGTGGACGCAATAAAATTATTTTTTTACATTGAGACTGGCTGACAAATGAAAGGTCAGACCCTGGCCAAGCTCAAATTTGATAACTCCGTTTGGATTATCCTTTGAGGCTCATACTACCTTGTTTTTTCGGCGGGTGACGTTGGCCGCAAGACCCATAAATTGGAACCGTACAGTCTGCAACAACCTTTAAGTCTGAAATACTTGACTGCGCTCTCAGTCAATCTGTGACGTTTCGGAGGAGGAAGGCCTAGGCTTGTACGCCGGTGGATGTTGTGTCGGTTTCTCTAGTCCTTTCCGATGATATTGATAATAATGGGACAATCAACAGTAGCTAATTTTTAACTCAACTTTGAAGTAGATGAGTCACTTTATTTCAGTTAAAGCCATATACCTACACCCAAAAATCCAGAGCTACTGTAGAGAAATAAAAAAAGAAACAAACGACATCTACGGTTTGGCCAGGGCCGAGCGGTAGTGAGTTTCTAAGATGATAAGTCGTGGAAAACATGACTAGCAATAAAAGCAGTAAGATCGTTGTCTGACTCCATCACTCTTAGGTAGAGCGATCCTTTTGCCTTTCTAGAAATTTTATGAAACGTCAGACAATTTTGTTTCTGCGTACTTTATACAAACGTACTCTTCCCTCTTACGAATTTTGACGAATTGGACGTCAGAAAATGTCCAGGTCAGTTCTTTAATATTTCCGCTGAGCAATTAATGATAGGTCAAATCCCGGCGTTTTTTCCCCGGAAAACGTAATAGATTAGTAATAATCCGAACGTCATCCAGCAGTCGTCGCCTGGCCGACTGTTTGCTACTTGATTCATGTATGACGCTGGTTGGGATAGGGACGACTGCCAAAAGTGTTGGTCAAGAGCAGTGCCTAGGGGGCAATCACCCGTTGTCCTGGCAGCGAATCTAGACCGTGCTGCTAGTTTCGCTATGACGCTGATGGGGATAGGGGACAACTTTCGAACTAAGTGACCAAAGCAATTTTGCTATTTTTTTCCAAGGGGCCCCTATCTTTGCTGACAACCTTTCGTCTTCGGGGCGACTCGTATGCTACTACATTCGCGTACGACGCTGGGGGCACATGGGACAACTTTAAAACTTGTTGGCTACAGCAGATTTGTGATTTTCTTTCGGGATATGACTGTCCCGTTGTTTGGGAAAGGACCGTAAGTACACTGTCAGAAGTTTCGTAACAGATTGCACAAGGATGCGCAGTTTCAACCGACAAAACTTGGGATGTGATCTGTCGTGACGTTGAAAAGTTATGCATTAAATGTTCTGCATTACAAGCATTGTCAGGAAGAGCCGAAAAGCATCTGTTGACTTTTTTGTTTGTCTTCATGATATCGGAAAAGTCAGCAGATTCTTTTCGGCTTTTTTTTGCTCTTCCTGGCAATGCTTGTTATACATAACATTTAATGCAGAATGATTTCCAAATCACAACATTATACCCCAAATGTTGTCTGTTGAAACTGCGCATCCTTGTGTTATCTGTTGTTAAACTTCTGACAGTGCAGCCCCCCCCCCCCAAAAAAAGGTGTTGAGCCGTTAGGCTTGTCATATCTCTCGTAACCGTCTGCGCATCAAGTTTCACAAAAGGGTGAGACTAACAGGACAGTCAGTCTGGTATTGTGGAGGTATGCTTCTGCGAATGTTATTAAGTTAAAGCACAGCTCTTATTAGAAATGATCTTTTCACGATGCAGTGGCTCAGAAAAATCGGTTTTCGAAAATACCATGACTCTCCACGCGAAAATTAGCGATTTTCTTGTTAACGTTTGTCGAATCTAACCAGCCTTCCTTCTCTCCGACGTGACTCAAAATAAAATAAGTCCAAAACAGAAGAGACCTGATGGCCTACCATGTCTTCCAAAACGATAAAAACAACACTTAGAAGCTTCTCATCTCCTATCTATGAAAGAGTTACCTTACCTTAAATTTTACCTCAAATCGGACTGCCAGCGAGATAAGGTGGTGTGATCCTCCTGCAGAGTCTCTCGCTGGTTGGCGACTTGATTGTTAGATCGCTGTTGTTACATCGGATCACTGGCACTCCAGTGTAGCCGACATTCAGCATTTTCCCAGTCATCGTCCACACCTTTTTTGAAGCCATCCAGGGTAGCAGCGTTGATGATTTTTACGGAAAGGCTGTTCCAGAGTTGTCAGCGAACCTTGAAGCTTTCCGCGGAGTTTGCGTTGCATGACTGGCAAAACTCGGCAAGGCCAAAAAAGCTCTAAAAGGTCGTAAGTAGATAGCGAAACAATGGCGAAAGGCGGGGAATTGAGAAGCTTATAATCCTGTAAAAGAGCTGGGGATAGTATAAAGGCAGAATAAGTAAGATGGCTCCTTTAAAAAAGTATTACTATCCACTTGCTGTGACATAAGTCAACTATCGGTCAGACAAAGTAGCTCTTAAAGTTCACCAAATATGGCTGAGAGACGACATTCTAGTTACCCATCACTTATTCACTCAAATAGGCTCGAAGACCCGCTGAAAATTCGTTACGTTCCGCTATTCATATAATATATTTTTCTTTCGGATTTGTATTACCTCTGTATGCCTTTACCTCTATTCTTGGAATATTTAGCTCCTACAATGGTAAACGATTGCCGAAAAATAAATCTTTTTTTGGTCACATGCAATAGCGGGCTTTCTTTAGAAGTTTCAGAAGTGACCTTACAATGGAATTGAACATTTCTTGAGCTTCGCAGCATTGGCCGTTGAAGATGCACGCCTTTGTTGAAATTCAAATTCTCTGCGTCAGGATGAACCATGTCTTGTCGGACCAGCTTTGCATATTTTGAATGTCACTACTAGACGCCAAAATGAAAAAATAAAATAAAAAATTAACACTCCCAGCAGAGCCAAAATAATTTAGTGTATTCAGATCAAAGACATAAAGATGAGCAGGCTTTTCAGTTAAACTTTAAGAACACCTGAATGAGCTGCTTGCGGTCTTCATTTTACCATTTAGCAACTGCACTGTTCGAAGTTAGGTAACGCTGAAAGAAGCATACCTCTACTGTATTGTTTATTGTGTACAAGTGTATATCTACACTTGCCTATTGCTTTGTCGAAAGCTTATTTTACACCAGAGCAAAATAACACTAGGGAGTAGCACCAAAACTTATGCTTTCCATGTATCGGAAACGGGCCAAACTTGTAGCGCCACCCACGATAGTGATTCTAAAATCACCACGATAATTTTGACCACTCTCACAATGCCCACGGTTCATAATGCCCACGATCGGGGGGGGGGGCTAACTTGTTGGGGTAGTCTTCTAGTAATTCGGGCTTTGCATTCATTGAGGCGAGGGGTTGGCAACTCACCGTCAGGGTGTACGAGTGCCACACAAGTGCCACACAAGTTTCACACAAGTGCCACACAGTGCCACACAAGTGCCACACAGTGCCATACAAGTGCCATACTGGAGGGTGCCACACAGTGCCACACAGGTGCCATACTGGAGGGTGTACGAGTGCCACACAGAGTTGCCAACCCCTCGCATTGAGGTTGGGGCCCTTAGAAGTTTATCGCGCGAGTGCTTGTTGTCCGTTTGAAATGTTCCTCTTTTACTTGCGTGATGCAGTTACAGCTCACCGTCGTTCTTACCTTTTCCTTTCCTGCCTTCCTAACCATGTTTTGTCTATCCAGCAACATGCGAGCCTTATTCATCTTTAAACAGAATTTTTAATCCCGCTTCTTTAACGGAGCTTACATATCACGAATAAAATATAATCTGACGGTGAGAAACCTGTAGAGCCGATCCAGGAGTGCTTTCTTCGTGTCAAAATGGGCTTCACACTCCAAACTGTACTTTTCGGCCTGTCTATCTGCTCGGGAACCTTAGTGACAAGCTTCTGTTAGGTGCCCTCGAGTATACTCTTGATGACCAAATCGTCGTGTCGATGAAGACTCGACGCGTGCCTATCGAAGAACCAGAAAAGTCACCACAACGAACGTTGTTGATTGGTTTACGTTGGATTCGAGTCAGTTTTGAGGATCTATTTGGGTGTCGTTTCTTGTTCTTCCCTAGGATCACTGGCGTATTTCGGACTTAGTCATAGAGTATTGAGATATGAACTCTCATGTGAATCCCCCTCTTGGAATCATCATGTGTTGCAATACGGTCAAAGTCGTTTCGTGTAATCTCAGTGCAGCCCCACCTTTGAATGAGTCCACCAACGGAAAAGCTGCCGATCCTTCTAACCAGTTGTGTTATCCCTCGCCGAAAACCTTTCTACTTTTCCCTACAAAATCCGTCCCTTTCTGCTTGTTCAGCTGATTAGCAGTACCGTGTACTTATTTGAAAGCGGCTAATACGCTTACTGCGCCTTTCCTATGATCGATAGAAAGCGTGCTAGGGTCTCCATATTGATTTGGAATGGAGGAACGATACAGAGGAAAGCTGGGGACTCGGGGACTGGCGCAGAGTTAAGACGTTCACCCGCTTTTGCTGCAGAGAGGTGTTCTTGGAACTGAAGGGAAACTGTTCAGTGCTAGCGCAATTGCAGCCGGCTTGTCCTTGGTCTGTAGCACGCTGAATGCGGGGGCTAAAGAGGTGGCAAAGTGGGTATTAGTCACCCTTAGAGTGACCAGCGGAAGTTCAGACCTCAGGGATTGTTAAGTATGGTCAGGTCAGAGTTCTCCATCACGTCAGGATGTCGGATAAAGCGTGACGTTAAACTAAACGTTAAACCGTTGGCAGCCCTCCGTAGTGTAATTACGAACTAGTAAAGTTTTAAAAAATAAAAAGAAGTACGGCTCACGCATATTTTGGAAGAGCGAGTTTAGATGCGTTAATCTTAAACTCTTGCAAACTCTACTTGTCTTGGTGGGCCATCTCAAAGCACACAGGACATCATTTTGTGTCTTTCAGCTGATCTCTGCTTGGCCTTTAGCTTATCTTCACATTAAAGCCGTTGACACAAGAAGCAGTCCGCAGAAACCGACGTAGATGGCTTGCGTTCGGTCTGATATGTTTTTTTGCGGGGATTTTGAAATATTTGTTAGCAATGTATCGATTTTTGGCATACCTATCTTGGATAAGCAGCTGACCAGATCTTTATTTGTGTTTAACGTGCAAAGTTGACAGTCCTCAACAAGAAATGAACCTGCAATGGAAAAGAAGTTTCATGGAGCATTTGGTCGGGTCGTTTATATGCATGCCAGTTTTCGTCGTCCTAGCTTACGTGGAAGTTCCCGAAATAGCAAAAGTAAGAGAGAGGGACGGACAAACGTTACGATCGCTATATGGCACTTGAGCCGTAGGCTGTAAGTGCCATGATAAGGTTGTACCAAATATATATTCCGCGTACCGACAGGGTCGGTACGCCTTAGCAGAGGCGTCACTACTGGGGGGAGGGGGCGACGCTCCCCCCGGTGTTGTCGGCCAGTCGGTAAAAAAGAGCTGTTTGCGCCGACACCGCGATTTTTAGTAAAAACAGTCGATTTTTTCTTAAAAACGATCGATTTTTCTTTAAAACAGTCGGTTTTTCTTTAGTCGTTTTTTCTTAAAATCAGCCGATTTTTCGTAAACACAGTCGTTTTTTTCTCAATAATAGTCGTTTTTATCCGCAAAAACAGTCGGTAGAAATGACCAGCCAGTCCGTAAATACCTTGTCCCCCACCCAAACATTTTGGCTAGTAACGACTCTACGCCTGAGACACGCAATTCAAGTTTTATCATAAAACAAGAGCTACGAGCTCATATGGCACTTGTTACGAGTAGTGGTACGAGAAAGTAGGAGAGAACTTCAAAATAAACACCCCGCCATTCAAAAATGCGATTCGGACCTACAATTAGGACATCTAGGTTCATTCATTCTGAAAGCTCCAGATGACGTACTTAGAACCTATGCTTGTTCTTCCCACCAAGTTTCATCCCGATCCCTACACTCTAAGCGATTTCAAAGATTTCCGGTTCGCCCCTCCAACTCCTCCCAATGTCACCGGATCTGGTCCGGAATTAAATGGGACGTCTGAGACACGAGACCTTTCTAAATATCAAGTTTCGGTTAAATCCGATAACCCGTTCAATAGCTGAGGTTGCCACTGGATTCCGGATTCCCCTTTCGTACACTCCCCATCGACGGTCGGATCGGGGAAACGACATTCTCAAGTCAATAGTTCGGGTACCTGACAAGCCTGCCAAGTTCATTGTCCTTGCACATCAGGAAGTACTGAACTCGTGGGATTACTACAAACTCGGATCCCCTCCAGCTCCCCCACAGTGACCAGATCCATTCCGGTTATGCTATTCACTTGTTCTTCACACCAACTTTCATCCCAAACCCTCCACTCTAAGCGTTTCCCAAGATATCCGGTTCCCCCGTCCGACTCCCCCCAATATCACCGGATCCGGTTTGGATTTAAAATGGGGTGTCTGAGACACGAGGTCTTTCTATATATGAAGTTTCATCAAGATCCGATCACCCGTTCGCAAGTTAAAATACCTCACTTTTCGGATTTCCTCTCTCTCCACCCCCACCCCCCAGATGGTCGGATCCGGGAAGCGACTATTCTCAAGTCAACCTGTTCGGGTCCCATACATGCCTGCCAAGTTTCATCGTCTTATTAGCGCATCAGGAAGTACCGAACTCGCGGGATCACTAGAAATTTGGATCCCCCCCACCCCCCTACTGTGAACGGATCCGGTCCGGTTATGTCAATCACGTATCTAGGGCTTGTGCTTGTTTTTTCCACCAACTTTCCTCCCGATCTCTCTACTCAAAGCGTTTCCCAAGATTTCCGGTTCCCCCCTCCAATTCTCCCAATGTTACCGGATCCGGTCCGGATTTAAACTGGGATGTCTGAGACACAAGTTCCTTCTTTATATCAAGTTTCATTAAGATCCGATCACCCGTTCGTAAGTTAAAAATACCTCATTTTTCCGGATTCCCCTCCCTCTAGCCCCCCCGGATGGTCGGATCGGGAAAACGACTATTATCAAGTCAATCTGTTCGGGTCCCTGACATGCCTGCCAATTTTCATCGTCCTAGACATCAGGAAGCACCGAACTCGCGGGATCACTAGAAATCTGGACCCCCCCCCCCCCAACTCCCACATAGTGACCAGATCCGGTCCGGCTATGCCAATGACTTATCTAGGACTCATGCTCATTCTTCGCACCAAGTTTCATCCCAATCCCTCCACTCCAAGCGTTTCCCAAGATTTCCGCCCCCCCCCCTCCAGCTCCCCCCAGAGTCACCGGATCCGGTTCAGATTTCAATCGTACCTTCTGGGGCACGAGCTCTTTCCAAATATCATGTTTCATTAAGATCCGATCATCCGTTCGAAAGTTATAAATTCCAAAATATTCCGGATTCCCCCTCACTCCACTCCCCCCATGATGTTCGGATCGGGAAAGTGACTATTTCCAACTTAATCATTTGGGGTCCCTGATCTGCCTGCCAAGTTTCATCGTCCTAGCTTATGTGGAAGTACCCGAACTAGCAAAACCGTGACAGACAGACCGACAGACCGACCGACGGACGCACAGAAATTGCGATCGCTATATGGCACTTAGCCGAAGGGCAAGCGCCATAAAAAAACTGAAAAAGAAAACGTCCATGCGTGTGTTATATCTGACTTTCTGTCAGTGTATAATTATGGCCGTTGGGTGAAATAAAGATATAATAATAATAATAAAACTTGTGAGAATTATTTATGTTTCGGCCAAACATAAGGAAAGAAAACAAGAGCTGTAAGCTCATATGGCACTTGCATGGGTTGAGATGTAGTGTTTGATCAAAAGTACTTTTAAGGTTACCTTTGCGGTTCAGATGCGCACTTTAAGGGAGCTAGAGAAAACGTATTTTGTTTTAGAACTTGGCTGTAATGATACGCACTTTATAGGCGCTAGAAATTCATCTGTAAGAGAAACTATTGAGACAAAACGATCACAGGCCCTTAGGGATCATTGATATATACCGTTTGGTAAAGTTTTTTTTTTCACTTTTCGGTTAAAATGTGCACTTTAAGGGTGATAAAATAATTTTTTAAGCAAAACCCATGTGGCACAAATGATCATGGGTTGAGATGTATCGTTTGATAAAAAAAAAAGTAGTTTTCGACCTTGCGGTTCAGATGCGCACTTTAAGGGAGCTAGGACTTCATTTGTAAGCAAAAGCCTTGAGGCAAAAATGATAATGGGCTCGGGCTCATGGGGATCATGAAAATGTATAATTTGCTTAAAAGTATTTTTCTAAATTTACGGTCAAGATTGGTACTTTAAGGAATGTCAGATTTGGAAAGTGGCGATTTCTGAGCCAATCTTGTCGAATCTCTAATATTCCAGCCCATTTCCATCGTCCTAGCACATCTGGAAGTACCTTAAATCGCGATCACCGGAATTCCGGACACCCCCCTCAATCCGGTTCTGTAAGTGATTTATCCAGAGCATCTCTTATTATTCCCACAAAGTTCCATCCCGATCTCCCCAGTCTGAGCCGGTCACGTATTTTCCGCCCCCCCCCCCCCCCCATTGTTGTCAAATCCGGTTCGGACAGGACAATGATCACCAGAGACATGTCCTCTGATCAATTATCAAATTTCACTCAAATCCGATCAACCGTTCCGAAGTTACGCATGACTCAATATTCCGGATTCCTCTCCCGCTACTCCCCCCACGACTATCGGATCATGTAAAATTTTATTTAAAAGTCAGTTTGATCGGGTCCCTGATTCGCCTCCCAAGTTTCGTCGTGAAAATCCCCAAAACCGCCATTACCGGAATTCCGGGAAACTCACCTCCACCCCCCCCCCCCCCTAGTGTCCGGATCCAGTCCAAATGTATAATCGATTTGTCTGGAGCAGATGCTTGTTCTTTCCAGCAAGTTTCACTCCGATCCCTCCATTCTAACCGTTTCTCGAGATTTCCGGTCCCCCCCAACTCCCCCATAGCTGTCGAATCCGGTCCGGACTTCAAATGGGACATCAGAAGTATACCATTTATTCAGTTATTAAGTTTCATTCCAATCCGATCACCCGTTTGAAAGTTACACACTACTCCAGTTTTCCGGATTCCCCAGCCCTCCACTCCCCCCCAGGTGGTCGGATTGGGAAACTGATTATTTCCAGGTTAGTCCGGTCGGGTCCCTGATGCTCCTACCAAGTTTCATCGTCCTAGCACATCTGGAAGTACCCCAACTCGAAAAAGTGTGACAAAAACTACTTAATTTTCAGAATTCCCCGGCCCACCACTCCCCCCCCAGATGGTCGGATCGGGAAACTGATTATTTCCAGGTTAGTTTGGTCGGGTCCCTGATTTTCCTGCCAAGTTTCATCGTCCTAGCACATCTGGAAGTACCCTAACTCGCAATCAGCGGACCGACAGACCGACCGACCGACAGACAGACCGACCGACCGACGGAAAAGTGATCGGTATATGGCACTTGAGCGAAGCTGCAAGTGCCATAAAAACTCATTCGGAAGCTGTTTCTGTTGCCAAGATAAAAAAATATATGGTTTATTACTCTCAAGTCAGTGGCTATTACTTCTACTGTTATCACTTCTTGAAGCTCTCCCCCTCACCCAAACAAATCTACAAGCATCGGTTCATGTGGGACTTAGCCAAGTTTCCTAATGTCTACAAAAAGTGACTCGCGCTCACTAGTTCTCTGCAGTGCGGAGAGAGACAGCCTTGGCCTCGTCGTGGGAGATGTTTCCCAAAAGAAGAGCTATCTCTTCTCCGTACCCCTTGACATTGAAGCACTTCTTTGGAAATCGCGTCACGGCAGAATCTACTTAGCTGAGGACGATTTTGTAGTGGCTGCTAACGGTAATTTAGTTTCTGCGGGCACCTTGAGATTGTCTGAATCCGGTTAGAGAGGACAGCAAAGGCCGAAATCAGAAGACGAGGACAGTCAAAGGACTTTTACAGGGTCAAAGTCCGATGATACATCTAATGATAAATTACGAGTGAGACGAAAATTTCTGATGTATTTGATGATACGAATTTGTTTATGACCAAATCCACTAGGGAAAACAAGTAGAATATTGCAGACACAAAAAACACTACTGTTTGTTTGACGGTCAGTTTGTTTGACGGTCAGTTGAGGTTGATTTCAGCGATACGTCGTCCATTATATGAACCTGCCATCACGGTCGAAAATCTTTCTCATTCTTGTGAGAAAAGGAAATTCTGATGAAGGACTCCACGTTGTTGTGTCCTGAAAAATTAATAGCGGAAAGCCTTTTAAATGTCTTTATATTATTATTATCATGATTAAAATGCCTGCCAAGTAAAGTGTGAGCCAGCCCCCATCAGACCGCCCTGTTACTGCTGTCTTCAGACTCAGAGCCCCCTTTTTTTCTTTCTTTTTTTTTGGCGTTTTTCAGAGCCCCTTTAAGGTTTGACAGAAAAGGCAGCTTATTTTTACATCTGATATTTGAATACAAACAAATGTTTCGACCCATCCAAGGGATTTTGTATTTTTCACCCGAGGCTCCAGTAATAATGTTCAGAATGTGCGCTGCTTGCACGACAGTCCAAAATTCATCCAGACGCGGAGAAGTTGAATTAAAAAAAAACTTGCATTTCCACGATTGAAGACGCTAGTCACGGCTGAAGAAAGTAGGTAAATGATGTTGAGATATGTCTTACAAGGAATCTGCCATTGGTAATTTATTTTTAGGCAATGGCTTGCCGTTGTAGTTGGTAAATATCTCAAGCGTAGACGAACAAGCGCATAGAAAACCACCTTGGTACCACAAATCTGAAAGAATAAGTTCATTCGGTGGAGTCGATTATCTGTGGATATCGGACAAACGAAGGAACGCATTTTTATCGGGTTTTCAGGCCTATTTAAGTGAATAATTGATGGGTAACTAGACTGTCGGATCTCGGACCTGTTCGATTAAACTTAAAGTTTAACCGAAAAGGACTGGGATAGGAAAATCTAGTTACCCGTCACTTATTCACTTAAATTGGATTGAAGACCCGCCGAAATTGCGTTACTTGGTTGTTCCGGTATTCAGGAATAATCGATTTTCAAATAGTGGAATTTCCGTGTGATTTGTGGTACCTCTAATTTGTTGTATGCCTTACAAGAAAGATTTATGACTTTTTTTTTGTTCAGGCACTAAGAAATCTTCACCAATATCGCCACTGCCCACTGAAAAGCCTTGTTGGTGTTTAGATAAAAAAAATCCCGCGTCATAGTAGAATTTTCGCTGTGGGGACGGCCGCAGATATTCTGAAAGCCATAACTAGAGCAGAGAG